>JBBBDQ010000653.1:3607500-3677500 GCA_037127315.1 Ascarosepion bandense
ATCGGAAAAATAAGTAACCCATGACCTGACCGAAATCCTAATAAAAATATTTTTGTGAAGTTTGGTGAGAATTGGATGAAAATTATGGATTTGTATAAAGGACATACATACAGACAAGCAGATAGACAAACATCTTGCCTTTTATATATAGAGATTTATGTGTTGTTGAAATATTTTATATTAAAATATATTGCTTGTATTTTTGTACTTTGATAATGTTTAGTTTTTGTTTGGGGGGGGGTTGACTATTTGCTCATAACTGGGATCCTAACAGGCGCTACCACCTAGGGTAAGAGGAAACCTGAGAACAACAACAATTAAGAGGTGATTCCACTCTCATCAAAATCTTTAATATCCCTTGCTGCCGGATGTAGTTCATCGTCATATACAGAACTTGATTGGTTTTGTAACGAGCTAATCAATGTTGATGCCATTGCCTGAGAGGGTATGGTAGAGATACGATATTCCACAAAGAATTTTCTACGGCTTAGTAATTTGTTTTTATAACACCTATCATATTCTTTGCTCGGTTTATAAGAAACGTCATATACATAGAAATATGTGCATTTATGTTATAAAACCGTATTTATTTTAAGAGATTCAAATGGAACTATTTTATTTTTGTTTGAATTATCATTTTGGTGTTCGATTACGAATTCTATCTTAATATAGAATAGAAAAAGAATTGTGAATAAATATTTTTAAAAATTAAATAAATACATTAAATAAATTAAAATTCATAAGGATTTATTTAGTCTATCATAAATGATGAATGAACATTTGTTCACTCATAAAGTATGTGAAAAAACAGCAAGATTGTGAAATACAAAGTACAAGATCACGAAAATAACTTTTTGTAAAAGTATTTAAAATTAAAGTTAACATTTTTAAGTCAAATTTAATGTTTTGGGATGAGACTACTATTACTACTACTACTAATAATAATAATAATTATTATTATTAATATTATTATTATCATTATTATTATTATCATCATAAAAAAACTAGAATATGCAAGGTTTTAAATGACTCATGCCCCTAGTGTCTATATAAAAACTATACATCACTAAATTTCTTAAAAATAAAGGTCTGTTAGATAATCGTTACAAAATTACTGTTATATGAAAACATTGCAAAATGTTCACCTTAGAATACTTAATAATTATTCATATAAGCATATTGATTAACTTTATATATAAATATATATATATATATATATATATATATATATATATATATATAAAGCTGTGATAAACGAAACAGATCTGTCTGTGAATGACTATATATATATATATGTATATATATATATTTGGATTATGATATAATTAATATTAATTTAATAGATTTTTACAATATATATAGGTTAAGAATGTATGATGAATTGTTAAAAATAAAGTACTCTTAACTAAAAACAAATATAAACATAATTTAATCAAGCTAAAGGTCCCTTTAAGATGGTCTAAAATAAAGTTTTTTTTTTTTTTTACAAGAGCAGTGATACGTATAACAAGAGTATTTTTCCATAAGTAAAATGTATACAACTTGCTGGCAGAAAGCAGTGTCGCCGAAAAAATAGTTTTCATCAGACATGAATGAACATCTCACATCCCCGAATATCTAACCTATATTTTAAATTTTCAAAGATAACCTTTATTCTGATTAGCTAAATTAAACACACCCATACGATCAAAATTTTATGTCTTCCCCGCTCGATATTAACTCTTTAATAAGTAAACGTATTATTTTCGCCATTCAAATGTAAAACATTTTCCCCAAACATAACTTGAGCATTGCCTGGTGACGAGATACAAACTATAAATCTTGAAACATAAAAATTTCCAAGTCGCAATTTAAATTCAATAAAATTTTAAATAAAAAACAAGTTTAATTATATTGTTCTCTACAATCTATTTTGTATTAAGCACTTTTTTAAAAAGTATATGCCGAAGATATATATATATATATATATATATATATATATATATATATATATATATATATATATATATATATATATATTTGATTTGTTTGAACATTATTTTTAATCAATACTTGTATTTAAGTAGATATTCTGTTTATAATCAAACAGTATTATATATTTATTTCTACCGGCCTGATTATTTACGATAACCATCATGTTACGAAAATTAACGAAACATGGTTATAAACAACCGACAATTTGAAATGATTTGCTTAAACATTATTTTTGATCGACACTCGTATTTAAGTAGATATTCTGTTTATAATCAAACACTATTATAAATTTATATCTACCGGCCTGATTATTTACGATAAATTTTTGTTACGAAAATATGTGTCAGTCGGCAGTATTTGAACCTGCGCCCTCTATCCACATTGAGGAAGCCACCATGTGATCTGACGCGTCTTAGGCCTCTCGACCACAAATGACGATCAGTCTAAACGAAGTTAAATTAAGCCTATAACACAATTTTCGAAATCTTTCTCTGCTCTGAAATGTATCGTAATGTCAACCATATATATATATATATATATATATATATATATATAAAATAAAAAGTGTGAGAAGCCATGAACGTTTTCTTTAAAATATATATTTATTGTTTGGTATTCATACAAGTTATGGAATATTAATTTGTCATGGTTTGCGCTACACGTGTTTCGAGTCTAAAATTGACTCTCTTCAGGCGAACAAATTCGTTGTTTTACGTTTGGGTTTCTCTGAGGGAACAACCCTATTCCTTTATTCGATATATATATATATATATATATATATATATATATGGTAACTCATCATTTTAGAATACTTTTTATTTATTTATTAAGTGGAAAGGTTATAATTTTTATTTAACATTTGAGATGGCCACCAGATTTCACTGCCAGCTTCTCGAGCCACCCAGGAATCGCCTCAACTGATTTCACCAGGGACCCTTTTAGTATGAAAGATAACTTCTTGTATTCGCCCTTCAAGTTCAAATCTTTTGATAGAGTAAACTTGTTCCTTTAAGCAACCCTCCCAAAAAGTCACAGTGTATTACGTCAAGACGTTTGGAAGGCCACTCATGAATTAAATAGGGAGTTACTTTTCAGTCACTCTGTATATTGATACTAGCAGTATAGCCCAGCGTTGCTCGGGTGTAATGAAAACCTTAAAACTAATCCATGGTCCTGCAGCTCAGACTCTTTGGACGTTAGCACGAAAGGCTAAAAAGCAATAGTTGTTTCCAGTTAAAGCGAAACTGTTGACAGAAAGAAAAATGAATGGATGTAAGTCAAATTTTGATTTTCTGGTATTGATATCAAATAAGATTTTTTCGTCATAAACTGAATTTTGAGGGCTAAATAAGTCCTCTGAGTAAATGGTATCATGCCTGAGACTAAAAACTACAATTATACCTACTTAGAGCCAAACCTGAAGCAAAAACTAAAATAGAAGCGCTGAAAAAAAACAGACATACAGGCAGATAAACAGACACACTTATGTCTTTGTCTATGAATGTGTCAAATTTGATTAAAATCGGACCACTCTTTCTATAACCAGATTTTTTCGATTTTCGATATTTATCGGGGGTACCTCGACACAAAACCTAGACAAGAATACTCGCTGACGTTTATAGTACAACTGTGTAAATTTTCAAAAAAATCGGTTCAGCCGTGTCGGAGTCTATAGGTAACGGACACACACACACACACACACAAAATTCCATTTATAAATAAGTTTAGATTAGTCTAAAGAGTCAAAATCTGACAATTAACACAAGCGACTATAGACTATAGTCAGTTAAGTGCCATATGTGACATACGTTTGCGCGATCATGTCTCGAAAGAGGAGACTGGGTTGAATATTTTTCTAGAATAGGTTGCTATTACTTTCTGCGGTAGACTGGTTGCCAACCAAGGCTATAGAACCCAACCCTCCCTGTTATTTAACCCATAACTGAAGAGAAGAGAGTGATTAATATCTTTCCCAAAGGTATTTACGCGTAAGTGAATGCAACGATTCAGCTGGAATTCGAACTCGTCTCTCTGTTTTCTCATCCCGAGCCGATATCTACTGCACCACAACGCACATCCGCATCGGTAGATTTAATTGAACAGAAAGGCGTTATTTGTTCATGTGGATAATAATAGCGATGTTCTGTTGCGTTCAACAATGATATGTGCAAGGGTGGACTTGAAGGTGGCTGTGTAGTCCAATTCAGAAACGGCGAAGACGTCCGTAGTGGGAATAGACAAACCGGTGTAGGAAATATTTTCTCGCAAATTACTCGAATATCGGGCCAGAAAAAAAGAAATGCCGAAAATTCAACTCGCCGGTACAATATCGCGAACTGTTATCCACCTAATCAGTCAGACCCAAAAACCTTTTCTCCCGCTTCGAGAACAACGACTGCTTTTAACGGCCGATATTTGCATATATTTTTATAGCGACTCCTGCGCCTGATTTTTTTTTTAATAATTCGTTTTCAGCATGTTATGAGTAATATGTGCCCCTTTTTTCTGTTTGGGTCTGTAATTTTCTTTTTCGCCGCATTTTCCGTCGTAGTATTAACGCGACATTGCTTGGTTTGACGAGGTAAGTCGCCTTTTTCTTCGTTGTAACTGGACTGGAGATTTGTGTGCTTCTACGAGTGCCTTCATTTTTGCACGGACCTCCTTGAAACTCACACGTCGGTTTGTCTCAAATGTCTTTGTTGCTTCTCGTGTCAGGACACACCACCTAGTTCTATCCTGTGCTTGAAGGCTATTCTAGCATGATGCAGTCTGTAATACTTTTCAATGGTCAAGCATGTTTTTTTTTCACTTTCCTTGTCATTGTCCATCCGGTTATCATGCCTCATCCATTTCTGTTTGATGTGCATTTTATATTTTCTAGTTTCTTCAGATTTTTTTCAGGATCATTGAAACCGTTTTCAGTCGTCCAATAACGACAAGGACTGATGTAATACTCACGTTCCATAGTTTCAACTAGCAAGCTAGGGATGCATATTGATTTAATCTACCGGAAGAAGGAAATTGGGCAGGTTTTCTTCTTGATATTTGCAGTTATGAGATCCCGTATGCTCGTCTGATAGGGGTGATCTGTTCGAATGTCGCAGCATTAGAGGTGTTTATTCTTATTTTCTGAGTTTTTATCTCTTGTCTCCTGTTTAAGATTGGGTTTCAGATTTCATCTAAAATGTTTTTATCCTCTTTACTCCCAGTAGCCCTTTGCATCACTTGATTCAGATGAATTGATTAAAAAAAGTGAAGCAGTTCTATTCTCTAGGATAAATTTTAAGTTCGAGTGTATATCATTATCATGTGTGACGAAAATGTAGTCACTTCCTATTGAACCCTTCAGTTCGGCCCATTTGTGTATTATGTTTTAGTCAATTTGATACGCTTACTAATTAATATTATTATTATAATTATATTTAATTCACACACATGTCTAGTGGTCATCAAATCTTATGCAGCATTCTTAGTATACCCGTAAAATCCTGCCCCACTGAGATTTCTTTAATCTGAAGCGTTAGTCGAAATTTATATATATATATATATATATATATATATATATATATATATATGAGAGAGAGATTACATCGATTTTGTTTTATCTCGTGTAAGGTTCTGACATTTATCCAATGGCTTATTCCATTTTACAAAAGTTTTATTCGTTTTTATGGCTTATCAGTCATTTACGGTGTTTGTTTTTTTTTTCTAGTAATTTCATCCCAAGCAAAGCAGGACTGTCACTGGTGCGCAGGGGGTTACACTGAGAGAAGAAAAAAACAATGTACAGGGTATGTCGAAGAAAAGATAAGAAATGGATGGGAATCAAGTAGATAAAAGATGGCAATTGACGTTGCGTTTAAACTTTTAGATTGTAGCTATCAAGGAAGCAAGCAAATGGAGACTTTAGGCGTAGTAAGCTAATTATCAGCCTATTTACTTCCTTTCTGCAATTACTACGCGATTTGTTTTGTTTGGGAACTCAATTTCTATTTGAAAGTTAACTTTCTTGAAAAAAATTCTACAGCCCCAAAAAAGAAGAAAACAAAAACGCAAATACACGCAACTTTCAGCTAAAATTGAGTTCCGAAACAAAATAAGTCGCGTAGTAATTGCATAAAGGAAGTAAATAAGCCTAAATAAGCATTCTACGCCTAAAAACATTCAGCACTGAATTAGATATGAGAATGGTGGTTAAGGGTGAGATAAAGAGCTAGAAGAAGTTCGATTTTTTCTGGTTGTTAACATCAATAAAGGTAGGTTTCTTCAATAAACAATTATCGATTTGAGTTCAGCATATACATTTGCACGGAAATAAGGATGTTTTGGAAAAAATTGAAGGGGACTAAATAAAAATTTACCACATTTTTTTTTTATTGCGTTAACAGTTTTTTTTTTTTGTTTTTTTTTTTGTAGAATAACAAAATTTTTCAAGAAACCAGTGCTCCTTTGTTAATCTATCGCTAGAAGAGATGAATTCATAATTTTATTCAAGACATTTGCGCGTAAATTTCAACCTGGAATTCGAACTCGTCTCTCGGATTTCTCATTCCGAGTTGCTATCCACTAAATCACCGTGACATCAACATTTTATTTCTAATAGATATTTGTCATAACAACGTAATGTTTCAAAGAAAATATCAAATCTGCTGCTACGTCCACTTCATACAATGTTCAGCCATCTTAAATCTATTATCCCATTTTTGATTCCGCAATCTTATCAACAAAATGAGTTTAGTAGTAGGATCCGGGCTTTTTATTATTATTTTTATTACTACTACTACTACTACTTTTATTATTCTTTCCCTTTTTTATTTTTATGAGACTCAACATTCTTCAAAGAATCTGCAACACTTTCTTTGATCATAAAACCCATTGAAGTTCCGACTTTTACGCTATAATTAAAATCGATACCTTGTTCGAATCTCTTCCACCAAATCTCTTTTCAAGAAACAACAAACAGAACTTTGCTATGAATCTATGTTTTAAGCATTAAATTAGTTTAGTAAGAAATATGATCAACTGACGAGAAATTGATACAGGAAGATTTTGTTGCGTCATCATTCGAAAGATTCTGGCTTTTACCAACCTCCCCCACAACATCAGTTCGCTTGGGCGATCATGTCTCGAAAGAGAAATGTTTGACTGATTATCCCGCAGTAGGTTACCATTACTTTCTGCGGTAGACTGATGGCCAACCAAGGCTATAGTACCCAATCTGTCCTGTTATTTAAACCTTAACTGGAGGGAAGAAGCGGATTAATACCGTTCCCAATTTTATTTGCGCGTAAGTGAATGCAAAGTATTCAACTGGAATTCGAACTCGGCTCCCCGATTTCTCGTTTCGAATCCACTGCACCACAACGCACATAACATCCGTGGCTCAAATACTGAACAAGAAAATAAATAAAAAATACATAATTATCTTAACTCTATCAGATGTTTGTGGTAAGCTGTCATAAATTCAGTTTGCCTTGGGTGAGGATTTTAGGATTTCAACGTTGAACTGAGATCAACCTACACTAAATCCAAAATTTTAAGAGATTGATCTTTTTAAAAACTTCGCTTCTAAATTGCATCTTCTGAATCATACAAATTGTAAGTGGGAAATAACAATCTTGGAGAATTTGGTGAGCAGTTTATATTGACAAAAAAGAAAGAAATATCGAGAAACACAGGGCTAGACCAACTTGTTTATAAATAATTCTGTAATATGGTAAGCAAAAGTGGTTAAGAACTACTGTCTTTGACAACCTTAATAACAAGGAATAAAATTCTGAAAAACATTCTAAAGCTAAAATTGCTGTAAAACATAACAGTACTTAGTTTTTCTCTTCATCAACATCCTTAGTCCCATCAAATTCCCCTGTGGAGTATAAGACTTAGTCCCATCAAAGTCTTATCAAATTCCTCTGTGGTGTCCCATCAAATTCCCCTGTGGAGTATAAGACTTAGTCCCATCAAAGTCTTATCAAATTCCTCTGTGGTGTCCCATCAAATTCCCCTGTGGAGTATAAGACTTAGTCCCATCAAAGTCTTATCAAATTCCTCTGTGGTGTCGACTTAGTCCCATCAAAGTCCCTTGTGTATATGACTTAGTCTGCTGTGATGTATACGACTTAGTCCCATCACTAATCCCCTGTGGTGTATACTACTTAGTTCCATCAAAGTCCCATGTGGATCATACGACTTAGTCCTATCAAAGTTCCATCAAAATCCTATCAAAGTCTCCTATGGTGTATACGACTTTGTCCCATCAAAGTCCCCTGTGGTGTATACGACTACAGCTTCGCCACATCAAATGTTGCTACTATGGGATTATGCTTCAGCCTCACACCAAATTGGTTTTGAATTCAGAGTCGTTCTTCTTTTAGACTAGTTACCTGGCACATTTTTGTATCTGGTAGGGACCCAAATCATCTCTCAGTTGCGTCTTTGTCTTCGAAGAGAGAATGCTGTTCAGTTGTTCAGTTGTAGCTCCGTCTGCGAGGGCAGGTTTGCAACTGAGAAAAATTACACTGAACAGATGTCCGGTCCCGGGGAACAGTGTCCCGCGGCCGCGCCACCCCATGGCAGCAGAGGACCCGATGCTCGTAATCGGGGTCAGCTCAATCGGCGGTTGAGGGAACTGCGGAATTTTTGTCCCTCTGCCGGTCCATACGCAGTTGGGTCCCCACTTTTAAAAACAAAGACCTCGCTCCAGTGGGGGAGTAGGGTAAATGTCCTTAGACTAGTCACCAACCAAGTCTATAATGCCCACTCTGTCATGTTGTTTAATTTATAATTGGGGTAGAAAATTCAGACTATTTCCAAGAGTATTTGAGCGAAATCGAATGCAACGAATCGAGCCTGTCTTGAACTTTGCATTCCATAAGCCCTTTACGCGTTGACCAAAGCTATACTAAATTACTTATTAACTCAATCTTGTAAAGGGACCTTTAAAAATCAAGAGTGGATTTCGAAAGTTTTTCTCCCCCTCGAATTTTCAAAGTGATGGGTTTTGTGTAAACTTATTTATAAGTGGAACTTTGTGTGTGTCCGTTACCTATAGACTCCGAAATGGCTGAACCGATTTTCTTGAAAATTTACACAGTTGTACTATAAGCGCATGCGAGTGTTCTTAGCTAGGTTTGTGTCGGGGTATCCCGGATAAATATCGATAATCGAAAAAATCGGGTTATAGAAGGAGTGGTCCGATTTTAATCAAATTTGATACACTCATAGACAAAGACATAAGAAACGATATTCAGAAGTTCCAAGGTTGCAGTTCTTACAACAGTGCTGGAAAACGATAATATATATATATATATATATATATATATATATATATATATATATATATATAAAAGGCAGGATGTTTGTGTTGTGTGTGTGTCTATTTATCTGACTGTATGTCTGTATTTTTTCAGCCCTTTTATTTTAGTTTTTGCTTAGGATTTGGTATAATAGATAATAGTTCTTAGTTTCAGCCATGATACCATTTACTCAGAGGACTTATTTAGCCTTCAATATTCAGTTTACGACGAAAAAAACTTATTTGATATCGATACCAGGAAATCAAAATTTGACTTGCATCCATTCATTTTTCTTTCAATCTACGGTTTCGCTTTAACTGGAAACAACTATTGCTCTTTAGTCTTTCGTGCCAACGTCCAAAGAGTCTGAGCTCCAGGACCATGGATCAGTTTTAAGGCATTCATTACACCCGAGCAACGCCGGGCTATACTGCTAGTTTACCGTAAAGTCAGTATTCATAAGCGTTAATTTTTTTCATTCCTCCGTCTTCTGTCACCGTTTATGACAATAACATTTTCTTTTTTCTTCTTTCAGTTTTAAACCTCCAGCTGGTGGGTGGAGATAAAAACGACGGGTTAGTGGAGATCGTGTACGATGGACAGCGTGGTTCCCTCTGCCTTGACGAATGGGACTACGGAGATGTTGATATTATTTGCAAACAATTGGGTTACCTGGGCGGCAGTTTTCAGCGTTCCCTCTACAGTAATTACAAACGGTCAACGATTTTTATGGCCAATATGCGTTGCCTCGGCTATGAAACCTCCATATTTCAATGTACGAATTCTGGATGGAACGTTACTCTCAAGGTTGGCTGTGGTAATTTTTATGATGCCACCGTTCATTGTTACAATAAAGGTAAGTCAGTTACATCTTTTATTTTTTACGATATACTTTTAAAATAATAATAACTAGAAAAACCCATGAAATTTCTACAGGTTTCCTATTTAAATTTTCTATCGTATCTTTATTCTTCAGTTAATGATTAAGTAAGATCTGAACGTTGCATTCACTTTCACGCAAATACCCTTGGAAAAGATATTTATATCCCACTTTCCTCTCGCTATGTTACAGAAATAAAAAAAACATTAAAATTTTATGAGAACACTATCTTTTCAGGCAGGAAAATTGAAACAAAAAGGTCGGACATAATTGTCAAAAAACGAAAAGGAAAAAAAACTGCCTACTAATTAATATAGCTAACCCATCGGACTATAATATAGCAACCAACAAATTTGAAAACTATCGAAAATAATCTTGATAAGACCTTTGTTCAATTAACACTAGCTAGTGATGTTATGGGAGTTAGAAAAACAAATAAAAATGTAGCAATAACAACACACCACTACCTGCCTTAGGTTTTCCCACAGACTTGGTAGGTAGTGTGACCATAGCAGAAATCAAAAAGATGATGATCATGATGATGATATAATAATGATAATAATAATAATAATACTTCTGCTACAGGTGTTTACTCGTGCAACCAGACTACCAACTGAGTCTCACCCATTCACAGTGAGATCAACCAAATGCAGACGACAATTCTACTCCTGCAGCTTCTTTCCTTGCACTTCCCGCCAGTGGAACTCGCTTCCTTATTCTTGTTTTCCTGACGGCTACAACCCCAGGAATTTAAATGCAATGTCAGTACTCATCTCTTAACCACTTGAGTCTAGTTCTTTCTACACCACCCTGTATATCCTTTCCTTTCTCTCCACCTTTGCAACTGTCATCACACCTGTATTTCCGTCCTTCTCTTGATCCTTTCTAACTGGTTTGTCTTTCTCTTCACTCTCTCCACTCTCTCCTGTCTAATTCTTTTACCCTTATGTAGCCCCCTGCGCATCAGTGGCGTTACCGCCTTACTCGGAGTGATACGATTAAAAGAAAATAATAATACAATGGTTTATTGATCAGTAAGGTTTTCAACTGGTGAAACAAATTTTAGAAAACATTGAATAATAAAACTGGGATTAATAAAATTAAAAGAAATTAAATTTAGGTTTCTTCAAAATTACGAGTGTTCTTTGATAAGTAAGTTCTTTAATTCAAAAGAACATTTTTAAAGCAAACAGAACAATGAAATTGTATGATTAACAAATATTTTTCTTGAGAATTACGACGGTTGATTGATCATAAGAACTTCAATCTGATAAAACAAGTTTTAAACCAGATAGAATAATGAACAACGTGTCAAGATTAAGAAAATAAGTAATGTTTCTAATCTCATAAAACCAGTTTTAGATCTGATAGGACAATTAAACAGGTATCAAATCGAAAAAAATATATCACTTTAAAATTAAATTTTGAATGATTGATAAACGCACTCATATATCGGAAAAACTACTGAAAAGTTGTAAGTTAAAAATGTATTTTTTGACAGTATTTATTTATTTCTATTATTATATATATATTTTTGATATTTCAGACCGACCTCTGCCTTTCATCAGAAACAAATGATTTTAAAATTTAAACGAGAAGCGTCCGTCGCGTGATGTAGAAAGCAATAGAGTTTTAAACGTAAACCTAACTGTAATAATACTTTTAAATGTTGTTTTAAAGAAAATTTTTAAAGTGTATCTAAAAAATGTTTAACTATTGAAATAATTATAAAGATTCAAAATACCTAAGTCCCTAATTAACCCTAGCCTATATGTATTTAATTTTAAAATCCAGTATTTTTCTTTCTTTCTGCGTGAGTATGTGGAACTAAAATCGGAATATATCAGTATTATTGGTGAATCTGGAAACAGTTTTAGATTTTGTTTTAATAATCATAAACTAAGCATACGCCAAAACAACCCTTATTCCCCCATAGCTGAACACTTCAATCAACCAGGACACGCATTAGAAAACTGCAAATGTTTACTGACAGATTCCGATATTAGTTCCACATACTCATACGAGTCAGAGAGATAGGGGATATCATTTGACTTTACATTTAAATTCTTGGAGATTGTAGCTGCCGGGGAATCAAGTATACAGATGGGAATTCAACGGGCGGGAAGTGCGAGAAAAGAAGCTGAGGAGTAGAAGTTCCGGTTACAATTTATTGGTTTCACTGTAAATGGGTGGGACCTAGTTGCTAATCTAGTAGCTCGAGTAAATTCCTGCAGTAGTGGCACCAGTGAGCTCAACTTGTTGAAGCAGAAGCCGTGAAAATATTTGTAGAAGCGAAAGAAGGAAGCCACATTACCCCGGTGCGAAAGTGACTCCACCTGAGCTACCATTCACGACGTTTCGGTTTTTATACACTTCCGACCGACATCCCTGCCGTATCGAGGTATTGAACTCACAACTCTTTGGGTCAAGTCAGCGAATCCAACCAATTCTTTTATCCACTACGCTATATGTCTTTGAGGCAATCAGCCTCAGTGAGTGAAGTAATCATTTCAATTAAAAATTACAATCACATGAAGATGGTCACAGCCTACGACGGCCGAAACGTCGTGAATATGGCAACAAAGATGAGGACAACAATCCGAAAATATAAATAATTATGAATAAATATTCAGTGGCTGGGGGGTTAGAATGTTCAAATCTCACCATGGTCGACTTGTAAGTGATATGCATGCTTGATAGACAATAGACACCTCCTAACACACTAACTCGCACCTATTCTCTCCAACACTCTCCCTATGTACATCCTAACTCGTCTATCACCCTCCTTCTGACATTTCCTATACCCAATCACTCTATGTAACCCCCTGCGCTATCGTGGCGGTGGACTGCCTTGCTTGGGGTGATATGTTTAAAAAAAAACTGCTAATCACACCACCCGAAGCGATATCTCCCAGGAACTTTAATTAATGTCTACTCGTGGGTGTTGAAGAAAGATAAGCAGGCAACCATACTGGGATACGAGCGGTCAATCATCCATGCTCTGGTCAGAAATGTTACTTTCTCAACTACTATCAACTTTTCCTGGTAGAAAAATTTTCTTATCCATCGACCCGAAGCTATACTAAGGTTTGTAAATCATAATTTTATTTGTCTAATGTTTGTAGAATGCAAAACGACCCCAGCGCGCAAAGACACTGGAATAAAATCTATTTTATCAGTATTGCTTCTTAATCAAGGACTATCAATAACTTTCCACAGAATATAATAAACAATTTAATTTCAAAAAGACATGCAATTGTACGAGAAATAAACAGATTATTGGCAATCTGCTACATTATAATAAACTTGCATGTCTTTTAGTCTACAAACTAGTGTGTCTGCTTACATTTTTACCTTTGTTAGCCAAGGAATTTTTAAGCCGACCCGATTTCTTTAATTCTTGATGCCTAACAACATTCTTTCTGTCATAACATTATTATTGTAAACAAGTGGGCCCATGCCGCCAAAAATTAAACAAAACACTATGCCGTCTAAAACAATGGCAACATTTATATTTACGTACCTACTATTGACTATCTTACTTTAACACAAGATAATCCCTCACTGAGCGCGACAGAGGAATATATATATATATATATATAAATTATTTCAAATCCTCCTACTATTTCTGTTATATCGTTGCTTGAACCAGCTTATAATGCTCCGATGTGAGTGGTTTGGTGAGTGAGAGTAGTCGTGGCTCTGGGAGGCACCGTCCTATGGGTAAAGGAACTGTATGAGTTCCACCATGGAATATGTGAACGAGCCGGGCGTCATCCAGTTTAATTCGTTACCTCTTCATCACCTGGGCACGTGGTACAGTTGGTATGACATTTGCTTAATAACCTAACTGTCTGGGTTTCAATTCCTGGCAGTGGATGCGCGCTACTGATGAGTCCCAGATATAGGACGAAACAACCGTCCACAGCTTTCTGCATTCTGTTGAGGTCGAATAAAAACTCGATGAATTACTTAATTCAAATCTTCCTACTATTTCTTATATATATTAGTGCATGTTTAATCAAATAATATGCATAAGTTTTGTCTATTTATTTTATGTAAATTTTTCTCATAATCTCCGATAAGCTTAATAGCATTATCATTAAATGAAGAAAGAAAATTACAATATTGATACATAATTATTAATAATCCAAACTAGGCCTTCAGCTTACATAAGCTAATTTCAAAGACATCAAATTGCATTCTATATTATAAACACCCTCAATCGCAGAGCGTCTGGGCAGACTGGGTTTAGAGACCCAAAGATATTTTTACTGGGCATTCACCTGCAAGTACTGCTTTTTACTATGCCATTCTTTATATAATCACCGATATAGAAAAAGTGTATTCATAGCAAAAAAAGAGGGGTAACGAAAATATATA
This sequence comes from Ascarosepion bandense, assembly GCA_037127315.1. Taxonomy (NCBI): domain Eukaryota; kingdom Metazoa; phylum Mollusca; class Cephalopoda; order Sepiida; family Sepiidae; genus Ascarosepion; species Ascarosepion bandense. Next base: position 3,622,033 of record JBBBDQ010000653.1, read on the forward strand.
TCACCATTAATTTGTAATGCCGAAATATAACGATTAAAAATAGCTAAAAATTTTATCGGTCCTGTTTAATCAGAAGGGAGGTGCGTTGTGGTGCAGTGGATATGGACAAGGTACGGCAAATCGGGGTGCCGAGTTCGAATTCCAGTTGAATTCCTAGCAATCACTTACGCACAAATATCCTTGGTAAAGGTATTAATACGTCTCTTTCCTCCAGTTATAGGTTAAATAACAGGACAGATTGGGTTCTATAACCTTGGCTGCAACCAGTCTAAAGCAGAAACCAATGGCAACCTACTGCGAGATAATCTTCTGCCCACTCAGTCATGTCTGTTTCGAGACATGATCGCCCAAGCGTGTATCACATATGGCACTTAACTGACTGACTGAATATAATTGTTGGAATCATGATTTACGCTTCTACTGGTCATAAAGTGTGGGATCGGCTTTCCATTGTTATAAAGGATTAAACTGCTCCCCCACTAATTTTCACGTAATAATATAATATATCTCTTCTCCCTCTAGCTATGAGTCAAATAACAGAACAGATTGGGTTCTATAGTCTTGGCTGGCAACCAGTCTACCGCAGTAAGCAATGACAACCTACGGTGTGATAATCTTCTGTCCAGTCAGTCACGTTTCTTTCGAGACATGATCCTCCATAGCGTGTATCAGAAATGGCATTTAACTGACTGACTGAATATAATAGTTGGAATCATGATTAAGGCTTCTACTGGTCATAAAGTGTGGGGTCGTTTTTGTTTTTTTTTGTTATGAAGTAATAAACTGATCCCCTACTAATTACTACTTAATAATATAATCTATCTCTTCTCCCTCTAGCTATGAGTCCAATAACAGGACAGACTGGGGGCTATAGCCTTGACTGGCAACCAGTCTACCGCAAAAACCAATGGCAACCTACTGCGTGATAATCTTCTGCACGGTCAATCATGTTTCTTTCGAGACATGATCGCCCAAAGCGTGTATCACGTATGGCATTTAACTGACTGACTCACGAATTAGAGGAAAAATCGAAGACGTAAAATGAAAAAAAACGACTAAATAAGATACATCGGCAGTAATCTGCCGATGTATCTTATATATATATATATATTTATATATATATATATATATATATATATATATAACAAATAAAATTAAAGGCTAATTTCCCAACAACCATTCCTAATTACAGAGAGATTGTTGCTAGGAATTAATTTATACTGATTCTACAATTTTCAAGTGATAACATTATAAATACGACTCATGTGATAATATATATTTATCAGTACATCAGTTGGAAAAACGAAAATCTTTCTCTTTTAAATACTTCTGACAAATTTTACGTTAAATTTGAATGAATTCTCTTCGATTGCAGTTATTAAATTAGTAGATATTCTAACGTGACTAGTTTTATTAATTTTCTATTTTCTTTTTTGTGTTTTTGGTAAGGTTTTCTTTTTTCGTTATATACAAAATAATTAGGATATTGGAAGAGTCTAAACGTATTTGCAAATTATTTTTTCTTTATTTAAAAATTGAAGGCAAAGTTCTCTGGGCTAGAAATCTATAATTATACCTGATTCTGTTTTTCTTGTTATGGTGTGAATAGAAATTAATGAAATCTTTTTTTTTTTTAATCTTATCACCCCGAACAAAGCGGTAACGCCACTAATGTGCAGGGGGCTACGTAAGAGTGAAAATATTGGAAAAGAGAAAGCCGGAAACCACATCCTAAACAGGGAACAAGGGATGAGCCTCTTCACCTGTTCAATAGACGTGGGTGGAGTGTGAACCGGGCGATTGTTTAGTCTATTTACTCCAATTGGAAAAGAGAAAGCCGGAAACCACATTCTAAACAGGGAACAAGGGATGATCCTCTTCACCTGTTCAATAGACGTGGGTGGAGTGTGAACCGGGCGATTGTTTAGTCTATCTACTCCAATTGAAAACAAAAGTGAGAAGATTGGAAAAGAGAAAGCCGGAAACCACATCCTAAGCAGGGAACAAGGAATGAGCCTCTTCACCTGTTCAGTAGACGTGTGTGGAGTGTAAACCGGGCGATAGTTTAGTCTATCTACTCCAATTGAAAAAAAAAGTGAGAAGATTGGAAAAGAGAAAGCCGGAAACCACATCCTAAACAGGGAACAAGGGATGAGCCTCTTCACCTGGTCAGTAGACGTGGGTGGAGTGTGATCATTTTGTTTGTGGATTTTTGAGAGACATTTAATTTTAGTTCACTGTCAGTAGAATTTAACACTACGTGTTTCTGCCTCGTATGTGAATTCAAATGTATTTTTGATATTAATTTATTTACAATATCAGGTAATATGAATTTGTGGGGATATATTAATAGAATATCACCGATACAAAGGAAATATGCTGATTCATTTGCTGAAATATTTTAGGAAGAAGTTTTTTTTTCAAGAAAGACAGGCGTCTTTTTCTAAGACATTATTAAAAGGCGCCTTTATCGATAGTTTTATTTTGTACGTATAAATATTATTATCGAACCTGAAATGATATTCATTTGTAGTTACTCGGAAAAACATTATAATTTCTCTCTCAATGGAAAGATTATTTTATTTTATTTTATTAAAGGTTTCTTTCACAGATTGAACTATTTGTTAATTGGTACATTATTCCGTATTTAATATCTAAACTACCGACAAATTTATCTTTTCTGTTTCAAAGACCAATTTTTCGAAAAAGTTAGGTTAAACATTTTCTTATAGTTTTTGTCGTCACACAAGAAAAAGCAAGAAGCTTACGACAACGAGGTGTCCTCTCACCGGATTTATTTAACCTTCATAGTAAAGCATAATTCATGTGAATCAAAAACCCCGATTTTTTTTTAATACTTATGCATTAACTACAAACACATTGACGAAATGTTACTAGAAACGGATCAGTAAATGTAATAGGCACAAAATGTTTTTTATTTTTAAAAACATGTTTACGTGAACAATCACTGCCAAAATACACTGAATACTAGCAGTATAGCCCGGCGTTGCTCGGGTGTAATGAAAGCTTTAAAACTAATCCATGGTCCTAAAGATCAGTCTCTTTGGACGTTGGCATGAAAGACTAAAAGCAATAGTTGTTTCCAGTTAAAGCGAAACCGTAGACTGAAAGAAAAATGATTGGATGTAAGTCAAATTTTGATTTCCTGGTACCGATATCAAATTTTCTGTACTATTGTAAGAACTGCAACCTTGAAACTTCTGAATATCATTTCTTATGTCTTTGTCTATGAATGAATCAAATTTGATTAAAATCGGACCACTCCTTCTATAGCCGATTTTTTCAATTATCGATATTTATCGGGGGTACCTAGACACAAAACCTAGCTAAGAACACTTGCAGACGCTTATAGTACAACTGTGTAAATTTTCAAGAAAATCGGTTCAGCCGTTTCGAAGTCTATAAGTAACGGATACACACGGATGTAAGAATTATAGCAGTACTAGCAGTATAGTCCGGCGTTGCTCGGATGTAATGAAAGCTTTAAAACTAATCCATGGTCCTGGAGCTCAGACTCTTTGGACGTTGGCATGAAAGACTAAAAAGCAATAGTTGTTTCCAGTTAAAGCGAAACCGTAGACTGAAAGAAAAATGAATGAATGTAAGTCAAATTTTGATTTCCTGGTATCGATATCAAATAAGTTTTTTCGTCGTAAACTGAATTTTGAAGGCTAAATAAGTCCTCTGAGTAAATGGTATCATGGCTGAGACTAAGAAGTACAATTATACCTACTTAGAGCCAAATTATCGATTTTCTGCACTTTTGTAAAAACTGCATCCTTGAAACTTCTGAATATTGTTTCTTATGTCTTTGTCTATGAGTGTATCAAATTTGATTAAAATCGGACCACTCCTTCTATAACCCGATTTTTTCGACTATCAATTTTCGATATTTATCGGGGGTACCTCGACACAAATCCTAGCTAAGAATACTCGCAGACGCTTGTAGTACAATTGTGTGAATTTTCACGAAAATCGGTTCAGCCGTTTCGGAGTGTATAGGTAACGGATACACACACACACACACACACACATACACATATGCGCAGAGACAATGTTCCATTTATAAATAAGTTTAAAGTGGTTTGATGTGCACACATATGTGGATTAAAACAGATTTTAAAAGCAATAAAGATTATCTAAAAAAAAATGAATATCTGTTATTACTAATTCTGGATAATCAGGCTTAAACATTACGTTTAAACGCCTTTTCCGTACAACCGCCGAAGTTAAGCAAATTCGAACCTGGCCAGTCCCCCTAGATTTGTGACTGTTTAGAATACTAGATTCTGTAACCTTGAATATGCGGATGGCATCATAGGTAATGACTTGAATTTTTTTAATCGCAGAACTCAGTTCCAATTCCGGTCGAATTCTTTACGTTCGCTTACGCACAAAAATATTTGGGAAACGTATGACTCAACCTCTTCTAAGGCCGTTGCTTAAATAGTAAGAGTTGCAGCAGGAGATCATTATCTCATTCATTATTATATTTTCTGGGTTTGAATAACTTACATAACATTATAAATACGACTCATGTGATAATATATATTTATCAGTACAATATTTTTCCTAAAAACCTCACTGAAATTCAAATAAAATCAAAAAATATTTTCTGGGTTTGAATAACTTACATAACATTATAAATACGACTCATATGATAATATATATTTATCAGTACAATATTTTTCCTAAAAACCTCACTGAAATTCAAATAAAGGGTGAAAAGCCAAGTGAATTGCTAATAAATATTGATAATTTAAAACTAGGTGTAAAAGAAATGTATTAAAAAAGTTATATTTAATTTTTCCTATTTTCTACTAAGCAAGTTATTTTGAAAATACTCTATTGAACATCTATGGGATATTTTGGATAAAAAATTGATAAATCTAATGTTACTTCGCAAAACACACTTTGGGAACAAATACAAGCTGCTTGACAGGAGATACCATTAGATACATTGAAGAAACTTGTGATGTCAATGCCTGACAGAATGAAGCAAAATTTCTACTAAATATTAATTTTTTTTTGTAACAAAATTATTATTTTCAGAAAACGAATCAAACAATCTAGATTTTTCCAGACTTTTCAAGCCTCAGTTTATTAAGTAAAGGTTAGGACCGACATTTACAAGGTCTTGAAAATGTATATAGAGAACAGGCTACAAAGACGTATGGATACTTTTAGCGCATCGGTAGTGGTGTTCTAGTACTCTAGTATAGTAATGAGATGTTTGTTGTCGGTTTTAACCGTGCGAGCTACAATTTATTGGTTATTACAGAAAATGTATGGCCATCAGCAAAAAGAACAACCCAAAATGCCAAATACAGGTGGAGGATACTAGAATCAAGCAAGTAAAACAATTGAAATACCTAGGAAGTGTTCTAACAGGAGATGTAAAGTGCGACACAGAGATCCGAAGGCGAATTGGCATGGCGAAGGACGCGTTCCAGAAGCTGAATAAAGTACTATGACACATGAAATTTTCACTAGAAACAAAGAAGAGGGTACTAGATTGCTATGTGATGTCACTTCTTCAATACGGAAGTCAATGTTGGACAATATCATTGAAGATGAAAGAAAAACTTGAAGCAGCGGAAATGTGGTTTTACAGAAGGATGCAGCGGATATCATTGACTGGACATGTGAGCAATGATGAGGTGTTGGAAAGATTGTCAACGCAAAGAAAATTAATAGTGAGCATCAGGAAGAGACAACTGAAATTCCTGGGACATGCAATGAAGAAGGGGGGCTTGGAGAACCAGATACTGACAGACCAGATAGAGGGAAAAAGAGACAGAGGAAGGCAGCGGATAACATATTTGAAGGGCCTGATCAGGTAGATGACGGAACGAGGGTTACGTGGTGCAACAGGAGAAAGCGTGCTAAGAGCCACCAGGGATAGGGAGACGTGGAGAACCATGATCGCCTACGTCCTGAAAGGACAGGGCGCATAGAAGAAGAAGAATCTTAGGGCGAGGGAATTGCATTAAAGTTACTTGTGAATTTTAAACAAAAGGATCGCATTGCTTGTTCTTAATTTACTTTACTGGAATTACCTTGAAAAGCCCCATCTGTATTTAATAACAAACAGTTGAAAAGGGTCAATTTCAGCATCAAGCGTTATTTTTAAGTTATTAATAATAGTCACGTCTATTGAACAGGTTAAGAGGCTCATCCCTTGTTCCCTGTTTAGGATGTGGTTTCTGGCTTTCTCTTTTCCAATCTTCTCACTTTGTTTTTTTTTTCAATTGGAGTAGATAGATCTATCTATCGCCCGGTCCACACTCCACCCACGTCTATTGAACAGGTTAAGAGGCTCATCCCTTGTTCCCTGTTTAGGATGTGGTTTCCGGATTTCTCTTTTCCAATCTTCTCACTTTGTTTTTTTTTTCAATTGGAGTAGATAGATCTATCTATCGCCCGGTCCACACTCCACCCACGTCTATTGAACAGGTTAAGAGGCTCATCCCTTGTTCCCTGTTTAGGATGTGGTTTCCGGATTTCTCTTTTCCAATCTTCTCACTTTGTTTTTTTGTTTTTTTTCAATTGGAGTAGATAGATCAATCTATCGCCCGATTCACACTCCACCTACGTCTATTGAACAGCTTAAGAGGCCCATCCCTTGTTCCCTGTTTAGGATGTGGTTTCCGGCTTTCTCTTTTCCAATCTTTTCGCTCTTACGTAGCCCCCTGCACATCAGTGGCGTTACCGCTTTGCTCGGGGTGATACGATTAAAAAACAAACAAACAATAGGCTGTAAAATAGTTTATCATCCGAGCAGAGAGATATCGCAGCCAATTATCTATTTACACATATGTTTTTTTAACTATATGCTTATATTTAAATATTTCTAATGCATTCATTATGTTCTCTGCAATTCGCTCATAGCAACGTTGTGCCGTCCAAAGATCAAACAATGAAACCATCAACTGCTTGCAGATACAGTAGGCAATTTATATTGCAAATTGACAGCGTCTTTTCGAACGGACAGTAAATATTATTAGGCGTTCAATGCCTGGATCAGTGAAGGAACATAGAGAGCAATGATTGGTGCTGTTTAGTACTGTCATGGGTCAAGATATTCCCACCACATCAGCCTAAATGACCCGAAGACAGTGATAAAAGGCGATGTGGATTAGCAAACAAGCCTATTACGTGCAAATAAGCACAAGGAAGGGTGGTTAGAAACGAAATGAAACGGATAGAAAGATATTTGCTGACATTTGAAGGAATTTGAAGAAGAAACGACTCGCAGAATAACGGTTAAAGATAGCCCATTTGATATGGTGTTCCATGTAGGCGTAATAAGACGGCATCGATTGGAAATGGACAATTGGAAATATATTTACGCTCTCACACCCTATATATACAATATTTACGCTCTCACACCCTGATTGAGCACTCTAGAAGAAAGGTAGACTTTGAAAAACAGTAGCCATCTAGCGTGTACGCATCGCTCATTTAGTAAAATGAATTGGAGCACGTTAGCTATTGGGCGCGTAATATGATATGCGCAAAAAAGACTGCTTTCTTTCACCGAACGCCTCATGGTCCAGGTGTCGAGTCGCCAACTGACGCCAATTCGGTCGGGTTTCGAGCCTGGGTTATGTAGCAATCGGAGTCTAACAATATTGATGAGCTGTGATACAGCGAAACCGATCTGTCTGCGGATGACTATATATATTGTGTGTCTTTTGGCAGCATTTTTTCATTAATGCAGGTTTCATTGAATAATATAGACAAGTTTTGTCTATTAATTTTGTGTATCATCCGTTCGTACCGTCAGATATACTTGATGGTGATGTCGTTGAAAGACAATATGAAATCACAGTAATTGCTGATTTTTTTTATCGGGTCTAAGCTTTCGGCTCACATAAGCCATTATCAAAGAATAAATATTAACACACATAGAACATTTAAGTTATTAACAATAAAGAGAATTAAATTGAAGATACAAGTCCATCCTTACTAGAGGAAATATCCTAAAACAACTCATAAATACTAATATTTCTCCGACAGACCCTAACAAAAGAATTAAGTTTATAATTGTATCTTCAATTTAATTCTCTTTATTGTTAATAACTTAAATGTTCTATGTTTACTGTGTGTTAATAATTATTCTCTGATAACGGCTTTTGTGAGCCGAAAGCTTAGACCCAATAAAAAAATCGGCAATTACTGTGATTTTTTGTTGTCTTTCAACGATATTACCATCAAGTATATCAGACGGTACGAACAGATGATACACAAAATTAATAGACAAAACTTGTCTATATTATATAAACTTATTTATAAATGGAACTTTGTGTGTGTGTCCGTTATCTATAGACTCCGAAACGGCTGAACCGATTTTATGGAAAATTTACACAGTTGTACCATAAGTGTCTGCAAGTGTTCTTAGCTAGGTTTTGTGTCGAGGTATCCCCGATAAATATCGAAAATCGATAATCGAAAAAATCGGGTTATAGAAGGAGTGATCCGATTTTAATCAAATTTGATACACTCATAGACGAAGACATAAGAAACGATATTCAGAAGTTTCAAGGTTGCAGTTCTTACAATAGTGCAGAAAATCGATAATATATATATTTATAAAAGGCAAGATGTTTGTGTGTGTGTGTGTCTGTTTATCTGCCTGAATGTCTATTTTTCAGCCCTTTTATTTTAGTTTTTGCTTCGGGTTTGACTCTAAATAGGTATAATTGTAGTTCTTAGCCTCAGCCATGATACCATTTACTCAGAGGACTTATTTAGCCTTCAAAATTCAGTTTACGACGAACAAAATCTTATTTGATATCGATACCAGGAAATCAAAATTTGACTTACATCCATTCATTTTACTTTCAGTCTACGGTTTCGCTTTAACTGGAAACAACTATTGCTTTTTAGTCTTTCGTGCCAACGTCCAAAGAGTCTGAGCTCCAGGCTCATGGATTAGTTTTAAAACATTCATTACACCCGAGCAACTCCGGGGTATACTGCTAGTATATATATATATATATATATATATATATATATATATAATTAAATTTGTTTTTATTTAAAATTAATTTACATTGCTACACGGAAATTTTAATGCTTCGAGATTTTACCTCGCCATCAGGAAACGTTGACTCATTGGTGTGAAAATGATTTTTATTTGAAAGTATAAAACAATACGTTTATTATTTAAAGAGTTAAATAGGTAAAGGGAAGACAGAAAATTTAGGTTTTGTGCGTATTTAATTTAACTAATCAGAATGAAACTTGACACTTAAATTTAAAAATATATGTTATATGTTGTAGGATACATTTTTTTTCATTCAAACTTAACGGGAAATTGTCATTTTTTCAAAAAATATATATTTGGCGCGGGGCTGAATGGTTAGAAAGTTTGCTTTCTGCCTTTAAAATCTGGGTTCGAATCTCACTAAGGTCGATTTGTCAGGAAGGTGACTTCTTCATGTTATCGGTCTGGCGAAGGCAACCCCAGCGAAAAAGTGTCTGAAAACAACTGACCCAAGCTTTGTGTATGAAATTGGGTAGACGGCTCTCCTTGAGGAGCCGTCGATGATTGTACCACCTCGAAGTCACAAGTCATCGTGACTGACGGTTTAAGCGTCTTGGCGTGGATTAAACTGTTGTTCATGCTAGATAATGTACTCTCTCCCAGATATTGTAATTAAGGTTCTCTAAACAGTATAAACCACGGGTGGACTCTGTGGGTGTTGAACAAACACAAGTGTGCCTGAACAAGCGTCTGCAATGGGTATTAGCTAGCCACCATTTTAAATGGGTATTCTCGAATACGAGTGGCCTGTCATTATGTACATATAATGAGAGAGAGAGATACAAATGAGTGTTACCTACGGAGAAATATATAGGCACACACACGCGCACACACACACACACACACACACACACACACATATATATATAAATATATATATATATATATATGACAGAGAGAGAGACATACAACTACATCTGCGTCTGAAGCACCTCATAGTAGTATAATGGTTAGCAAGTATGTCTCAATAGATTCATTACAAACGAATAGTGATTTCTATCCTCACTGGGTGCCTCATATTTTCGGTCTTGTGACACATCTAAGCTGTGCTTCGAAAATCACAATATATTTGCGTCCGTGATAGACTTACCATTAAAATAATTACACACACACACACACACACACACATATATATATATATATATATATATATATATATATATATATATATAGGAAAAAGGAAAAGAACAGTTTGTTTAAATAAAGAACACAGGCAGAAAATATTGTGTTACTCTTGCCTTTTTTATTTAATATGTGTGTGGGGGGTTGGATGTGTTTCGGTTTCATTACACAGGAGAAGGAAGCGGATTCTGCATGTCATCAGACACATTTGACCGGTTACATTATTCCCAACGTAGTATTGAAAGGTACACACATACACAGATACATATATTTTTAGTAAACATTTAGTACCACGTAAGATTTCTAAGTAACTATTGTGATATGATTAACAAAATATGAAATGAGAAGTGATAATTATAAATCAGACTTAGATTGATAGATAGATACACAGATAGATAGATAGGTAACGAACAGAGATAGATAGATAGATAGATAGATAGATAGATAGATAGAGAACAGACATAGATAGATAGATAGATAGATAGATAGAGAACAGACATAGATAGATAGATAGATAGATAGATAGAGAACAGACATAGATAGATAGATAGATAGATAGATAGAGAAGAGACATAGATAGATAGATAGATAGATAGATAGATAGATAGATAGAGAACAGACATAGATAGATAGATAGATAGATAGATAGAGAAAGACATAGATAGATAGATAGATAGATAGAGAACAGACATAGATAGATAGATAGATAGATAGAGAACAGACATAGATAGATAGATAGATAGATAGATAGAGAACAGACATAGATAGATAGATAGATAGATAGATAGATAGATAGAGAACAGACATAGATAGATAGATAGATACATAGAGAACAGACATAGATAGATACATAGAGAACAGACATAGATAGATACATAGAGAACAGACATAGATAGATAGATACATAGAGAACAGACATAGATAGATAGATAGATAGAGAACAGACATATATAGATAGATAGATAGATAGATAGATAGAGAACAGACATATATAGATAGATAGATAGATAGATAGAGAACAGACATAGATAGATAGATAGATAGATAGATAGATAGATAGATAGATAGATAGATAGAGAACAGACATATATAGATAGATAGATAGATAGATAGAGAACAGACATATAATAGATAGATAGATAGATAGAGAACAGACATATATAGATAGATAGATAGATAGATAGAGAACAGACATATATAGATAGATAGATAGATAGATAGATAGAGAATAGACATAGATAGATAGATAGAGAACAGACATAGATAGATAGATAGAGAACAGACATACATAGATAAATAGATAGAGAACAGACATACATAGATAGATAGATAGATAGAGAACAGACATACATAGATAGATAGATAGATAGATAGAGAACAGACATAGATAGATAGATAGATAGATAGAGAACAGACATAGATAGATAGATAGATAGATAGAGAACAGACATAGATAGATAGATAGATAGATAGAGAACAGACATAGATAGATAGATAGATAGATAGAGAACAGACATAGATAGATAGATAGATAGAGAAAGACATAGATAGATAGAATAGATAGATAGAGAACAGATAGATAGATAGATAGATAGATAGATAGATAGAGAACAGACATAGATAGATAGATAGAGAACTGACATAGATAGATAGAGAACAGACATAGATAGATAGATAGATAGATAGATAGATAGATAGATAACGGACAGACTTAGATAGATAGATAGATAGATAGATAGATAGATAGATAGATAGATAGATAACTGACAGACTTAGATAGATAGATAGATAGATAGATAGATAGATAGATAGATAATGACAGACTTAGATAGATAGATAGATAGATAGATAGATAGATAGATAACTGACAGACTTAGATAGATAGATAGATAGATAGATAGATAGATAACTGACAGACTTAGATAGATAGATAGATAGATAGATAGATAGATAGATGGATAGATAACGGACAGAGTTAGATAGATAGATAGATAGATAGATAGATAGATAGATAGATAGATAGATAACGGACAGACTTAGATAGATAGATAGATAGATAGATAGATAGATAGATAGATAGATAGATAGATAGATAGATATATGTTGAAGTAAAAGCCACAAATTCTGCATCGGTATTTCACGTCCCAACCCATGAATTATACGTGTACTGCCTCCTTTGAATAGACTTAATCTCTCCACCAATTAAGTCACCGTTCGGCTAGATACTCAGTTTAAGGTATAAAAAGGATTTATATTTCCGTTTTGACTCTCGGATCTTTGCCTTAATTTTCCGTACGCAGTTGACTCTGTGCATGAGACAGGAGGTATACTACAGTGAGATTTTGAAGTTTGGAGAAATAAATCCACGCAATTAGGATTAAAGAGATTTTGATAAATTGCAAACTAGAACCAAGTAAGCACTTTGGGAATTAAAAACATTGGAATTAAAGTTTTAAAACAAATGGAAAGACGAAAAATTTTGTAAAATCGACGAGAATAAAGCAAGATAATAAACTGAAGGTTCTACAGAAAATCGTATCTTTACAAACAGACGTACTTGTAGGTATGCACAGACGCAGAATATAAAACTGTCAAATAAAATAAGAAAGAATTCCACAAGACAATCAAACAATGCGAATTTAATCGAATTAATCGAGTAAACTTCAAGGGGCAAAAGCCATATCCGAAATAAACGCGGAGAAAAGATCGTTCGTATCAGCGCTTTCTTAGGCAGATAGAAAGATAAAAGAAGCAACAGTCGGACTGAGATATCTGATATCGGACGATGATAAATAAAAAGAAAAATAAAAAAATTTAAAAAAGACAGAAGTGAAGTTGGAAAAGAAGAAAAATAACGAATTTCATTGCTAACAAAAAGAAATATCAGAAGCAATAGACGGAGGAAAAACATTTAGAAAAAATAAACCTTCTATAGCGAGACTGGGCTCTGTTGTATCCCGGGAGGGGATAAACAGAGAAAGAATAGTGCAAGAAATAACTCTTAACACTGAGTATATATAAATAGATTTATTATACCTCAGTACACTCAACCAAATACAAATAAACCAACGAACATTTAACACGAATAACAATTAAGAAGGCAAGGTCTCTGTATAGGACGTATGCGTCCGTCTTGAGAAGAAGTCTTCTGTCTAATGACGTCTAACTCTCGTCTAAGGCCGATGGCTCTCGATCACACTCGTGTAATGATGAATAATCTCGTATAGTCACGATTACTCTCGATCACTCTGTAGTTCATTCCCGTCTAGGTCTTTTATAACTCGAGCCATACCCATTCCTGGGTAGGACAGGATATTTCACTACAACAGGCACAGAGATGTGCTAAGGTGAAGTGCTTCATATGGAGCGATATAAGCAAGACCTTCCCTAAAAAGCAACCATCAAAAATATCAAAAGCGATGGATAGAGCAAAAAAAGTATCATTTTGAAAAAGTAAACCTTCTATAGCGAGACTGAGCTCAGAGGTGTGCTAAGGTAAAGTTCTTTGTATAGAGCGATATTTAAGCAAGATTGCTCCTCAAAAAAAAAAAGTAAAAAAAAGAGTTCTCTCTTAGCTGTATTCCCCTAAATGGGTGCAAAGTGTAATTATCACAATTTGGTTAGAGATGAAGTCACGAGCATCCCGTGCCGACCTGTAATGACGTGACTTTGTAAGGTGACAAAAAGCGTAGAGGCAATACAATTGTTAATAATACATCGATACGTCGTTAAACGACATCTTTAGCCCACAGTGGAAACGAGAACAGAAGAGACGACATCATTACTCAAAGTTCGTGGTACATACCAGCAGTTTGGCTGCCTTCTATTCGATTAATATTACAAGTAAAACCCTCTCGCTTCTTAACTTTCTCCTATGCTTTTTTATACACGTTTTACAGTTTCTCTGTATGTTACAAATTGGAGACAATTATTTATATTTTTTTATATAATTACCTGTATGACGTAGCAGCATACATAGCTGAAAATAATGTAAGTCATTCCTTTTCTTTCAGTTAATCTGCTCCGTCCGTGTATATTCAGTCGGTTAAGTGACATACGTGATACACGCTTGAGCGATCATGTCACGAAAGAGACATGACTGATTAGGCAAAAGATTATCCCGCAGTAGGTTGCCATTACTTTCTGCGGAAGACTGGTTGCCGACCAAGGCTATAGAACCCAATTTGTCTTGTTATTTAACCCATAACTGGAAGGAAGAGCCGGATTAATACCTTTCTCAAGGGTATTTGCGCGTAAGCGAATGCAATGAATTCAACTGGAATTCGAACTCGGCTCCCCGATTTCTCGTTCCGAGCCACTGCTGTAGTCTTGCTTAACTCTAGTTTTTCATTATGATCCCGTGTATATTATGGATGAAATAATGCCTAGAATGGGGAAATAGAAACTGGGAATATTATACATTATTTGGACTATTGTCCTCATCTTGGTCGTCATTTGTACGACATTTTGGAATTTGTACTCTCCGGCGTTCTTCAGGTGTAAGAAATTTCGAACCGAACTTTTTATTACGATCATTCAGGTATATCATCCTCATTCCTTGTGCGAAGCTTCTTTTGGTAGTCATGAGTTGTCTCCCTCTAACTGGACTCTAAGACGTTTGTTTACTACTGATGTAGCCTGGTACTGGACTCAGAAACTCTTTGGGTCAAGCAACTGGAATTAACCAACGTCTCTTTGTGGATGTGCTTTGTGATGCAGTGGATATCGGCTCGGAACGAGAAATCAGGGAGCCGAGTTCGAATTCCAATTGAATTCATTGTATTCACTTACGCACAAATACCCTTGGGAAAGGTATTAATCCGTCTCTTCCTTCCAGTTATGGATTAAATAACAGGACAGATTTGGGTTTTATAGCCTTGGCTGGCAACCAGTTTATCGCAGAAAGCAATGGCAACCTACTGCGGGATAATCTTCTACCCAGTCAGTCATGTCTCTTTCGAGACATGATCGCCCAAGCGTGTTTCACGTATGGCACTTAACTGAATGACTATATCCTTAAGTACACATGGCCCAGTGGATATAGACGTTGGTTAGCCCCAGTGACAATAAAGAGTTTGTTTCGAAATTCTTATAACCTGAAGGCCATAGCGTACAACGGCCGAAACGTTGTACAAATCGCAACAAAGATGACGTTAGTTGCCCGAATAATATTAATCATGCAAATACTACCTCATCTCAGAAATATAGACAAATAATGGCAATATTCTTCCTTGGTTTGTACCCACCGTACTTTATTATTCTGGCTTCGACTCCAGTTAAATATATCTGAACAAATAACTGGATATTCTCGCCACGAAATCGTTCTTTGAAATATATTATAGTGAATTATAATTGCCAAATGTTTCATAAGCAGTAAGTGCCTCAGCTTTAACTGACAAAGATTATGAAATAGTTAGCGGTCCGGGAGGTGAAGTATTACATAATGCTACACGCCTTTAAATATTTAGGATCGTTCACTAAAACATTTTATTAGTCAACATCACTCATCGAAAGCTTCTTCAGCGGTATCAGAAACTCTTATACTAATTCTTAGGTTTATTAGGAACTAGCATTGTAGCCCGGCGTTGCACGGGTGTAATGAAAGCTTTAAAACTAATCCATGGTCCTGGAGCTCAAACTCAGCCTAAAGAATATTTGTGTGAAGCTTGGTGAGAATCGGATAAAAATTGTGGATTTGTATAAAGGACATGCAGGCATAAACAGACACACACACAAACATCTTGCCTTATATATATATATATATATATATATATATATATATATATATATATATATATATATATATATATATTATCGATTTTCTGCTCTATTGTAAGAACTGCAACCTTGTCTGCAACCTTGAAACTTCTGAATATCGTTTCTTATGTCTATGAGTGTATAAAATTTGATTAAAATCAGACCACACCTTCTATAACCCGATTTTTTCGATTATCGATTTTCGATATTTAGCGGGAGTATCTCGACACAAAATCTAGCTAAAAACACTCGCAGATGCTTATAGAACAACTGTGTACATTTTCAAGAAAGTTGGTTGAGCCGTTTCGGAGTCTATAGGTAACGGACACACACACACACAGACAAAGTTCCATTTATATTATTTTATAAGTTTAGATAAATATTAAATTATTAACAGCAACAAAGGCTGTTATATTCATTGTTGTTTTTGACAAGGCCGAATCCGGTTTAGTGTTGTAATAATTTAGCGTGCTTTGTCATAAATGAATAGTTAGCAGGCTCGAAGGCCATATGTATGTGTTGTCTGTTTTATCCTTGTGTCAAGCAAAGCCTTGTGTAGTAAATATCTATATGCTGGCCATAGAAGAATGTTTATCACAAAAAGCAAATGTTTATCAATATGGTAAAATCCATGACTAGCACCACAGAAGAAACTTGTGTATTCTTGGATATTTAAGAAAAGAAGATAGAGATCAAAGGAAAAAAACAATAGCCAAAAAATCGATATCATTCAAAACACATTATACAAATGCAACCGCCTATCCTAGGTTGTACATATCCATCTATGTATCTCGTGAGAAAGTTATATCTGACTGTAACTATTTTTATTTATATATACATATATCTCAACATATCTATAGCTCTCTATTCAGTGTTTTCTCAGTATCTTTACAAATATATTGATAGACATATTGATATTGTTATATAGAAGAAAGAAGAGAAAAGAAAGAAAAGCAGGAAGAGAAAAGAAAGAAGAAATAAAAGAAGGAAAAGAAAAGAAGGAAGAGAACGGAAAGAAGAGAACGGAAAGAGAAAAGAAGGAAGAGAAAAGAAGCAAGAGAAAAGAAGGAAGAGGAAAAGAAGGAAAAGAAAAGGAAGAGAAAAGAAGGAAGAGAAAAGAAGGAAGAGAAAAGAAGCAAGAGAAAAGAAGGAAGAGAAAAGGAAGAGAAAAGAAGATAAAAGAAGGAAGAGAAAATAAGGAAGAGAACGGAAAGAAGAGAACGGAAAGAGAAAAGAAGGAAGAGAAAAGAAGCAAGAGAAAAGAAGGAAGAGGAAAAGAAGGAAAAGAAAAGGAAGAGAAAAGAAGGAAGAGAAAAGAAGCAAGAGAAAAGAAGCAAGAGAAAAGAAGGAAGAAGAAAAGGAAGAGAAAAGAAGAGAAAAGAAGCAAGAAGAAAAGAAGAGAAGAGAAGGAAGAGAAAAGAAGAGAAAAGAAGGAAGAAGAAAGAAGAGAAAGAAGAAGAAGGAAGAGAAAAGGAAGAGAAGGAAGAGAAAAGAAGGAAGAGAAAGGAAAGAAAAGAAGGAAAAGAAAAGAAAAATGATAAAACAAAAGATAAAACAGGAAGAAAGAGAAGATAGAAATAATTTAGACTAGCAGTATAGCCCGGCGTTGCTCGGGTGTAATGAAAGCTTTAAAACTAACCCATGGTCCTGGAGCTCAGACTCAGCCTAAAGGATATTTGTGTTAAGTATGGTAAGAATCGGATAAAAATTGTGTATTTGTATAAAGGACATTTAGACAGATAAACAGACACGCACACAAACATGTTGCCTTATATATATATCATCGATTTTCTGCATTATTGTAAGAACTGCAACCTTGAAACTTTTGAATATCGTTTTTTATGTCTTTGTCTATGAGTGTATCAAATTTGATTAAACTCGGACCACTCCTTCTATAGCCCGATTTTTTCGATTATCGATTTTCGATATTTATCAGGGATACCTCGACACAAAACCTAGCTAAGAACACTCGCAGACGCTTATAGAACAACTGTGTAAATTTTCCATAAAATCGGTTCAGCCGTTTCGGAGTCTATAGGTAACGGACACGCACACACACACACACACACGCACACACACACACACACACAGACAAAGTTCCATTTATAAGTTTATCTTTAGATGAGATTAGATAGAAAAAAGAATAAAATATTCAAAGCCAATAATGAAAATGGGAAGAAAGAAGAGATAAAATATAAATGAAAAATAACATTAAAAAACAATAATGCAATTAATGAATAAGAAAAATATCAGAGAACGATTAAAACTGGAAATGATTTGGTTTTGGTTGTTTTGTTTTTATGGCATATCAACACATCGGCGGGTCATTTATTGCCAATTAATTTTTATTTATTTATTGCTGGTAATAACTTTTTCTTTTCAACAATTTATTGTTGTTTTTTTTTATAAGTTTTGTGTCGAGTATTACTTGTTTCTTTTCGAGTATCAAGATTCATTGGGATTTGTTTCTAAGGGCAGTGTCCCCAAGTCCTACCCTGTTATTTAACTCATAACTGGAGGGAAGGGACGGATTAATACCTTTTCCCAAGAGTATCAGTGCTTAAGTGAATGCAGGGTATTCAACTGGAATTCGAACTCGGCTCACCGATTTCTTTTTCCGAGCCGATATCCGCTACACCACAACGCACATTCGTCACTAAACGCTTACAGCACCTGGTATTTCCAAGCGGTCGTCCATCTAAGTACTGACCAGACCCAACGTTGCTTAACTTCGGTGATCGAGCGAGAAGCGATGTATTCAACGTGATATGGCCGTAAGCTTAACTAGAAATGAAAAGGGGGAAAAAAAAAGAAAATTAATTAAAACAATATGAAAAAACTTATTGATATCAAACCACTCAAATACTATTAATAAAAGTAGTTATTTGCAAAAAATATGCTTGCGAGATTATATATCAGTCAGTCAGTTAAGTACCATACGTGATACACGCTTGGGTTATCATATCTCGAAACAGACATGACTGAGTGGGCAAAAGAATATCTCACAGTAGGTTGCCATTGCTTTCTGCGGGAGACTGGTTGCCAGCCAAGCCTATAGAAAGCAGTCTCTTGTATTATTTAACCCATAACTGGAGGGAAGAGAAGGGTTAATACCTTTCTCAAGGGTATTTAGGCGTAAGTGAATGCAATGAATTCAACTGGAATTCGAACTCAGCTCCCCGATTTGTCGTTACGAATCGATATCCACTGCACCACAACGTACATCCAAACTTGTTGATATCAACCCACTGAAATAGTAATAATAAAAATAATTATAAAAAAATATATGTTCGTGGGACGCTATATAACTAGCCAAAAACAACGAAAGGCAAAAAGCACAGGAATTCTTTTAGCCAGAAACTAAAACCGGAAAAAGTATCAGGTGTTGATGGATATGTAAAGGAAGGCTATTCAGTACTCAGATATGACCTTCTGCCACTTCTGTTTGGCTGAGGGCCAAGCTTTCTAAACTTCTACTTGTGTGATCATTGTAGTATTCAATATCGTGAGCCAAGCTGAAGTTGACCTGATTGACATATCGACAGCTGTTCTGGTTGTGTTAAGAATTGTTTTGTTATCTGAAAGAGAACGAGTTATCTACCCTTAGTTTTATGAAGACCAACGTATGTCTACAAACATAAAACAAATTAACCAGAATTTATTTCTTACAGGATCAGCGTAATATGTTCACAGGGAACAAATCGAACTCAATTTACGGTGAGAACATTTTATTACAATGTCGGTCACATTTATAAGGTTTACAGCCATATCACGTTGAAACAACAGTTCTCGTATGATCACCGAAGTTAAGCAACATCGAGTTTGGTTAGGATAGGTACCTCAACTTATTTTCGATACTTAAAATGAAATTCAATTTTAAAAAATAAAAACGCTTTCTTGAAGCTTTAATTTTAGCTTAAATTGAAAACCAAGAGAATAAATTTAATAATTCCAGTAGGTAAAATACTCTGGCGTATTTCAAACCGAAATGATATGGATTGAAACACAAATCTCTACTGGCTCTTAGCACCAGTCTTCTATTACGTCGCTCTGCTCAAGCACTGATTTTCCCTGTCTCTCCCTATGTTTGACAAGTGTGTATCAAATCCTCCAAGATGTTAAATATTAGTATAATATCATTTCCATGGTCTCTAAAACCTCATCGTTGCTCCCATGTTCAGTCCATGGTATTCTCAGCACTTACTGCGTTGTGGACAATTTTACCATTCTGGCTAGGTTGCACTCTCCTTTTCAAGAAATATATATATATATATATATATATATATATATATATATATATATACTTACATAGACTAGAACAGACAGACGAGGTATTAACATTAATTTTTTTTTATAAAATTTTTCACGTATTCGTATAATTTTTTTCTTTCCGGGACTCAAATTATATAAGAATTGTTCAACGCGTTTGTACTTTCGAATGCTTCCGACTATACATTTAGCCATTTTCAACAATTATTTTGTTTTACTTATAAATAAACATGTGGAAAGTTTATGAATAAAGAGTCTTGTGTATGTTCCGAAAACGGTAGATACATTCTTAACGTGTTCATAATTGATGTTATTAAATGTAGGATTTCTCTTTTTTATTATTAAAGCCTCCATTATTTTTAATTTTCTTTTGCATGTGGATGATGCTATGAGGTATGTATGATCAGCGATATATTCCTGATATACTCGTTGCCCAAATACGCAATATACGAATATATATCAATAATGATATACATACATAGATCAGATTTAGATAGATAGATAGATAGATAGATAGATAGATAGATAGATAGATAGATAGATAGAAACAGAAAAGGAGATAGATATATAGATACATAGATAGATAGATAGAAACAGAAAAGGAGATAGATAGATAGATAGATAGATAGATAGATAGATAGATAGATAGATAGAAACAGAAAAGGAGATAGATAGATAGATAGATAGAAACAGAAAAGGAGATAGATGGATAGATAGATAGATAGATAGATAGATAGATAGAAACAGAAAAGGAAATAGATAGATAGATAGATATAAACAGAAAAGGAAATAGATAGATAGATAGTTAGATAGAAACAGAAAAGGAAATAGATAGATAGATAGATAGATAGAAACAGAAAAGGAAATAGATAGATAGATAGATAGATAGATAGAAACAGAAAAGGAAATAGATAGATAGATAGATAGATAGATAGATAGATAGATAGATAGAAAAACAGAAAAGGAAATAGATAGATAGATAGATAGATAGAAACAGAAAAGGAAATAGATAGATAGATAGATAGATAGATAGATAGATAGATAGATAGATAGATAGAAACAGAAAAGGAAATAGATAGATAGATAGATAGATAGATAGATAGATAGATAGATAGATAGATAGATAGAAACAGAAAAGGAAATAGATAGATAGATAGCTAGATAGATAGATAGATAGATAGATAGATAGATAGATAGAAACAGAAAAGGAGATAGATAGATAGATAGATAGATAGATAGAAACAGAAAAGGAGATAGATAGATAGATAGATAGATAGATAGATAGATAGATAGATAGATAGAAACAGAAAGGAGATAGATAGATAGATAGATAGATAGATAGATAGATAGATAGATAGAAACAGAAAAGGAGATAGATAGATAGATAGATAGATAGATAGATAGATAGATAGATAGATAGAAACAGAAAGGAGATAGATAGATAGATAGATAGATAGATAGATAGATAGATAGATAGATAGATAGATAGATAGATAGATAGATAGATAGAAACAGAAAGGAGATAGATAGATAGATAGATAGATAGATAGATAGATAGATAGATAGATAGATAGATAGAAACAGAAAAGGAGATAGATAGATAGATAGATAGATAGAAACAGAAAAGGAGATAGATAGATAGATAGATAGAAACAGAAAAGGAGAAAGGATAGATAGATAGATAGATAGATAGATAGATAGATAGATAGATAGAAACAGAAAAGGAGATAGATAGATAGATAGATAGAAACAGGGAAGGAGATAGATAGATAGATAGATAGATAGATAGATAGATAGATAGATAGAAACAGAAAAGGAGATAGATAGATAGATAGATAGATAGAATAGATAGATAGAAACAGAAAAGGAGATAGATAGATAGATAGATAGATAGATAGATAGATAGATAGAAACAGAAAAGGAGATAGATAGATAGAAACAGAAAAGGAGATAGATAGATAGATAGATAGATAGAAACAGAAAAGGAGATAGATAGATAGATAGATAGATAGATAGATAGAAACAGAAAAGGAGACAGATAGATAGATAGATAGATAGATAGATAGATAGAAACAGAAAGGAGATAGATAGATAGATAGATAGATAGATAGATAGAAACAGAAAAGGAGATAGATAGATAGATAGATAGATAGATAGATAGATAGATAGATAGAAACAGAAAAGGAGATAGATAGATAGATAGATAGATAGATAGATAGATAGATAGAAACAGAAAAGTAGATAGATAGATAGATAGATAGATAGATAGAAACAGAAAAGGAGATAGATAGATAGATAGATAGAAACAGAAAAGGAGATAGATAGATAGATAGATAGATAGAAACAGAAAAGGAGATAGATAGATAGATAGATAGATAGATAGATAGATAGATAGAAACAGAAAAGGAGATAGATAGCTAGATAGATAGATAGATAGATAGAAACAGAAAAGGAGATAGATAGATAGATAGATAGATAGAAACAGAAAAGGAGATAGATAGATAGATAGATAGAAACAGAAAAGGAGATAGATAGATAGATAGATAGATAGATAGATAGATAGAAACAGAAAAGGAGATAGATAGATAGATAGATAGATAGATAGAAACAGAAAAGGAGATAGATAGATAGATAGATAGATAGATAGATAGAAACAGAAAAGGAGATAGATAGATAGATAGATAGATAGATAGATAGAAACAGAAAAGGAGATAGATAGATAGATAGATAGATAGATAGATAGATAGATAGAAACAGAAAAGGAGATAGATAGATAGATAGATAGATAGATAGATAGATAGATAGAAACAGAAAAGGAGATAGATAGATAGATAGATAGATAGATAGATAGATAGATAGATAGAAACAGAAAAGGAGATAGATAGATAGATAGATAGATAGATAGATAGATAGATAGATAGAAACAAGAAAAGGAGATAGATAGATAGATAGATAGATAGATAGATAGAAACAGAAAAGGAGATAGATAGATAGATAGATAGATAGATAGAAACAGAAAAGGAGATAGATAGATAGATAGATAGATAGATAGATAGATAGATAGAAACACAGAAATAGATAGATAGATAGATAGAAACACAGAAATAGATAGATAGATAGATAGATAGATAGAAACACATAGAAATAGATAGATAGAAACACATAGAAACAGATAGATAGATAGATAGATAGATAGATAGATAGATAGATAGAAACACATAGAAACAGATAGATAGATATATAGAAACACATAGAAACAGACAGATAGATAGATAGATAGATAGAAACACATAGAAACAGATAGATAGATAGAAACACATAGAAACAGATAGATCGATAGATAGATAGATAGATAGATAGATAGAAACATAGATATATATATTGATAGATAGATAGAAAGAAAGAGAATCATAGATAGATAGATAGAAAGAAAGATAAACATAGATAGATAGATAGATAGAAAGAAAGAGAAACATAGATAGAAAGAAAGAGAAACATAGATAGATAGATAGATAGATAGAAAGAAAGAGAAACATAGATAGATAGATAGATAGAAAGAGAAACATAGATAGAAAGAAAGAGAAACATAGATAGATAGATAGAAAGAAAGAGAAACATAGATAGATAGATAGAAAGAAAGAGAAACATAGATAGATAGTAGATAGATAGATAGATAGATAGATAGATAGATAGATAGAAAGAGAAACATAGATAGATAGATAGATAGAAAGAAAGAGAAGCATAGATAGATAGAAAGAAAGAAAGAAATAGATAGATAGATAGAAAGAGAAACATAGATAGATAGATAGATAGAAAGAAAGAGAAACATAGATAGATAGAAAGAAAGAAAGAAATAGATAGATAGATAGATAGATAGATAGATAGATAGAAACACATAGAAACAGAAACATAGATAGATAGAAACATAGATATGTAGATAGCAACATAGATATATAGATAGATAGATAGGTAGATAGATAGATAGAAAGAAAGAGAAACATCGATAGATAGAAAGAAAGAGAAACATAAATATATAGATAGATAGATAGATAGATAGATAGAAAGAGAAACATAGATATATAGATAGAAAGAAAGAGAAACATAGATAGATAGATAGATAGAAAGAGAAACATAGATATATAGATAGAAAGAAAGAGAAACATAGATAGATAGATAAAGAAAGATAGATAGATAGAGAAAGAGAAACATAGATAGATAGATAAAGATAGATAGATAGAGAGAGAAACATAGATAGATAGATAGATAGATAGATAGAAAGAGAAACAGATAAAGATAGATAGATAGATAGATAGATAGATAGATAGAAAGAGAAACATAGATAGATAGATAGATAGGAAGAAAGAGATAGATAGATAGAAAGATAAAGATAGATAGATAGATAGATAGAAAGAGAAAGATAAAGATAGATAGATAGATAGAAAGAGAAACATAGATAGGATAGATAGATAGGAAAGAAAGAAAGAAAGATAGATAGATAGAATAGATAGATAGATAGATAGATAGAAAGAGAAAGATAGATAGATAGATAGAAAGAGAAACATAGATAGATAGATAGAAAGAAAGAGAAACATAGATAGATAGATAGAAAGAGAAACATAGATAGATAGATAGAAAGAGAAACATAGATAGATAGAAAGAAAGAGAAACATAGATAGATAGAAAGAAAGAAAGAAACAGATAGATAGAAAGATTCTCTTGGTCTCTTTTTTTCGATTATTTGTACATTCTCTTTAAATATTCAAATATTTCTCTCAACCCTTTGATTTTGTGCTCTCAGAAATTGAATTTTTCTTTTCTTTTCTTTCTCTCTCTCTCTCTTTCTTTCACTTTCTCCTCTCTTTCACTGACTTTTCCCTTTCTTCTCACTTTCACTTCTCTTCTCCTTACTCCCTATTTCTTTTCTTTCTTCTCTTTCCTCTCACTTCCATCTCACTTCTCTTTCTCTTACTTCTACATCCTCCTCACTTACTATTTCCTTCCAGTTTTCTTTAAACATAAAATCACCCACCCTTTCTTTTCGCTCTTTCTTATCCTATAATTTGTTCCGTCTAAAAGCCATTACCTTGCATTCTCCTTCCTCTCACAGCCTTCTCATTCTCTACCTCTCCGCTTTCTTTTTTTTCCTTCCATCATGCATATTTCTCATTCATCTCATCACAGGTTTTTCACTTCTCCATCTATTTCTTTCCCCCTCACTGTTTTTTCTCTCTATTTCATTTTCACCCTCTCTGCCCTTTCATTCAGCCTTCCTCCCATTTGCTTATCTTTCTCTAATATTACTCGATCTATCCTCTTCTTCTTTCTTTCTTTTCTACCTCTCATTTTCATCTACCATCTCTTTTTCTCAGCCTTCCTCTCATTTGCTTATCTTTCTCTAATATTACTCTATCTGTCCTCTTTCTTTCTTTCCTACCTTTCATTTTCATCTACCATCTCTTTTTCGCAGCCTTCCTCTCATTTGCTTATCTTTCTCTCATATTACTCTATCTGTCCTCTTTCTTTCTTTCCTACCTCTCATTTTCATCTACCATCTCTTTTTCTCAGCCTTCCTCTCATTTGTTTATCTTTCTCTAATATTACTCTATCTGTCCTCTTTCTTTCTTTCCTACCTCTCATTTTCATCTACCATCTCTTTTTCGCAGCCTTCCTCTCATTTGCTTATCTTTCTCTCATATTACTCCATCTGTCCTCTTTCTTTCTTTCCTACCTCTCATTTTCATCTACTATCTCTTTTTCTCAGCCTTCCTCTTATTTGCTTATCTTTCTCTCATATTACTCTATCTGTCCTCTTTCTTTCTTTCCTACCTCTCATTTTCATCTACTATCTCTTTTTCTCAGCCTTCCTCTTATTTGCTTATCTTTCTCTAATATTACTCTATCTGTCCTCTTTCTTTCTTTCCTACCTCTCATTTTCATCTACCATCTCTTTTTCGCAGCCTTCCTCTCATTTGCTTATCTTTCTCTCATATTACTCCATCTGTCCTCTTTCTTTCTTTCCTACCTCTCATTTTCATCTACTATCTCTTTTTCTCAGCCTTCCTCTTATTTGCTTATCTTTCTCTCATATTACTCTATCTGTCCTCTTTCTTTCTTTCCTACCTCTCATTTTCATCTACTATCTCTTTTTCTCAGCCTTCCTCTTATTTGCTTATCTTTCTCTAATATTACTCTATCTGTCCTCTTTCTTTCTTTCCTACCTCTCATTTTCATCTACCATCTTTTTTTCCCAACATTCATTCTTTCTCTTCCAACTCTTACCCCGTGGACATAAATATCGAACTCTTTTTATACTGAACTTGTCTTTTATTTATTAGATTATCTTTCTCTTGGTGTCTTTCCGATCCTTCGAGCCAAGAATGATGATGACATCAAACTCTTCTTTTTTTCTTGCGCCTAGTCTTAATATGCAAAGTCGTACTTAGAGATATGCCCACTGGTCACAGCAGAACGAAAGATTACACAAAGTGCGAAGAAAGTCTTAATACAAAATATTAAATTCTACAAGATTTCACAAAAAACAACCACAGACACATAAACATACATACATTCATACATATATATGTGTATACATATTTATATAATACAGAGCAATATATTTAAACTGTTGAAATTTTTATTTTTATTTCACGCATGCGCGTTGCTTCTTTTTTATTTTTCCGACTGCACAGTATAGTAGGGTCAGTTGGGTCCCGACTGTGATAAAAAGAGCATCATGACGCAATCCACTCTGCCTGAAATTATTTTAGTATACTGTTTGGCAGCCAGTACAAATATTTCAGAGTGTTTCGGTGTTAATCTTAGGAAAGTAGGGGGAATTCGGAAAAAGTCGGATAAGTCTAAGAGTAATTACAAAGGTACTGCATCATGGAAAACTCATCCCGATGGTTCTGAATCTGTTAGTGTCTCAGATCGTTCTGAATACGTTAGCGTCTCAGATCGTTCTGAATCTGTTAGTGTCTCAGATCGTTCTGAATATGTTAGTGTCTCAGATCGTTCTGAATACGTTAGTGTCTCAGATCGTTCTGAATCTGTTAGTGTCTCAGATCGTTCTGAATCTGTTAGTGTCTCAGATCGTTCTGAATCTGTTAGTGTCTCAGATCGTTCTGAATACGTTAGCGTCTCAGATCGTTCTGAATCTGTTAGTGTCTCAGATCGTTCTGAATATGTTAGTGTCTCAGATCGTTCTGAATACGTTAGCGTCTCAGATCGTTCTGAATCTGTTAGTGTCTCAGATCGTTCTGAATCTGTTAGTGTCTCAGATCATTCTGAATACGTTAGCGTCTCAGATCGTTCTGAATATGTTAGTGTCTCAGATCGTTCTGAATACGTTAGTGTCTCAGATAGTTCTGAATACGTTAGTGTCTCAGATCGTTCTGAATACATTAGTGTCTCAGATCGTTCTGAATATGTTAGTGTCTCAGATCGTTCTGAATACGTTAGTGTCTCAGATCGTTCTGAATATGTTAATGTCTCAGATCGTTCTGAATACGTTAGTGTCTCAGATCGTTCTGAATACGTTAGTGTCTCAGATCGTTCTGAATATGTTAGTGTCTCAGATCGTTCTGAATACGTTAGTGTCTCAGATCGTTCTGAATACATTAGTGTCTCAGATCGTTCTGAATACATTAGTGTCTCAGATCGTTCTGAATACGTTAGTGTCTCAGATCGTTCTGAATACAATAGTGTCTCAGATCGTTCTGAATACAATAGTGTCTCAGATCGTTCTGAATACATTAGTGTCTCAGATCGTTCTGAATACGTTAGTGTCTCAGATCGTTCTGAATACAATAGTGTCTCAGATCGTTCTGAATACAATAGTGTCTCAGATCGTTCTGAATCTGTTAGTGTCTCAGACCGTTTTGAATCTGTTAGTGTCTCAGATCGTTCTGAATACGTTAGTGTCTCAGATTGTTCTGAATACATTAGTGTCTCAGATCGTTCTGAATCTGTTAGTGTCTCAGATCGTTCTGAATACATTAGTGTCTCAGATCGTTCTGAATCTGTTAGTGTCTCAGATCGTTCTGAATACGTTAGTGTCTCAGATCGTTCTGAATACATTAGTGTCTCAGATCGTTCTGAATCTGTTAGTGTCTCAGATCGTTCTGAATACATTAGTGTCTCAGATCGTTCTGAATCTGTTAGTGTCTCAGATCGTTCTGAATACGTTAGTGTCTCAGCTCCTACTGAATACATTAGTGTCTCAGATCGTTCTGAATCTGTTAGTGTTTCAGATCTGTGACTATAGCACCCCTTACATCTAACACCCCAGACTGCAACCCCCTTCATTATTATGTGTCGGCTCACTTGAACAAGAGACCAACAAAACTACTTGTAACACCAAAAATAAACTGAAGGCAAGGCTTATGTTAGCATTCACCAACTTAAACAAGGAGACCGTCTAAAACATTGAAGAAGATTCCGAAGTCGTCTGTAGGCTTTGGTTAAATCTAATGACGATTTTATAGAATAAATTTACTCTTTAGTATTTCTTAATATTTTTGTGTAATTTTGGCAAATATATCTGTTAAAATGGAATGTCACAGTTATTTTCATTTTTGAGTAATTAAAAAGAGAATTTATCTATTACACCTTATATATATATATATATATATATATATATATATATATATATATATATATATGGTAATTATTATTATTATTATTATTATTATGATAGCATTACTGCAACTCAATAGCTATAGATTTTCGGTGTTAAAACACCAACACCAGGCAGTAAAATGTGTTTAATTTATTTTGTAATATATATGGATAAGTAGGTTTTTAAAAATATAAAATCCAAGAATAAAAATAAAAAATAAATAGAACTATAGGAATAAAGTTAACCAATGAGATGAGTTTTATGGGGTTGTAGGTTATAACATTTTAAAGAATTGTGTGTATAAGACTCATAGATAGAAGTGTTTCAGTGTTTTGTCATTTAAAATCAAATATCTCAAAAATTGTAAGCCGGGAAAAATATAATGAGATAAAAAGAAATAAAAAGAAATAGAGAAAAAAAAGAGAGAGAAGAGACAAGATAGAAGAGGAAGAAAATTGCAAAGAAAAATTCAAACGTTGGAAAAGATAACATAAACTAAAATAAAGTAAATATAAGAAAATAAAATCAAAACCAACACAAAAGATAAGAATATGATAAAAATAAAAATCAAATATTAAAATATAAATGAAGAAAAATTCTTAAGAGGATTTGTTCATAAGTACAAATAAAAGAATGAAAATAATCATAAAAATTGCCAGTTCAATATGCTGATTTTTTCAAAATTATATAACGAGCAAATACTGAAAATATTGAGATTAAAGTAAGATAATTTTAGTTATATTTAAGGGTATGGAAGATTTTGTGGTGGCAAAAATTAGTAATTTCATTACGTTGTTTCAATAAGTCAGTTTTTGGGAATTTTATTATATACTTTTTTCTTGTAAGGAAATGGAAAATATTTCATGTAATGGTTTACATGTTCTAGCTTTAGTTAATATTTTCCATTTAAGTGTAGAAGTTTTATTTGCATCTTTCAATTGTCAGTATTATTTAGTAAGAAAAATAGAATTACTGTATGTTTTATTATTGAAAGATAAGTTATGCTGATAAAATCGTGACTTAAAATTATGCTAAGTACATCCTGATATAATGTTTAGTAATGTTAAGATTTTCAGTAGTTGAGATAGTAGCTTGGTATACAATAGACTCTGGAAGGCATTCATTTTGAATTGAACATACGTTAGGGTTGTAACGACTGCAGAAACATGTGTTATTATTATTATTATTATTATTATTATTATTATTTGTGCTAAGTTTGTGATAATCAATATCATAATTTTGTTTTAAGATATTGCTATTGCGTTTTTTAACATCATACCGACATTATCAGTGCAGCTATAACTAAGTTTCAGTGTATTTCTATTAAACATTTTGATAAGTGAATATATATATATATATATATATATATATATATATATATAAAGAGAGAGAGAAAAAAGAGAACTAGAGAGAGAAATAGAATTAGTACAAACAAAATTGGTCACTCAGTGGATAGATGTCATATTCAGCACTTTATCTCCAGAGTTTCGTAGATGAAATTCTTTCGTAATTTGTTTGATCCACTCCTCAGATGATTTCAACAATTGACCACGGATTTTTTCAATTTTCTTTATTTTTATGCTGAGCTTGACGTACTTAATTTATGCAATAATCGGGATGCTACTGTGTGTACGTATGCGTAACTGTTTGTGTGCGTGCGTGTGATTGTGTATGTATAGGCATTCACATGTGTATGCGTGTATACGTCTAATGTTCTGTTTAATTTTTTTAATTTCTGTATTTGTGAAGTTTGGAAAGTAACCCGTTTTTAATACATGCATTATTAAATAAGAATGAAATGGCATTTTTGTCAAGTGTTTTCTGATATCTTTCTTGCTTACGAACACTTCTTTTCTGAACTAAATCAGTGAAGAAACTGTCCAAATGTTTTTGGGTTCCAACCATTTCCGGCTAACCAATTAGCCATTTTCAGGCTCCTTTAGTTATATTGCTATAATAAATGCCGTGCAGACGAGAAATAAAGTAGGGTTGCGCAAAGATCTGTTCAGCAGCCCCCCACCTAATAATTTGCATTAAAAGTTACTGACATTTTTTGACACCATAAATATTTATCGGCGAACCTCAAATTTCAGGAACACTATACCAAGGTCAATGCCCCATTTGCCAGTACAAGTGCCTGGAGATAAACACATGACATCATTTCCGCGCTTCACTTTACGAGTAAACGTCTCACGAGATTTAGCGAGGATTTCTTGTTAATGAGATTTGTATAACCAAGAAAAATATTGTACAATAGTAGAATATTTTTCTTGGTGATACAAATCTCATTAATGCTAAGAGATATATTAAATATTGAAATATCACATTTCTACAATTTGTTCAATAATCAAATATATGTACAACTAATATATATATTGTTTGTTATATTGTTTTTGTGTTATTATTGGGATGGGACACATTTTTACACAGGACCGACAATTAATTCGGCTTACTGTGAAAGAGTTTTGTCTAGCCGTCCTAAAATCTGCAAAAAAGAAGATACATCTATAATTTTCGAACACGGTCAGTACCTTGTTGCCATGTGCATTATTTAAGTTATTAAGGTCTGCTGTTTTTTTGTTTTTTGTTTTGTTTTTTGTTTTGTTTTTTGTTTTGTTTTGTTTTTTTGTTTTTTTGTTTTTTTTACTTTTTGCTTACCTTATATGAAATAGCTTTTTCCAGTTGAAGATGCATATTATATATATTTTCTCTACAAGTATGCTGGGTATCGAGGTTAGTACAATACCATACTGTTAAAATATGTTCAAGTCTAACTCTCCAGGTCTACATAACGTGCCGTATTCGTAAAATAAAGTTTATATCGACTTTTCAGTAAATTTTAGAATGTCGACAATAATACTTAGACGTCATTGTAATAGTATAACTAAAATCCTTGAAAAGGACTAATTGATTAGCCCAAAGCGACTGAAATTTAAAAAAAAGTTTTTGTCTGTTTACTGTCAAATCTAAATTTAATCGTCAAATATTCTTAGCAATTAGTTAATCTTTTCAAGTAGGTAAGCGGATTTTTAAGTGACAACCAAATAGACGCCGCAATCAGATGCAGACGGAGTAAATTTCTTATTTGGTGGCCGGGAATCCATTTTCGAGACAGCACCTTCCATTTGCCCTTATTTCATAAAGCCATAATGGGCATTGACATTGTCTTTTTTCTTTCTTTCTATACTTCTTTCTTTCTTTCTATATTTCTTTCTTTCTTTTTTATATTGTGTTTAACTGCGATAAAACTCAGCGGCAAGAAAGTAGTTTAGCAAACAGGGTTTTTTTTTATCGTATAGTGCACGAAACTAGCACAGACGAGGAAAAACATATTCACAAAACTTCAAAGTCAATATGAACATGCTCAGTTAAAGGGGCTAACTCCTTCTGCTTGGATATATAAATAGATAGTGAAGGAATTAGATAGATAGATAGATAGATAGATAGTGAAAGAATGAGATATATAGATAGATCGATAGATAGATAGTGAAAGAATGAGATATATATAGATAGATCGATAGATAGATAGTGAAAGAATGAGATATATAGATAGATCGATAGATAGATAGATAGTGAAAGAATGAGATATATAGATAAATAGATAGATAGATAGTGAAAGAATGAGATATATAGATAAATCGATAGATAGATAGATAGATAGATAGATAGTGAAAGAATGAGATATATAGATAGATAGATCGATAGATAGATAGATAGTGAAAGAATGAGATATATAGATAGATAGATCGATAGATAGATCGTGAAAGAATGAGATATATAGATAGATAGATCGATAGATAGATAGATAGATAGTGAAAGAATGAGATATATAGATAGATAGATCGATAGATAGATAGATAGTGAAAGAATGAGATATATAGATAGATAGATCGATAGATAGATCGTGAAAGAATGAGATATATAGATAGATAGATCGATAGATAGATAGATAGATAGATAGATAGTGAAAGAATGAGATATATAGATAGATAGATCGATAGATAGTGAAAGAATGAGATATATAGATAGATCGATAGATAGATAGTGAAAGAATGAGATAGATAGATCGTTTGATAGATAGTGAAAGAATGAGATAGATAGATCGATAGATAGATAGTGAAAGAATGAGATAGATAGATAGATAGATAGAGAGATAGATAGATAGATAGATAGATAGATAGATAGATAGATTCGAGGTTTTTGCCTCGTCATCACGTAAATTTCCGTGTTGCAATGTAAACTATATTAATTTTAAATAAATAACAAATTTACTTGCATATATATATATATATATATATATATATATATATATATATATATATTCAGATACTTTAATCCAAACGGAAAAAGCAAAAGGGGATTTTCATATCGAAATGATCATCCAACATCATTGAATTAATCCTATTTTAATTTAATTTATATATATATGGTGTGGTGCTCTTGCTATCTGTCTAGGGAGTCTTGACAAAATCCAACGGAGAATCTGTAATGCCATCGATCCCGACTTGATACAGTCACTTTCTCACCGGCGCAATGTGGCTTCCCAGTGTCTTTCCTAAAAATACTCCGATGAATTTCGCTCACTGGTGCCCCCTATATATAAATGTACTCGAGCCACAGGATTAGCAACTAGGTCTCACCCTTTTACTGTGAAACCAATAAAATGTCAACGCAAATTCTACTCCATCAGCTTATTTTCTCCGAATTCCCTTCCTTTTACTTGCTTCCCTGACAGCTACAATCTCCAAGAATTTAAATGTAAAGTCAATAGTCATCGCCTATCTCAGTAACTTGCATTCTCTCTCTCGCTCGCTCTCTTTCTTTCTCTTTTCTCTCTCTCTCTCTCTCTCTCTCGTGCTCCTTTCTCCGTCCACTCCACTCTCATCAGTATTCTCATCCTTCTCTTACCCACTTGCTGACACCCCCACTATAACATCTCGCTCTTTCTCGTGACTTTCCTTGTATTTGCTGTGATGATTTTTGTTTTTCAGTGGTTTACGGGTAGAAAGGTTTTTTTGGCAAGCAGGTTTTTTCATAAAGCGCTGGATATTGAGCTAGAGATAGAGAAAGTGTCGTTAAGGCATTATTATGATCTCTCTATTGACAAAAAATTGACATCGTCTGGGTTCACAAAATAAAAAAAAAGAAAAAAGAAAACAGAATTGTCAACACGTTCGTCTGTTAATTTTTAAGTTATAATTCTGTTTTCTTTTCTTTCTTTTTTGTTTTTGTTTTATCGTTTTTTTCTTTTTCTTTTTTATTTTCTTTTTTAATTTCTTTGCAAATCTATTTAAAAAGGAATATTAAACTGATTTTTCTCCAGTTTCTGAAAGGAATTTTCGGTTGCTGAGGTGATGTGTTATCCCCCGTGGGGATTTTCACATCGAAATGTTCATTCAACATCATTGAATTAATCCTTTTTTAATATATATATATATATATATATATATATATATATATATATTATAAATTATGTTTTAGAATATGTACATAATTTCTTCTACATATGTCCTCTTCCCTACAATGATATGTTTGTTTCAGTGTTTGGATTTAAACACTTCTTTTTTTCTCCCCTGAAGAAGTGTTTAAATCAAAACACTGAAACAAGCATATGATTGTAGGGAAGAGGACATATATAGAAGAAATTATGTACATGTTCTGAAACATAATTTATAATAAATATTCACTGCTCTATACATCTTATATCGAGCACTGTTTTAAATTAATGTTTTGGACGGAAAAAAATTTTTCTTTTTTTCTCTCCTCATTCTATACTCACTCGTGTATGTATATATATATATATATATATATATATATATACAAACTCTCCACATTATATATATATATATATATGTGTGTGTGTGTGTGTGTGTGTGTGTGTGTGTGTGTGGAGAGTCTCTCTCTCTCTCTCTCTCTCTCTCTCTCTCTCTCTCTCTCACACACACACACACACACACACACATATATATATATATATTCATTCGAAATTCAGCTGAATACACAACCTTGGTTTCAACCTGCGTTTTAAATTAACTGATTCTGCAGACATATATATATATATATATATATATATATATATATATATATATATATAGTCCCTAGAGAGCCAACGAATCTAACAAGGTTTCACCTAACTGGATATTCAGGGAAGGTTGGCTGTACTTGCGTATTGAGCGCTTTTTGTTTTAGGTTACTCGTTTCGTTTTGTTTTTTTTGTTTTTGTTTTTTTTTTTTTTGCGGGGGCTACGTACTTTGACTGATGTTCAAGTGCTTATCTCGTTCTTTTTTATTACCATTTTTTCCTTCCGCGTATGTACTCGGAGGGTTTTTCGAAACGAGTATAGCGGTAAGTTTACATATATATATATATATATATATATATATATATATATATGCACTACCGACCATAGTTATTTGGCCACCCCAATGTTTTAAAAAAATGATGTATTTCATACTATTTTTAGTATTTATTGCCAAGTGAATAATTGTAAATGAAAATAAAATGGTTCTTTTGTTATAACATGTGCATCAAATGAATTTATAAATATTTAATAATTATCTATATTGTACTTTCATCAATTGAAGAATGAAGAAAACTTAGGGTGATTCGGACGAGTTCATTCTATTTTTCTTTAGAATTATCCACTTAAAATAGTATGAAATACATTATTTCTTTCAAAAAACTAGGGTGGCCTAATAATTATGGTCGGTATTGCATACTATGGCTAATTTCTCTTGGTATAATCTGCAGATATGACTATATTAAAAAAATGATAGACCTTGCAATGATGGTGATGTCTGCAGATTGTGCCAAGGAGAGAAGTTAGCCATATTACCATTTCTAGAACTAGAAAGATTGCTAAATAAAAGGTTTGAAGCACCTGACGAAGACAGGAGTGTACAACGGCCGAAACCTCATAAATATGGTAATAAAGATGAGAACAACAGTCCGAACAATGGAAATAATGTAAATACTACGTCATCTCAGAATTATAGACAAATAAATTCTGTTGAAACGTATTTCTGCTGCCGGAAGTCTCATCTTCACCTAGAAAGAGATCGTCCAGACATCTACTGTCGTGGAAGAAAACTGATATAAAATAACAGTTCACTACTCCTTTCTATTTTTCTAACGAAATTTTCGTGTTTCTTAATACTTTGTTTATTTTAAGAAAGCAACTTTCGCTATTCTAATGCGTCTTCGGATTATTGTGTTTCCATATTCAGTCCAAACGCTTGAATATTTGTTGTTTGATTTTTATATCTCGAAATTGTAGCACTTCTATAAGTTTTGTACGATTTAAAAATAAAACATAAAAACACCTACTAAATTCCATATAATACCTGGCAAATGCTACAGCGTGCAATTGGCGAAACTTAGTGCGAAAAGTAGTCACAATGTAAATCACTCTATCTACTTTAAGAACTCAGCTAATTGTCATACGTGATACACGCTTTGGGCGATCACTTTCGAGGCAAGACTGGCTAGGCAGAGGATTATCTCGCAGTTGCCATTTTTTTCTGAGTTAGATTAGTTGCCATCCAAGACAATAGAACCAAATCTGTCCTGCTATAGAATCCATATCTGGAGGGTGAAATGATGAATTAATTCCTTTCCCAAAAGTATTTGTGCGTCACGGAATAAAACAACTTATTTGTCTGTTGTGAAGTAGTTTTCGCACTGAAAGTTATAATCGTGCTATGTCGGTTGCTAATCAACTTAACACATCCTAAATGTTAGGAAGTTGGTAATCTTCCACTGAAAGCTGACTCCTTAGTATTCGGCTAACTGACGACTAATATCAACTGCCTAGTAGTTCTACTGATCTCCAATAGAACTCTAAAGAACTCCTATGAACTTCTCAAGAACTTCCTGTTAACTCTTGTTAATATAGTAGAGAGAGTTCATTATTTGAGGATTAGGTGTATTTCCCCATAACAATACGTAATGTTGTTATATCTGGATTTTCTTTTTTGGAATGGTCTTAAAATATTTTTTATCCGAATTTTGTTGAATCTGAAAAACCTTGGGATATGAAAGGCTAAATGCCTAGTAGTTCTACTGAACTCCAATAGAAATCTAAAGAACTCTCTAAAACCTCTAAGAACTCCTATGAACTTTCTGAGAACTTCCCGAGTTAACTTCCTGTTAACTCTTATTAATATAGGAGGGAGAGTCCGGTATCTGAGGAATAGGTGTGTTTGACCATAACATTAATATAGGAGGGAGAGTCCGGTATCTGAGGAATAGGCGTGTTTCACCATAACATTTTCTCAATATCAGATATCAATTTTTCTCAGTATCAGATACCAATTTTATCAAGATCAGATATCAATTTTTTTCAGTATCAGATAGCAATTTTATCAAGATCAGTTACCAATTTTATTATTACAAGATATCAATTTTTCTCAATATCAGTATATCAATTTTGATGACTTCAATCACGGAAAGTGATTTCATATTCACTATTTTTAATTGATCGATTCTTAAATTGATAAATGGTTTTTACTTTTCGCTTTAAAATAGGGGATAGTCCTCATTTGAGGATGGTTCTTCTTCTTCTATGTGCCCTGTCCTTTCAGGGCGTAGACGATCATGGCTTTCCACGTCTCCTTATCCCTGGTGGCTCTTAGCACGCTTTCTCCTGTTACACCATGCATCCCTTGTTCCATCATCCACCTGATTAGGTCCTTCAAATATGTTATCTGTTGCTTTACCCAGTCTTTTTCCCCTCTATCTGTCCTGTTAGTATCAGGTTCTCCAAGCCTTCCTTTCTCATTGCATGTCCCAGGAAATTCAGCTGTCTCTTCCTGATGCTAAGTATTAATTTCCTTTTTGTTTCCATCATATCTATGACCTCATCATTGTTCACATGCTCGAACCATGATATTCGCAGCATCTTTCAGTAGAACCACATTTCAGTTGCTTCAAGTTTTTCCTTCATCTTTGATGATATTGTCCAGCATTTACTGCCATATTGAAGGACGGACATCACGTAGCAATCCAGTACTCTCTTCCTAGTTTCTAGCGAAATTGTCCTTTTTCTTAATACCTCACTCAACTTCTGGAATGCTTCCTTGTGTTGTTAGATCTCAAGAATATAAATGCATAGAAACTGCTGTGACCACAAAGTGAGGGGTCAGTTTATATATTGATCGTAATATGGAACTGATCCTCCACTTTATATCAAGTATACTTCTGTAGAACCACATTTCAGTTGCTTCAAGTTTTTCCTTTATCTTTGATGATATTGTCCAGCAAAATTGTCCTGTTTCTTAATACTTTACTCAACTTCTGGAATGCTTACTTCGCCATGCCAATTCGCCTTCGGATCTCTGTGTCGCACTTTCCGTCTTCTGTTATAACACTTCCCAGGTATTTAAATTTTTGTACCTGCTTGATTCTGGTATTCCCGACGTGTATTTGGCATATTGGGTTGCCCTTTTTACTGATGACCATTCATTCGGTTTTCGTCTCCCAACAAAGTAACTCGTCATGAGGAAATCCACACGGACTAATCCATCTGCGCTGGAATGTTCCAGTAAGATACGCATACTTCTTTCATCTTGTTGAAAATAGAGCATTTCCTCTCCATCAAGCAGTCATAGAATCACTAGAATTATTGGTCCGCGGAATTGAAGCGAGACAAATTCGATTTTATTCATACTTAAATTGCTATAACTATTTTTCGTAGAGTTTTGGTTAGCGCTTTCTAAGACATCCCTCGCACAATCTATCTATCTATCTATCTATCTATCTATCTATCTAGTATTTTAGTTGGTGAGTACATTGTGTGTATTCATCAGATATTCCTATTGCATAATTTTGGGTGAGCCGAGTGGATATAAATGTCTACATCAATAAAAAAACGATATCCAGCGCCTGAAGACTGAGGACATTAAGGTGTAGGGACCTGGTAGTCGTTGCTGTTCATACGTACAATGGATTATATATATATATAATCATATCAACCCGAACAAGGTGGTAACGCTACTGATGTGCAGGGGGCTACGTAATAGTGAAAAGATTGGAAATGAGAAAGCCGGAAACCACATCCTAAACAGGGAACAAGAGATGAGCCTCTTAACTTGTTCAATAGACGTGGGTGGAGTGTGAACCGGGCGATAGATAGATCTATCTACTCCAATTGAAAAAAAAAACAAAGTGATAAGATTGGAAAAGAGAAAGCCGGAAACCACATCCTAAACAGAGAACAAGTGATGAGCCTCTTAACCTGTTCAATAGACGTGGGTGGAAGTGAAGAGGACTCAAGGTTTTTTTTTTGTTTTTTGTTTTGTTGAGTACTCTGGCATTTATTTTATTATAAACAGTGCTCAATATAATGAGTATTATAAAGCTTAATATAATATAATTATATGGTTGTATATCAATTTTACATTGCGACATGGAAATTTCTATGTTTCAAGATAGGTTCTCATCATCAGGCAATGTTAGTGTGGTTGGCCAGATGATTTACATTTAAATGTAAATCATCTGCACAACCACACCAACATTGCCTGATGATGAGAACCTACTTCGAAACATAGAAATTTCCATGTCGCAATGTAAAATTGACACATAACTATATATATATATATATATATATATATATATATATGTTTAATCATGAGCCGTTCTAAACATCGTAATTTGGCTTTAATTTCAGGTGAAAATAAAGACAAAAATTCTCCAACACTTGGATAATTTTTTTATGTCGGTAATATCAGACAGGTTTTAGTCAACAATACAATAATCCTCACCATTAACACATTAAAAAGAACCTTCAGATATTGGAAGCCATCTAGATTAAATCCAAACAACCCACACTTATAAAAATCACGTTTAAATCTGGTCATAACACATTACATATATATGGTTCTGTTTAAATGTATGGCTTTGTTAACATTTCGAGCTCTCACGCGGTGTGACGTCATAGAACCGCATTACAAATTTACGAACTGCGTTTGCTATTTAGTAATTGTTATTGTTGCTTAGTTTTATGTCAACACATGATGAATTCATCTTTGATAGTGGATGTTTTTATGTTAACGTCCTTGTAACCTCTCTGAAGATGACTCATGTAAGCCGAAAGCTTAGAACCAACTTAAGAAAAATATCTAAATGTTGGAGAATTTTTGTCTTTATTTTCACTTGAAATTAAAGCCAAAATACAATGTTTAGAACGGCTCATCATTAAACATAGTAGACATTCATTGTCTCCTAAATTTAACAGCATATGTTTAGATAATTCTCTGGTGCCTCGATACACTATATATATATATATATATATATATATAATCATATTTTGATTATAAGTGTTAATAATAAAATCATAGTTTACTGCAACACAAGAGCTGATGTGTTTCGGTACTAGTTTATTAGCACCTCATCAGGTTGTGAAATATTTTTGCCATATCCAATCAATTAAGAGGAAGGCTTACTAAGTAACGTGCACTATATTTCACTAGCTGATTAATTAATGCAAACAGTGGAATGTTAAGCCATTTATTTGTACTACCTCTAATATATATATATATATATATATATATATATATATATATATATATATAAGCGTAGGTTACATATGGATGGAATAATATTCCGTATCCAAAGAAAACTATTCTTAAAAAAGTGCTCAATACAAAGTAGAGCTAATAATATTTATTCAGAAATTATAACATGAATATGTTATAATATCACCACGAAATTAGCTTTTTTGTTTCGACATTTCTTGTGTCTTATCAAGTGATGAGTATTTTAGTTTAAGCGTTTTAAAAGGTTAAAAACAATCAAAACCCTTTTAATCTGGGAGGTATGTTGAATAGATAATGTGGACCAATCAGAATAAAGTAACTTGTAATTTCGAGAATATGTGAGCACACTTAATAATTGTTGGTGGCATTAGTAGTTAATAATTGATTATTAGTATTAATAATTGATTATTATTATTAATAATTGATTATTAGTATTAATAATTGATTATTAGTATTAATAATTGATTATTAGTATTAATAATTGATTATTAGTATTAATAATTGATTATTAGTATTAATAATTGATTATTAGTATTAATAATTGATTATTAGTAATTAATAATTGATTTATTAGTATTAATAATTGATTATTAGTATTAATAATTGATTATTAGTATTAATAATTGATTATTAGTATTAATAATTGATTATTAGTATTAATAATTGAATTATTAGTATTAATAATTGATTATTAGTATTAATAATTGATTATTAGTATTAATAATTGATTATTAGTATTAATAATTGATTATTAGTATTAATAATTGAATTATTAGTTGTAATAATTGATTATTAGTATTAATAATTGATTATTAGTATTAATAATTGATTATTAGTATTAATAATTGATTATTAGTATTAATAATTGATTAGTAAATATAATAATTGATTATTAGTATTAATAATTGATTATTAGTATTAATAATTGATTATTAGTATTAATAATTGTTAATAGTATTAATATTGATTATTAGTATTAATAATTGATTATTATTATTAATATTAATTATGATATTAATAATTATTATTAGTATTAATAATTGATTATTAGTATTAATAATTGATTATTAGTATTAATAATTGATTATTAGTATTAATAATTGATTATTAGTATTAATAATTGATTATTATTATTAATAATTGATTATTAGTATTAATAATTGATTATTAGTATTAATAATTGATTATTAGTATTAATAATTGATTATTAGTATTAATAATTGATTAAATTGAGATCAGCATTATTAATTGACTTTATTACTTATTAACTTTATTATTATTGAAAAATTAAATTTGTTTTCTAAGTTTAAGAATTTATTAGATTTAAAATGTTACTCATACATTAAACGAGAAAGAGATGTTGGCTGTGAAGATGATTTACATTTCTGTAAATGTAAATCATTTTCACAGCCAACATCCAACATGGCCTGATGACGAGATCCTTTCTCGAAACATAGAAATTTCCGTGTAGCAATGTACATTTAATTCATAATTATATTATATTATTATATATTTGTATATATATATATATATATATATATATATATATATATATATATATTGTCATTTTACATATATATTTTAATTGAAATTTAATACACACATACACACATATACTTATACACACATACGCATACACACACACACACACACATATATATATATATATATATATATATATATATCATATCACCCCGAGCAAGGCGGTAATGCCACTGACTTGCAGGGGGCTACATAGGAGTGAAAAGATTGGACAAGAGAAAACCGGAAACCACATCCTAAACAGGGAACAAGGGATGAGCCTCTTCACCTGTTCAATAGACGTGGGTGGAGTGTGAACCGGGCGATAGTTTAGTCTATCTACTCCGATTGAAAAAAAAAGGTGGGGAGAAGATTGGAAAAGAGAAAACCGGAAACCGCATCCTAAACAGGAAACAAGGGATGAGCCTCTTCACCTGTTCAATAGATGTGGGTGGAGTGTGAACCGGGCGATAGTTTAGCCTATCTATTCGAAGCCAAAAGAATTTAATTGTCAATCCGATAGATGTTTGCCACTTTGAACGTTATTTTCAGTGGTGGACTCATATTTGAGTAGACGCTCCATTTATTTATTAAAAAGTATATTTATTTATTTTCATATTCCGGCCTGAATATTCGAGAAATTTTATTAAAAACAAAAACATGCTCCCCGCAGGATTCGAAGATGCGCCCATCTGGAGTTAGTGCTCCCTCTGTTATATTTCATTTTAGGATATCCTATCAAATGTTGATATACAAACTTGTTATGGTAATCGCTTGGTCATATCAATTTTATCAGTGCAATGTTGTTCTCTACAATATCAAATTGAACAGTGATTATAATGCTACTGTTACTTTTAGCTGCTCATAATATAGTTAGAAATTGTATATTTTCAAACATCTAACAACTGAAAATCTAATATAGCAAACGTTATTAGACGGGGTCACGCCATCCTGTCATTAACGATGAACATTTCTAAGCGGTTTTTCTATTGAGAATGGGATTACATCGACGGAGAACTATAGTTAACACAAATTACTTGCCCTTTAAAAAAACAAATGAATTAAAAAATTTTGATTAATGACGTATCATAAGCAAACAGTTCAAGGCGAAAAGACAAACAAGTGTTTAAAGGAGCAAAAGGTCATGACTGCTCGTTGGACATATATAAAATAAAACTGCGGAATATCAGAGCAATTATAATCTAACCAAAAGCAACAAAAATAGACGATGAGTAAATTCAGAAGTGAAACCAGAGAAATTAATGAAAAAAAAATGCAAGAAAAAATGGTGTCCATCTAATCATTTTTTATACGACCTTCAGAGCTTGGTTGAATATGGTCCTCCATAGCTTTCTATTTTTGTTTCTCTAAATAACTTTTGAAACTTAACCATTTTTGTCGTTCTTGTCCTGTTATCTATACCCATAGACCCATTAATTAGGTTACCCACATCACTTTTTTTAATCATTTTGCCTTCAGCAAGGCGATAAAATCTCTAAGACGCAAGATGTTACTGAGATGAAAAGAAACTGAGAAAATGTAATTTAGTACAATAACAGAGCAGAACAAAATGACAGAAAATGTTGGTGAACGTTGCATTTAAATTTTGGAAGCTCGTAGTTGAAAGGAAATCAAAACTCCAGAAAAGGTGAGAAGTGCAGTAGAACAGCCATTCAGAATAGAACTTACGGTTCGACCAATTTAATACAAACGTTTGGAAAAAATAAAGAATCGACAAGGTCTATCTGTTTAGTTTTTTTAATGTATTTTCCCCATTTTTGGATAAGGTGTTGGTATGACGCTCGAAGTTGTCCAAAGTTCATATTTGTTATTTTTGTTGAAGAACTTTCGACTTTCGCAGTCATTAAAACGAATCAGTGTGGTGTATAAGTTGTAATTGGAATTCGTTTTTCTTCGGCCTCGTTCTTAATAACCGTTGCACATGACGTCACGCTAGACCATTTCACATTCAGCTTTTCAAAGACCAGTATACAACAAAAGGAATTTTAACTACCACATCGGTTCGTAATAATATCTGCGAAAGTCGAAAGTACGAGGGTCATTCAATAAACAAGGTGAATGTTTCGGTATAAGGACTTCTACGAGGGTCATTCAATAAACAAGCTGAATGTTTCGGCATAAGGACTACTACAAGGGTCATTCAATAAATAAGGTGAATGTTTCGGTATAAGGACTTCTACGAGGGTCATTCAATAAAACAAGGCAATGTTCGGTATAAGGACTACTACAAGGGTCATTCAATAAATAAGGTGAATGTTTCCAGTATAATGACTTCTACGAGGGTCATTCAATAAATAAGGTGAATGTTTCGGTATAAGAACTTCTACGAGGGTCATTCAATAAATAAGGTGAATGTTTCGGTATAAGGACTTCTACGAGGGTCATTCAATAAATAAGGTGA
This sequence comes from Ascarosepion bandense, assembly GCA_037127315.1. Taxonomy (NCBI): domain Eukaryota; kingdom Metazoa; phylum Mollusca; class Cephalopoda; order Sepiida; family Sepiidae; genus Ascarosepion; species Ascarosepion bandense. The sequence continues at coordinate 3,666,352 of JBBBDQ010000653.1, forward strand.
ATTTTTCGGGATAAGGACTTCTACGAGGGTCATTCAATAAATAAGGTGAATGTTTCGGTATAAGGACTTCTAATGCAGATAGAAGTTTAATTTTTTTAAATTTTTCAACGTAATCTCCCAGCAGTGTTAGACACTTTTCCTATTTCCACAAAAGCTTCCGTATTAACTCAGCGTAAAAATCTTTGGACTGATGTCTCAGCCAATCGCTTAGAGTACTTTTAACTTCATCGTCACTTTCAAACTTCGTACCTCTCGTGAACGCTTTCAAGGGACCAAACAGGTGAAAATCTGAAGTGACAAGGTTTGGGCTGTAAGCAGGATGAGGGAGCAGTTCCCAGCCCAGCTCGTTGATGGTCAGCACCGTTTGGGCTGTTGTGTGAGGTCTTGCGTTGTCTTGATGAGTAGGTAAGGTCATCACGGACAATTTTGTGTACTGTCCCAACAGATAGGCTCAAAGTCTTTGCAATGTTATCTACTGTCACTCTTCTGTCAGACTGAATGAAGTCATTGACTGATTCGATCAACTCAGGAGACCTCACTTCTGTAGACCACCCAGGCCTGTCTTCATCCTAAGAAACTGCTCCGTCCTTCTGTAAACAATTTAGCCTACTTGTAGATATTTTTTGGTTGAAACATGTGGCACCATATACAGTTGACATTCTCCTATAAATTTCAACTTGTTTTCAACCTTTCAAGAACCAAAAACTTGATCACTGACCTCTGTTCAATTCTGGAGTATGCTTCTTGATCGGCCATCTTTGTTAATCTCCAAAACTCTCAAAGTTTTTTTTTTGTCAATCTGCAGAAAAAATCAAATCCTTTGAAAAAAAAATAAAGGAAAAAATTTTAAAAAGTAAGCTTCTATCTGTATTAGAAGTCCTTATACCGAAAGATTCACCTTATTTATTGAATGACCCTCGTAGATGTCCTTCTACCGAAAGATTCACCTTATTTATTGAATGACCGTCGTACTTAAATGTATAATATATGTGCACATATAGATCTGATGATAATAAAATGATGTTCGATGAAAAACCAACAGAGCTAATAATTATATATTAATAAATATACATATAGCAGGATTCCTAGTTTTCATGCACAGCACATTCTTCATGTACTAAGTACATACTGACCGTTACGTAATTAAAATTTAAATAAAAAATATTTGGTTATCGCAAGTCTATCGCAGTTATATTTTATGATGGGATTACAGTTTTTTTTAATTTAAAAAATATACATTTGACATTTAAGATAAACTGGATTTATATATATATATAAAGCAGAATATTCAATATTAATTTGTGATATTAAGCCTAAAAGTAGATTACTGGTTCTTAAGAAACATAGTTTACATTCAAAGGGAAAGACAATAGATGTAATTTATGTCTTACTGAAAAATTGGTTATCTTAAAACACTTAAATAAACATAGTTTATTAAATAAGACCAACGAATTGATGGTTACATGTAAGCATAAATATCTATTTAAATATGTTGACCAGATCAATTCGTTTGTCTTATTTAATAAATTATGGTTATTTTATTTTACGTTGTAAGATTTGATTCTTGCTACAATATCCCAAGTGATAAAACGTGTATTAGCACCATTCTTTAATTGCCAGAAATATTTAGAAAGACTAGTGCTGTTCTTTTATATTTTATATTGTCTTATTTTATATTGTAATTCATTCGATGATGGTACAAAAAAAATCCACGAACTTTAAGTTGGACTAAAATAAAATTCAACATCGTTACCGGAATGTATTCTAGCTCGATATTTTTATAATCATATCTCCCCAAGCAAGACATTTTACTGCCACTGTTTTGCAGGAGGTTACACAGGAGGAAAGTTATGAGAAAGAGGGACAGGTTATAGGGGGTGTCAGGAAGTGGGTAAGAAAAGTATGAATGTGGCCATAAAGTAAGGGATCAGTTTATATATTGATTGTAATGTAGAATTGATCCCCCACTTTATATCCACGTTATGAAAGTATAGAGTTTTTTTATAATCATATTGTCCCAAACAAGATATTTTACTGCCACTGTTTTGCTGGGGGTTACATAGGAGGAAAGTTATGGGAAAGAGTGACGGGTTGTAAGGGGTTTCAGGAAGTGGGTAAGAGAAGGATGAATGTGACCATAAAGTGAGGGATCAGTTTATATATTGATTGTAATGTAGAAGTGATCCCCCACTTTATATCCACAATATAATAGTACAGAATTTTTTTTATAATCATACCGCCCCAAGCAAGGCATTTTACTGCCACTGTTTTGCAGGAGGTTACATAGGAGGAAAGTTATATTGAATTATATCCACCAACAAGAGCGGAAGTGATGGTTGGGAGGTCAAGGGGCTATCGAGACTACAAGTGGGGAAATGTAAGCAAATCAAAAAAATAAGACCTTATCTATAGCCCAAACAAATGAAATGAGAAACGAACCTATAAGGTTTGTCTACATGGCGAACCGAGGGTTATGGAAACAAAACTCGCTGATGACAGGTCGATAAAATGTCTGGTTGATATTCATGTGAACAAACAAGACCAAAGCCTGAGAAATTATATTCGTTATTAGAAACTGAGATAGTTAAAAATTAATCATTAAAATAAACCCTGAAATTATTACTTTTTTGTACATTTTAAGACATAGGCGATCATGTCTCGCCACAGTTTTCTGTCTTTTGTGACTAATTTTTTTACCGTTTGTCATTGCTCTTGTCTTTTGTTTTGAATTTCATTATCACAAAAACGTTAAGTAGGATAAGCTTGTCTTGCCATCACTATATCTTGTGAGTGTTAAAATCTCCTAGCCTCGTTTCATCATTATTCGTTCAGATAAGTTAGTTGTCTTTTTCTGATTCTAAGTTTCGTGTTTTTATGTATTTTTTCTATTTTTTCTTCTCACATTTTTTATAATCATATCGCTCCAAGCAAGGCATTTTACTGCCACTGTTTTGCCGGGTGTTACATAGAAAGAAAGCTATGAGAAAGAGTGACAGGTTATAGGGGGTGTCAGGAAGTGGGTAAGAGAAGGATGAGAATACTGATGAGAGTAGAGTGGACGGAGAAAGGAGCATGAGAGAAAGGATATAGGTTAGTGAGATAGGAGATGACTTCTTTTTATAATCATATCGCCCCAAGCAAGACATTTTACTACCACTGTTTTACAAGAGGTTACATAGGAAGAAAGTTATGAAAAAGAGTGACAGGTTATATGGGGTGTCAGGAAGTGGGTACGAGAAGGATGAGAATACTGATGAGAGTGGAGTGGACGGAGAAAGAAGCATAAGAGAGAGGATGCAAGTTAGTGAAATAAAAGATGACTATTGACTTTACATTTAAATTCTTGAAGATTTTAGCTGTCGGGGAAGAAAGTAAATGGAAGGGAATTCCACAGGCGGGAAGTGCGAGAAAAACAGTTGTTGCAGTAGAATTTGTGTTTACATTTTATTAGTTTCACAGTATAAGGGTGAGACCTAGTTACTAATCTTGTAGATCGAGCAAATTCATATATAGGTGTCACCAGTGAGCTAAGTACATCGGAGCAGAAGTCGTGAAATATTTGTATACAGCATTCTCAATCATGCATTTGCCATGTAAGGGGTAGATCGTATTTTTGGCAGTTGCATTTATTTTTAAAGAATTAACATGGTCTGTGTTTGTACTACCAGGTCCAGGGATTGAACTCTGAATTTATATACATCCAAATTCACGAAAATATATTTAATTCACAAAGATACTATCCTGAGCACCTTCTACCATCTTTTTTATTTTGCATTTGATGCTAATTTTTTTCGAGTTCGGATTACTATTTTTATCTAAAAGGAACAGGAAGTCTTTAAACACAAAATGCTCAGAAGAAAACGGACCGATATATTTGCCTGATAATAATGACCAGTCAAATGTTAGAGAAACTAATGCTTTTGTAAATCTTGCTGTTAAAACTGTCAAATAAGATCGATCAAAAAAAAAGAGAAAGAGAGAAAGTCGAGTAAGAGGTATTAAACTGTCTGACCGTGTGTTGCGTTCCATGTCGCCACTAGCCTCAGTTCTTCAGACCCCAACGCCAAGTTATAGACTATATCAAAGATTTATTTTTCTCGTTTCTTTTTATTATTCGACGTGGTAGCGTGATAACAGGAGAAAGATATTCAGGGGGAAAGCAAGCTGACTCCTTGGCTTAGCATTTCACCACGTGTGAGCTAGCCTCTATAAGGAATCTTGGTGCGCAAAGCATCGTGACTCTTCGCTATTTCTGCGGCTGTCTGCTATTTTCGCGCCGTTTTGGTGTTGTATCCAAAACTTAGACAAAGGCAATCCATCACTGTCAGAAATTCCTGACTCCGGGATCTTCTGACCACTTGTCCGCGATGCAATTAAAATCGCATTGATTAAAACCGGCCTGGTTCGCGAATTTTTCCAAAACTTGTATCGGGATAATTACTCAAAGAAATATTCGTTTTTTTTTCTTTTTTTGTTGTTGTTTTTTTTTTAACCCCGGGTTTGAACAACTTCTATTACTGCCAGTATAAAAAAAAAGTCACAACTCTCTCAGCCACGTAGCGGTCGAGATTTGATATGGATATTTACAACGTTTCGGTTGTGCGTTGTGGTATTGGCTTGGAACGAGAAACCGGGGAGCCGAGTTCGAATTCCAGTTGAATCCATTGTATTCACTTACTCACAAATACCCTTGGGAAAGGTATTAATCCGTCTCTTCCTTCCAGTTATGGGTTAAATAGCAGGACAGATTGGGTTCTATGGCCTTGGTCGGCAACCAGTCTACCGTAGAAAGCAATGGCAACCTACTGCCCAGTCAGTCATGTCTCTTTCGAGACATGATCGCCCAAGCGTGTATCACGTATGGCACTTAACTGACTGATTTACAACGTTTTGATTGAGACAACACAAAGCCAAATAGAGATAGGAAGTGACTGTATTTTCTTATTTTATATTCTACGTCCCTTCATTACGTAGGCAATCATGACTCTCCACATCTTTTTTATAGCTTTTAATAAGCTTAAGCTTTTTGCTATTTCTCTCAAACCCTGTTCTGCCATCAATCTGCTCGAACCCATCAAATATGTTTCTCGCTACTTTTTTCTCTCCCTTTCTCAGAATCCGCCCCGTGATTATCGAAATTTTGAAGCCTTTATTTCCTCAGAAATTTCAGCTGGTTTTTTCTGATGTTAAATACAAGTTTCTTTTTCATTTACACACTTTCCAGAATTTAGCTCACTGGTGCCCACTATGTATGAATTTAATTGAGCTACTAGACTAGCAACTAGGTCCCACCCTTTTACAGTGAAACCAATAAAACGTAACTTCAACTTCTACTCTAATAGCTTCTTTTCTCGCATTTCCGTTTGTGAAATGTGGAATTCTCACCCTTTTCCAGAATCCATCCCGTGAGTATCAAATTTTTCAAGCCTTCCTTCCTCATTATGTTCTCCCAAAATTGCAGCAGACTTTTCCTGATGTTAAATATATGTTTCCGTTCACATCCTCTCCAAAACTTCGTCGTTGCTCACATGTTTGGCCTATGGTATACTCAGCATCCTTCTGTAGAATCACACTTCTGTTGCTTCAAGTCTCTTCTTTATCTTTGAGGAGATTGTTCAGTATTTGCTTCTATAGAGGAGGGCAGATATCACGTAAGAGTTCAGTACTCTTTTCTTTGTTTCTCTTGCATCGAGTCTCTTCTTCATCTTTGAGGAGATTGTTCAGCATTCGCTTCCATACAGGAGGACAGATATCACGTAGCAGTTCAGTACTCTTTTCTTTGTTTCTCTTGCATCAAGTCTCTTCTTCATCTTTGAGGAGATTGTTCGGCGTTCACTGCCATACAGGAAGACAAATATCACGTAACAATTCAGTACTCTAATGTTACAATTCAGAAAAGTTTAGCGTTGTTGAACATTTAGACTTTCTGTGTTCTAGACACTGTTTTTGTTCTGGTGACACTGGTCTGTATTCGAGGCTAGCTTCATGGCCAGCGTGAAAAACAAACAAGTGTCACCAGTAAAAATTAACAAGCTATTTCAGCCAAGTAGTTAGTTATAGCGGTATGTGCGTTGTGGTGCAGTGGATATCGGCTCAGAACGACAAATCGGAAAGCCGAGTTCAAATTCCAGTTCAATTCCTTGCATTCACTTACGCACAAATGCCCTTGGGAAAGGTATTAATCTGTCTCTTCTCTCCAGTTATGAGTTAAATAATAGGACATATTTGGTTCTCTAGCTTTGGCTGGCAACCAGACTACCGCAGAAAGCAATGGCAACCTACAGAGGTATAATCTTCAGCCCAGTCAGCCATTTCTCTTTCGAGACATGATCGCCCAATGCATGTATCACGTATGCCACTTAACTAACTCAATATAATAGTTTGAATCATAATAGATGGAAACATAATTAAAACTTCTACTGGTCATTAAGTGGGGGATCGGTTTTCTATTGTTATGAAGTAATAAACTGATCCCCCACTGATTACTACTTAATAATATAATACATCTCTTCCCCCCTCCAGCTATGAGCCCGCCCAATAATAGGACAGATTGGGTTCTATGGCTTTGGCTGGCAACCAGTCTACCGCAGAAAACAATGGCAACCTACTGCGAGATAATCTTCTGCCTCGTCAGTCATGTCTCTTTCGAGACATGATCGCTCAAAGCGACTGACTGACTAACTGACTGACTGACTTCTTCTACATCTTTCTTTCCTTCTGCTTTGTGTTCTCTTTTTCTATTTCTTCTCTTCTTCTTCTTCTTTCTTCTTTCTGTCTTGTGTACTCTTTTTTCTATTTCTTTCTCAACTCACTGAGCCCTCGCATTGAACAATTCTTAGATAGGGAAAATCTGGCGACGGTCAGTCTGAGAGAAAAGCAAGTTATTATAAGAGCGTTTTTAATTTGAGGGCACTCAATTAATTAGCTGTCAGTTTTTAATTAAGGTGAGGCTCGTTGTTTAATCCGTTGCCTTGTAAGATGAGGTCGGTGAAAGTTGGATTTGGCGGGAAGAAGAAAAAATGAAGTGATGCTTTTGTCACGGAGAAATGAATGCAAAGGTTTGATTAGAAAATGAGGAAATAAAATACGAAGAAGGAAAGGCGACAAATGAGCAAGACTTTAAAATGACAATCAATTATTTTTGGATAAGCTGTTTATGGGGCAGTCATTGTGACAAACAGCAATGGCGGTCAGCTAACATGACAAGATTGATTATGTTTTTTTTTCTTTTGGTATTTATTTTGCTAGGTTTAGTCTGGTTCAAGGCCATAAAATTACAGCGCCCATGAAGCTGAATAATTTATCTCTAAATTAGTTAATTCTTAATATACGTCCGAGAAAAAGCCACAACAATGTTATATCGTGTTCGGAATCACGCGACTTGCCTGCTGTTCGTTGGTCCACGGTATGGGCCATGTATGTTAATGGTGAGGGTAACATTAGCTATTTTCTTATAAGGAAACAGTCAACATTAATTGACAGAATAGGCAGTATCACTGTCGGGTGGAGTTTAAACAATTTTTCTCTTAAAAGACATTTCCAGAAAAAGAGTTGAGAATTTCTAGTAGATGTTATCGCTCTTTTAAGTACTGGTGGGGTTTTCCTTTCTAATCATTTATTTGAAGTCATGAGGAACGCCAACATCTTGATTATATTATTATATTTTCTTTGTGTTACACGATATATTTCCATTTTAATTTTTTCTGTTGTTGAAGACCCTCGAGTGAATTTTTTTTTTTTTTTTTTTTGTCATTTGGTACAATTGTTTGTTTGTGATTGTATACTGCATTCCATTCAGTCAAAAGTATTTTAACCATTGATTTAAGACAGTGTTTGTATACAGCTGGGAGTCTAAATTTTTCTGAACGAGTTTAGCGCCACTCATGATATCCAAATGAATGTCTCAATCTGACGATTCTATTAAGGAACATAGCAAGAGTTTTCTCTCTCTTTTTTTTTTAGCAAGTTAGTGATACACGCTTTGGGCGATCATGTCTCCAAAGAGACATGACTGACTGGGCAGAAGATTATCCCGCAGTAGGTTGCCATTGCTTTCTACGGTAGACTGGTTGCCGACAAAGGCTATAGAACCCAATTTGTCCTGCTATTCAACTCATAGCTGAAGGGAGGAGAAATAGATTATATTACATTATTATATTAAGTAAAATTAGTGGGGGATCAGTTAATTACTTCATGACAACAGAAAACCGATCTCCCACTTTATGCCCGGTAGAAGTTTTAATTATGTTTCCAGCTATTATATTCAGTCAGTCAGTTAAGTGCCATACGTGATACACGCCACGCTTGGGCGATCATGTCTCGAAAGAGACATGACTGACTGGGCAGAAGATTATCCCGCAGTAGGTTGCCATTGGTTTCTGCGGTAGACCGGTTGCCAGCCAAGGCTATAAAACCCAATCTGTCCTATTATTTAACCCATAGCTGAATTCTCTATCTTCAGGCTTTATTAGCAGTTACCAACCATCTACGGATTCCGAATCCAATCAATTATTCAATCTACAGTGGTAAATTTTTCTCATTCGGAAGTTCGATAGGGAACGCGGCTATAAAACCCAATCTGTCCTATTATTTAACCCATAGCTGAAGTGAGAAAAGATAGATTATATTACATGATTATATTAAGTACAATTAGTGGGCGATCAGTTCATTACTTCATAACAATAGAAAAACGATCCTCCACTTTATGCCCAGTAGACGTTTTAATTATGTTTCCAACTATTATATTCAGTCAGTCAGTTAAGTGCCATAAGTGATAGACGCCTGGGCGATCATGTCTCGAAAGAGACATAACTGACTGGGCAGAAGATTATCCCTCACTAGTCTGCCATTGCTTTCTGCGGTAGACTGGTTGCCAGCCAAGGCTATAGAACCCAATCTGTTCTATTATTTAACCCATAACTGGAGGGAAGAGACGGATTAATACCTTTCCCAAAGTTATTTGCGCGTAAGTGAATTCAAGGAATTCAACTGGAATTCGAACTCGGCTCCCCGATTTGTCGTTTCGAATTTATATCCACTGCACCACAACGCACATCTTAATCCTCTATGCTAAATGTGTTATAAATGGTCCATACACTGGTGTGGTCTTGGGTATGACAGTAAACTGCATCCAGCAAAAAGGCCTATGATTAGGAGGTCGTGAGGATCATGGAACCACCTATTAATTGCTGTTGTTCCGAGAGTCAAGTCAAGAACTAACCAACGTCTATATTCACTCAATAACTAACCAACGGGTATATCCACTGGGTCATGTATCCTTAAGGAGTTTTGAGTTCAATACCAGACTACAGTAACTTGCAGGGCTAGAGGGAGATAACTCATGACTTCCAATCGGGGCTTTACGCAAGATATGGAGTTCATATACTCCCGTGATTGTAATAAAGGGTTCGGTTCGAAATTCCTACACCTGCAGAAAGCCGGAGCATACAACGGCCGAAACGTCGTACAAATGGAAACAAAGATGAGGACAATAGTCCGAATGATGTAAATACTGTAAATACTACCTCATCTCAGAAATATAGACAAATAGAATGATCTATTATTAAACGTCGTACAAATGGCAACAAAGATGAGGACAATAGTCCGAATAATGTAAATACTGTAAATACTACCTCATCTCAGAAATATAGACAAATAGAATGATCTATTATTAAACGTCGTACAAATGGCAACAAAGATGAGGACAATAGTCCGAATAATGTAAATACTGTAAATACTACCTCATCTCAGAAATATAGACAAATAGAATGATCTATTATTAAACGTCGTACAAATGGAAACAAAGATGAGGACAAAATTCCGAATAATGTAAATACTGTAAATACTACCTCATCTCAGAAATATAGACAAATAGAATGATCTATTATTAAACGTCGTACAAATGGAAACAAAGATGAGGACAATAGTCCGAATAATGTAAATACTGTAAATACTACCTCATCTCAGAAATATAGACAAATAGAATGATCTATTACTAAACGTCGTACAAATGGCAACAAAGATGAGGACAATAGTCCGAATAATGTAAATACTGTAAATACTACCTCATCTCAGAAATATAGACAAATAGAATGATCTATTATAAAAGGTCGTACAAATGGAAACAAAGATGAGGACAAAAGTCCGAATAATGTAAATACTGTAAATACTATCTCATCTCAGAAATATAGACAAATAGAATGATCTATTATTAAACGTCGTACAAATGGCAACAAAGATGAGGACAATAGTCCGAATAATGTAAATACTGTAAATACTACCTCATCTCAGAAATATAGACAAATAGAATGATCTATTATTAAACGTCGTACAAATGGAAACAAAGATGAGGACAAAAGTCCGAATAATGTAAATACTGTAAATACTACCTCATCTCAGAAATATAGACAAATAGAATGATCTATTATTAAACGTCGTACAAATGGAAACAAAGATGAGGACAATAGTCCGAATAATGTAAATACTGTAAATACTACCTCATCTCAGAAATATAGACAAATAGAATGATCTATTATTAAACGTCGTACAAATGGAAACAAAGATGAGGACAAAAGTCTGAATAATGTAAATACTGTAAATACTACCTCATCTCAGAAATATAGACAAATAGAATGATCTATTATGAAACGTCGTACAAATGGAAACAAAGATGAGGACAATAGTCCGAATAATGTAAATACTGTAAATACTACCTCATCTCAGAAATATAGACAAATAGAATGATCTATTATTAAACGTCGTACAAATGGAAACAAAGTTGAGGACAATAGTCCGAATAATGTAAATACTGTAAATACCACCTCATCTCAGAAATATAGACAAATAGAATGATCTATTATTAAACGTCGTACAAATGGAAACAAAGATGAGGACAATAGTCCGAATAATGTAAATACTGTAAATACTACCTCATCTCAGAAATATAGACAAATAGAAAGATCTATTATTAAACGTCGTACAAATGGCAACAAAGATGAGGACAATAGTCCGAATAATGTAAATACTGTAAATACTACCTCATCTCAGAAATATAGACAAATAGAATGATCTATTATTAAACGTCGTACAAATGGCAACAAAGATGAGGACAATAGTCCGAATAATGTAAATACTGTAAATACTACCTCAT
>JBBBDQ010000653.1:3682500-3730000 GCA_037127315.1 Ascarosepion bandense
TACTGTGAGCCTAATAAATTGTAAACAGAAATTCTATTCCATCAGCTACTTTTCTCGCATTTCCCGCCTGTGGAATTCCCTTCTATTTACTTGCTTTCCCGACAGCTACAATCTTCAAGAGTTCAAATGTAAAGTCAATAGTCATCTACTATCTTACTAACTTGCATCCCCTCTCTCATGCTTTTTCCCCGTCCACTCCACTCTCATCAGTATTCTCATCCTTCTCTTACCCACTTCCTGACACCCACTGTAACCTTTCACTCTTCCTCATAGCTTTCCTTCTATGTAACCCTCTGCACAACAGTGTCAGTACAATGTCTTGCTTTGGGCGATAATAAAAAAAATGATAATGTTTAAACAATTGTCAGTCAGTAAATGGTTTTCTTGTCAAGCAAATAAAAGTCACTACAAGATGAAATAATTTCCGTTTATTCCTTTCCACCCAGCGATACAATACGCTTTGTACTTTTGAATTTTAATTGTTTTTCTCCGAAGGACGATTATTTTGTACCAAGTTTATTAAAATTATATTCTTTTAAATTCTGATGTAACGTTTCGATGAACTGGAACGCGAATTTTTAAATTGAAAAATACCCGCCGGTGTAAATATTCCAAACGGCATTTGTATTTGGTACAATAGTGTTGGCAATTTTCGAGGTAAAAAATACTAATACGAGTGTCGCCAGGATGTTCTTGTACTTAGATACGTATGCGTACAGCAAGACATCCAGTTAAACGCCTCACGACAATTAAACCTCAGAAGACGAAGTCCTATTCATCATCAGGTTTATTAAAACCAAAAAGGTAACAGGGCGATATTTTCATTGAGTGTGGGGGTTAAGATTGGGAGGCTGACAAATCATAGCTGAGTGGTTAGGTTCATTCATCAAATGCTGCTTCCGGTGCTGTCTAATGTTAACCAGAAGTTGTTGAAAAGAGTAACCAATTTAAAAATTAACTAAACAAAAAAAAAAACGAAAAAGAAGTAAATCAATAAGTATGAATTATCTAATCTAAACTTATTTATAAATGGAACTTTGTCTGTGTGTGTGTGTGTGTGTGTGTGTGTGTGTGTGTGTGTGTGTGTGTGTGTCCGTTACCTACAGACTCCGAAACGGATGAACCGATTTTCTTGAAAATTTACACAGTTGTACTACAAGCGTCTGCGGGTGTTCTTAGCTAGGTTTTGTGTCGAGGTACCCCCGATAAATATCGAAAATCGATAATCGAAAAAATCGGGCTATAGAAGGAGTGGTCCGATTTTAATCAAATTTGATACACTCATAGACAAAGACATAAGAAACGATATTCAGAAGTTTCAAAGTTGAAGTTTTTACAATAGTACAGAAATTCGATTATATATATATATATATATATATATATATATATAAAGGCAAGATGTTTGTGCGTGTGTGTCTGTTTATCTGCCTGTATGTTATGTCTGTATTTTTTTTTCAGTCCTTTTATTTTAGTTTTTGCTTCGGGTTTGGCTAAGTAGATATAATTGTAGTTCTTAGTCTCAGCTTACCATTTACTCAGAGGACTTATTTAGCCTTCAAAATTCAGTTTACGACGAAAAAAGTTATTTGATATCGATACCAGGAAATCAAAATTTGACTTACATCCATTCATTTTTCTTTCAGTCTACGGTTTGCTTTTTAGTCTTTCGTGCCAACGTCCAAAGAGTCTGAGCTCCAGGACCATGGATTAGTTTTAAAGATTTCATTACACCCGAGCAACGCCGGGCTATACTGCTAGTAATCTAATAAATTAATAAAATGATTGCATTTTTTTTTTATTTTCCAGTGAGGATAATGAACAGTGGTTATCGTATCCACAATCATGGCGTTCTTGAATTCAATGCTGAGAATACTTGGGATATGGCGTGTCCGCTCGGCTTCAACGAGGTAGATGCTCAAGTGGTTTGCCGAGAGCTCGGATACAAGAGAGGAATACTGTTTCCCTACCAGACGTACGGCTTTCTCGAGGATCACGGCCCGTATTACACACGTCCCAACATCCAGTGCGTGGGTAACGAAACGACCATCTTAGACTGTCCGTACGAAGAAGGCCGCGATTGTGTTGGAGACCCTTTCAAAGATTATGTTAGCATTATGTGCCTTAATAACAATACAAAGCCTAAAGAAGGTAAGATACTTCTTGCATGTTTTTTCTCATAATACTACATTTGAGAACAATTTAGGTACCTCTAACAATTCGCTGAAAAAACAGCATAACATGAACCAAAAATGCCATAAACTTAATAAAAAAGTTTTATCGTCAAAATCTTTGTTATTAATATTTTTTTATAACCGTTTGGCCCCAAGCAAGGCATTTTACTGCCACTGTTGTGTATAGGGTTACATAGGAGGAATGTTATGAGAAAAAGTGACAGGTTATAGGAGGTGTCTAGAAGTGGGTAACAGAAGGATGAGAGTGGCCATAATGTAAGGGATCAGTTTATATAATGATTGTAATGTAGAATTGACCCACCACTTTATAACCACATTATAATAGTATAAAAGTTGTTTTTTTTATAATCGTGTGGCCCCAAGCAAGGCATTTTACTGCCACTGTTGTGCAGGGGGTTACATAGGAGGAATGTTATGAGAAAGAGTGACAGGTTACAGAGGGTGTCAGGAAGAGAGTATGAAAAGGAAGAGAATACTGATGAGTTGGGTGGACGTTGAAAAAAGCATGAGAGAGTGGATCTAAGTTAGTAAGACAGGAGGTATTATTGACTTTATATTTGAATTATTGAAGATTGTAGCTGTGGGGAAAGCAAGTATGTAGAAGGGAATTCCAAGGGCGGGAAGAAAAGAAGCTGCTGATGTAGAATTTACATTTACAATTTATCAGTTTCACAGTAAAAGGGTGGGACCTAGTTGCTAATCTTGTTGCTCGAGGAAATTCATATATAGGGGGTACCAGTGAGCCAAGTTCATCGGAGCAGAAGCCGTGAAAGTATTTGTAGAAGAGACACAGAGAGGCCACATTGCGTCGGTGAGAAAGCGACTGTATCCTAGCTGCCATGTCGGGATCGATCACACTACAGACTCTCCGTTGGGTTTTGTCAAGGACCCCTAGGTGGATAGCAGGAGTACCCGACCAGATATGGCAGCAATATTCAATGCCCGGGCGGATATTTTTTAATTTTTAATTTTTTTTTTTTTTTTAATTCGTTTGAAAGTTTGATGGGGTTTTTTTTTCGGTCGGCGAAAGATGTGTTCTGGTGCTTTTTATCCCTGCTAAGGCGAATTGGCATGGCGAAAGAAGCATTCCAGAAGGTAAGTAAAGTATTAAGAAACAGGAAAATTTTGATAGAAACAAGGAAGCGAGTAGTGGATTGTTATGTGTTGTTCTGGCAGTGAATGCTGGACAATATCATCAAAGATGAAGAAAAAACTTGAAGCAACTGAAATGTGGTTTTACAGAAGGATGCTGCGAATATCATGGATCGGGCATGTGAGCAATGATGAGGTTTTGAAAAGAATAGCAACGAAAAGAAAATTAATAGTGATCATCAGGAAGAGACAGCTGAAGTTCCTGTGACATGCAATGCGGAAGGAAGGCTTGGAGAACCTGGTACTAACAGGCTAGGTAAAGGGAAAAAGAGATAGGGGAAAGCAACGGAAAACATATTTGAAAGAGCTAATCAGGTGGATGATGAAACGAGGGTTGTATGGTGTAACAAGAGAAGGCATGCTAAGAGCCACCAGTGATAGGGAGACGTGGTAAGCCATGATCGCCTACGCCCTGAAACGACAAGGCACATAGAAGAAGAATATATATGCTGTTTATAAAAAATTATAATTTGTGCATAAAATGGGGATAATCAATATATAAACTGATCCCTCATTTTGTGGATGGTCTGGAACTAGTGGATGGCAGAGCGGGGTTTGGGTGGTGTAACAAGAGAAAGCGTGCTAAGAGCCACCAGGGATAGGGAGATTTTTTTTTTAATCGTATCACCCCGAGCAGGCGGTAACGCCACTGATGTGCAGGGGGCTAGAAAAAAATTAGTAATATTGGAAAAGAGAAAGCCGGACACCACATCCTAAACAGGGAACAAGGGATGAGCCTCTTAACCTGTTTAATAGACGTGGGTGGAGTGTGAACCGGGCGAAAGCTATGATCTCCTACGTCCTGAAGGGACAGGGCAAATAGAAGAAGATCCCCGGTAAAAAAAAACACATTGCTTTGGAAAGACTTTCAAAAATCAAGTAATTATCTGATATTAAAGAAAGTTTTTTGACTGATTCACAAATTAAGGAAATAATTTTAGACATTTCCATTTTAAAAATATTGGTAAAATGTATATTTTTATATATATGTTAATCTCTACTTACTTAATTTCATTACATTTAGGGAAATTAAATTTTGATTGAAACTTTTGTTTTATTAGTTAAAAGCATGACTCCTTGAAAGAAGTAAATCATGAGTTTCATTTTCTTTTTAACTAATACTCTTTTCTTGAAAATTTGCTCCCAATTGTAAAGTTAAAAATGCAATTAAACTATGACATTATTTAATTAGAAAAGCCTTTGTGTTTATAAATAAGATTTATTGAGAACACTTAAGAAGAAAGATCGATGAATAAGGAATTTTTACATGAACTGCGTTCATTTTTTAATTATAATTTATTATAAAACTTTATTTATAAATTTCTTAAAATTTTGCAATATTTTAATTGCGTTAGGTGATGTTGTTAAGTGAAGACGATACTTACGGATTTAAAATTCAAAAGCTTAATACAAATCATCATGCACGAAGATTTTTAAATTTATAATTTTTTTATATGTATATACCAGACCATTTTGAAAGTATGGGCGACCATACACAAAATTATCAGAAAAAAAGAGCGATGACTATAGTAAGTTTAAAGAAAACTTTCCTAAAATTAGATGACGGAGAATACTTTCCAACATTTTCAAAATTACTGAGTAGTTTAAAATTATATACAAAATGCGCTCACTTCATGTCTGAAATTATGTTTTACACATAAAGTCTCTGTAGAACAACAATAAAGCTGTCATCATTAGTGCGTTACCAGCAGTAAGTTTTCTCTTGGCGACCTACAGGAGGGTCCTGGTTATCTTTCCGTGCTCTTGACTTCCGTTTTGTGCTTCTTTCTAGATTTGAAAAAATTACTGTTACTCTCTTACGATAACGATAAAATCTCGTGTGAAGAGGGCAAAGCACGTAAGATAAATAATTGGACATTTGTTGTTTTAATTAGAGCGACAGTTTCCGAAAAGTTCTTGGCCAACTAACCTTCAGAGATTTCAACATTGTTTATATGGTCTCATGAGGGATGACATATTTTCCTTTCTACAACGATTTCCCCACACAGGCATCGTGACAATCCTGTTGCTCTTCTGTCGTTTTCTCAATAACATGTTCCGATAACATTACTCAGTTAAAAACTACAGTTTCAAAAGCAACAAAAGTGATCGATTATATGTTGCCGGATTAAGTCCAATTGACTTTTGCAAGATACTTAAGAAATTAGGAAAATGGCGTCGATCCAGATCAGCCCAATGACTGATTTCCCAAATCTAATGAATTCAGTTTTATCAATACGTCTTGCTAGGGATGAAGTGGTTTAAAAAAAGCAAGATCAAAATGAAAATCAATTTTTCGTAAAGCAAACGTGCCAGGATTTCATGATTTCTAGGATCTAGTCTCGCAGGCCATATCCGTTTTAGTGGAAGGCAAGGAGCTATATACCCGACGTGCCTATGTGAATAGATGGCGGAACGGGAGGGGAGGCTTGACAAAGTGACAAACGCTACTAAGAGTTACAAGAGATAAGAGGTTGTGGAGAGCCATGATCACCTGAATGGACACGGCACAAAAGAATACTTGAAACATTACTCAGTCAAAAGACTGTTTCAAAAGAAGCAAAAATACCCGATTGGATTAGCATGTTGCCAGATTTAAGTCCAATTCATTTTTGGCACTCAATGGAAAATTAGCAAAATGGCATCCATCCAACAAAGGAGATTTGAAATAATTCGTATTATCAGAGTGGGAAATCAGTCCAGTGTCTGATTACACTGTTTTTTTTTTAATAATCATAATGCCCCAAACAAGGCATTTTACCACCACTGTTGTGCAGGGAGTTTTATAGGAGAAAAGTTGTGAGAAAGAGTGACGGGTTATAGGGGGTGCCAGGAAGTGGGTAAGAGAAGGATGAGAATACTGATGAGAGTGGAGTGGACGGAGAAAGAAGCATGAGAGAGAGGATGCAGGTTAGTGAGATAGGAGATGACTATTGACTTTATATTTAAATTCTCGGAGATTATAGCTGTCGGGAAAGCAACTAAATGAAAGGGAATTCCACAGTAAATGGAAGGGAATTTCCATGTGGATTATTGTCATCATCTTTAGTATTGTAATTACAGCATTTCGGTCGGTTCCGGGGATTTTTAACTGACTCCTTTATTAAATGTACGCTCGTTTATTACATAATGCGAAGTTCTGGGCTAGGAGAGCCAGCGATTGGTCAGAATACCTCGTGGTTGTGGTATTCTGGCTGTGATGGCTTACCTTTGTCTAAGTTTTGGATACTGGAACTAAACTAGTCGAAGTTGGCAACTTGGACACGCTTTCCACACTCTGGTCCGATAGACAGGCTAAGACCGCACGTGGAGGGACATTAATCCAGCTTGCGTTCGCTCGAAGTCCTTTCTCATCCGTCCTAGAGTCGGTGTTACTTCTCTAAAAATAATAAATGAGAAAGATAAACCTTTTCGTTCTTGCAGAAAAAAAACACTATTTCGTTCTTGCGGAACGCGACTCGTTCCACTGGCGATGTTTCGGGATATCTAGTCTAGTTCATATTTTTAGAATTGCCCAGTAAATGTTCGCCCGTTTCCACAGAGTCCGAGTATACACCATCCGACCTAGAATATGAACCCATAATTATTATTTTACGAAATTCGCGAACTAACGCTTTTGGCCGTAGTACATTAGAATGTTCATCCGTGAATTTGGTGAGAATGTGAGATGTGAGTTTGGACGACGCGCCAATCCCACTTTTCTTGCAGAAAACAGCAAATTTCATTCCAAATTAAAGGCTATATTTATGATTAAAAGTGTTCAATATCAGATGCAATGCGCATATATATGACTGTAACTTTATCTTTGAACACGTCCCGAAAAATCCACCGAGTATAAACGCGGAGGGGGAAAAATGGAAACAGAAAAAGAGAAACGAACTAAGCACTTGAACATTAGTCAAAGTACGAGTCGAAGGAAAAAAACCCGAGACTAGGAGAGGAACCTAACACGTAAAGCGCTCAATACAATAGCAAACCAATAAATAAGTAAGTAGCTAACCTAGAGCCAACTGACCTACCAAGGTTTCACCAAATGGATCGTCAAGGCAAGTTTTAGGACCGTTGGCTCTAGGTTAGCTTCTTACTTATATATATATATATATATATATATATATATATATATATATATATATAAGGAAGAAGACGAATGTTGGGGAATTTTTGTCTTTATTTTCAACTGAAATTAAAGCCAAAATACGACATTTAGAACGGCTCATGATTAAACATAATAGACATTCATTGTCTCTTATATTTAACGGTATATGTTTAGAAAAAAAATATATATATTCCATTTGTAAACGAGTTATTACGCGACCTAGGTTTCGACCATGAGTGGTGTCTTCAGGCGATTTGCAATAACTGATTTTACTGTTTACCGTTTTTTTAATAACGCTTACGTAACGGTGATTTATTTTTAACGGCAAAAAAGTTTTGAACGCATAATTTTTAAAATTACAAGAAATTATAACGTTTTAAAATTACGCGTTCAAAAATGTCCTGCCATGTGAGCGTTCAAAAAAAAAACCACCGTTACGTTAGCGTCCTTTTTAAAAACAGTAAACGGTAAAATCAGTTATAAAATCAACTCACAGGGTTAGAGGGAGGTAACTCATGACTACCAAAAGAGGCTCTACGTAAAGAATGAAGATCATATACCCCAGTGGTTGTAATAAAGAGTTCAGTTCGAAATTCCTAGCACCTGAAGAGGGCCAGAACGTACAACGGCCGAAACGTCGTACAAACGGAAACAATGATGAGGACAATAGTCCGAATAATCTAAATAGTGTAACTGGTATTCGATTTTACAAAAACAAATTAATTATTTAAAATTCCTCAAAACCTTCTGCTATTAACTGACGTAGTCAATAAAAATATCACCTTTGAATTTCTTAAGTTTTCATAAAATTAAGTAAGGGTGTAACAAATGTAAAAAAAATATTTTTACTCAGACATTCTTTAAAAACATTTCTAAAATAATATCTAATATTATAGATTTGAATTTAAGTTGATTCGATGTTCCTGAGAATGAAATCTTTTGAAGTTCAGTTTCTGTGTTTTTTTTTTTGTTTTTTTTTTTTTAATAACAAGATTAAAAATTTGAATATTTTAAGATTAAATATAGAAAATAATTAAATTTAAAAATTAAAATATAAAATAAAAAATATTTAAAATATTAAAATGCAAGGAGAATTAATCAAAGGAGCGTAAATCATAAAACATAAACATTTAAAAAATTTAATTTTTTAATATTATCTGTAGATAAAAAATTTAATTTTCAAAATTTTAAATAAAAATAAAATTAAAATTAAAAAATTAAAATTAAAAATTAAACAATACGGGGAACAAAATTAAAGAGGTTTAATTCATAATTGTTATAATTGAATATGGCAGAAGAAAGAAAGAAAGAAAGAAAGAAAGAAAGAAAGAAAGAAAGAAAGAAAGAAAGGGGCTAACGTACAGAGGAATTATATCAATCTGGGTCTAAGAATTTAAGCAAGTATTTTTTCTATGGCAGCATGTGGTCATTAAATCACTTTTTCCTAAACAAATTAGGATTATTGATACGGTTTAAGATGACAAGTTTTTCTAAAAGACATAGATTACAATTTTTTTTTTTAATCATATCACCCCGAGCAAGGCGGTAACGCCACTGATGAGCAGTAAGAGTGAAAAGATTGGAAAAGAGAAAGCCGAAAACCACATCCTAAACAGGAAACAAGGGATGATCCTCTTCACCTGTTCAGTAGACATAGGTGGAGTGTAAACCGGGCGATAGTTTAGTCTATTTACTCCAATTGTTATTTCTTTTTCCGTTGTAAGGTTTTAATTTAGCTACGATATATCAGGTAATAATTGGTTTCTTTTTAATTTCAAATAATATATGGATAAAGTAGTATTTTTGTTGTATTTACAAATGTTTGAAGACAACATATGGTTGTTAAATCTTAAAAGAAAGAGACATGACTGATTGGGCAGAAGATTTTCCCTCAATATATTGGTATTACTTTCTGCGGTAGACTGGTTTACAGCCAAGGCTATAGAACTCAATTTTGCCATGTGACCCATAACTGGAGGGAGAAGCAATAGATTAATCAAACTCCCAGGATATTTAGCGTCAACGAATAGACTCAAAAGACTATAAAACTAAATATCCATCGTGTCGCTCCTGTTGTATCATCGTTTGACAAAAGTCTAAGCGCATTGCCTCATGTTCCTGCCTGCAGTATGCCAATGAGGATGAGCCGTCACTGTCCAGGCAAAACAAAATTAAGAACAGAAACCTTTATACATGCTACCTTCATATTGTAGAATCACTTCTACATGCACGTACATACCTACATACATATCGCCATGCACACACGTTCATACCCACACACTCTTACGTGAGGACCGCAGATGAAACTTTCTTTTTTCCCGCGCTTTATTAAGAAATATATAAACTGATTTCCACTGGAAGCTGCTTTTCGGAGCGTACAGTCCGAATGCCGTTCATTCCTTCCAACTCACATACTGTGCTAATTGCATTCAGCAATTAGTTACATAAAACATGTTTCTCTCTATCTTATAAGTACATTTCAATACATGTATCATTACATTCGCTACCATTCAGTACAAACATATTATTTGCTTTTTCAGGAACTCTTCTAGCATGAATATTGAGACAATTTCTTTAACATCTAAAAAAGAACTTTCTTCACGACATCTTGCATTCACGAATTAATCAATCCTGTCAGTCAGTTAAGTGCCATACGTGAAACACGCTTGGGTGATCATGTCTCGAAAGAAACATGACTGACTGGGCAGAAGATTATCCCGCAGTAGGTTGCCATTGCTTTCTGCGGTAGACTGGTTGCCGACCAAAGCTATAGAACCCAATCTGTCCTGTTATTTAACCCATAACTGGAAGGAAGAGACGGATAAATACCTTTCCCAAGTGTATTTGCGCGTAAGTGAATGCAATGAATTCAACTGGAATTCGAACTCGGCTCCCCGATTTTGCGTTCCGAGCCGATATCCACTGCACCACAACGCACACCCGCAATCAATCCTGTAACCTTGCTTGATACAATGTTATTTACGTTAGATTGTGCTTTGAGTTATTTTATTTATAAATGTAGCGGTTTGGACAACCAACCTACTTTTCACTGTTAAAATGACTACCCCGACGGTCAGTCTACTACATATTGATACCCGATTTGTCCAGTCCACTACAATATAGCTGAATACTAGAAATTATATTAAAGGTGGAACTGAGCAACAACACCCGACAGATAAATATTAAGGCGACTCCAAGGGAAAGAAATCTCTTTCAGCTGGAATTCATCGTCTTCTTTTTAAAAAGTCTAGTAACGTGGTAGGGGGGTATTTATTAGCGACTAAGTTTCGACAATATATCAGAGTAGTTTGGATAATAATCAAATTATGCAGAAGATACTTTCTAAAGTTTATTTAATTATAAGCATCAACCTCGAAATTTTAGGCAGTCATGAAAATTTCTGATGGGAAAGTAGAAAAGATTTACGAGCAACTATATCAGAATTGGTAGCTTACTAAGTGAAATCCGACTTTAAAATTGAGATAAAAGAAAATGATAATTTATTTCGAAAATATTCTAATAAGATTAGAATGAATTTTAATCAAATTCCGTGCGGAAACTATATAGAAATTTCGGTTTTGTGAAATTAAAAAAAACAAAAAACAAATCATTTGATATGAATGAAGCTTGACAATTACAATTAAGGAAGCAACAGAAATGAGAGGGAAAACAAATGTAAATAGCATTCTTTTTCTTCTATGTGCCCTATCCCTTCAGGATGTAGGCGATCATGGCTTTCCACGTCTTCCTATCCTTAATGGCTCTTGGCACGCCTTCTCCTGTTACACCATACAACCCCCGTTCTGTCATCCATTAGCTCAAGTTCATAAATCTAGAATATAAATGTATAGAAACTAGCATGGCCACAAAATGAGGGATCAATTTATATATTGATTATAATATAGGATTGATCCCCCATTTTAGATTAACACTGTAATTTCTAATAAACAGTTGACATATAATTTTCTTCTATGTGCACTGTCCTTTCAGGACGTAGGCGATTATGGCTTTCCACGTCTCCCTATCCCTAATGGCTCTTAGCACGCCTTCTCCTGTTACACCATGCAACCCTCGTTCTAACTGAATAGGTCCTTCAAATATGTTATCCGCTGCTTTCCTCTGTCTCTTTTTCCCTCTATCTGGCCTGTTAGTATCAGGATCTGCAAGCCCTTTTTCCTCATTGCGTGTCCCAGGAACTTCAGCTACGAAAGGAAAATTTTCAAAGTGAACAAACATAACTGAAGCAAAGAAACGGAATAATAATGATGATGGTAATAATAACCGTTTCCGTATAAGGTAACATTTGGCATTCATTGCCCGATCAACTCGTGCTCGAGTCTAATGTCGCTGTATATTTATCCCCACAAAAATGAATAGTTTTCTTCTAATGCTTCTGCCGACCTTAAAAATTAAATACTGCATTCTCATAAAAAAATCAATCAAAAGAGTCAATGTAAGTTTCACTCCTTCAGCCAAGATATTTCTACTCTTTATACGTACTCAATATATAGGAATTATATATATTATGAGAATTACAGGAAAAAGGAACCGGTTTTTTCTTAGTTTTAATTCAGGGTTAGTGTTTAAAGCTTTTTATAATCCTGACCTGGAGATTGTTTAATTTGATAAACTAATTATTTATTCAGTCAGGTAAGTTTTATACTAGCAGTATAGCCCGGCGTTGCTCGGGTGAAATGAAAGCTTTAAAACTAATCCATTGTCCTGGAGCTCAGACTCTTTGGACGTTACCACGAAAGACTAAAAAGTAATAACCACAATAAAAGGGCTGAAATCCTGATCTTGATCAGACCTGATCGAATATTGGGGTATCGATTTCCGTTATCGGGGAGAAATCGGAAAAAATAAGCCCATGATCTGACTGGAAGCCTAAAGAATATTTGTGTGAAGTTTGGTGAGAATCGGATAAAAATTGTAGATTTATATAAAGGACATACAGACAAAGACACACACACATAATCGCCTTTTATATATATATATATATATAAATATATATACATGCTTGGGCGATCATGTCTCGAAAGCGACATGACTGATTGGGCAGAAGATTTTCCCTCAGTATATTGGTATTACTTTCTGCAGTAGACTGGTTTTCTATTTGACCCATAGCTGGAGGGAGAAGCAATGGATTAATACATTTTTCCATGAGTTTTTGCGTGTAAGTAAATGCAACTGTAATTCGAGTGAGGATGGGCGTTTGGTGCAATGAATATCGGCTAGGAACAACAAATCGAAGAGCCGAGTTCGAATTCCGGTTGAATTCGTTGCATTTACATACTCCCAAATACCATTGGGAAATGTATGAATCCGCCGCTTCTCCCTCCAGCTGTGAATTAAATAACAGGACAGAGTGGGTTCTGTAGCCTTAATTAGTAACCAGTCTACCGCAGAAAGTAATGTCAACTACGGCCATTATACTTCCTTCGCTTTTAAATACTTGGACTTAATTTTTATCGAATTTAGGTTATGGTGTATTAATTCTTGAATATTTTGAGTTGTGATATGGTCGCAGAAAACAACGCATGACTGTTTAATGTTCGAAACTGCCAATTAGTATCTACGATTATTTTTATGTTGCATCATTTATATCTACAAATGATATATTCCTGATATTGATTTATCTCACTCGCAGCAAAAAATAGCAGTTTTTAATACTGCCTATTTGTATGTTTCATGATTTGACGAGTGAGCTTATCGTCATCCACGACTAATCCGTATATCAAAACTGTTTATAATTCTAAAAATATATACGTGGCTCGGCGCAGTTAATTGAGCGCTTTTGTATAGCCAGTTTTATAGAATGCAAGCAGTATAGCCCGGCGTTGCTCGGGTGTAATGAAAGCGTAAAACTAAATCATGGTTCTGGAGCTCAGACTCTTTGGACGTTGGCACGAAAGATTAAAAACAAATAGTTGTTTCCAGTTAAAGCGAAATCGTAGTCTGAAAGAAAAATGAATGGATGTAAGTCAAATTTTGATTTCCTGGTATCAATATCAAATAAGACTTTTTCGTCGTAAACTGAATTTTGAAGGCTAAATAAGTCCTCTGAGTAAATGGCTAAGACTAAGAACTACAATTATACCTACTTAGAGCCAAACACGAAGCCAAAACTGAAATAAAAGGCTGAAAAAATACAGACATACAGGCAGATAAACAGACACACACACAAACATCTTGCCTTATATATATATATATATATATATATATATTATCGATTTTCTGCACAAATTTGATTAAAATCGGACCACTTCTTCTATAACCCGATTTTTTCGATTATCGATTTTCGATATTTATTGGGGGTACCTCGACACAGCTTAGAACACTCGCAGACGCTTATAGTCCAACTGTGTAAATTTTTCAAGAAAATCGGTTCAGCCGTTTCGGAGTCTATAGGTAACTGACACACACACACACACACACACACACACAGACAAAGATCTATTTATAAATAAGTTTAGAAGATTAGATAAAATTTTGAGGTACGCTCTATTTATAGGAGAAAATTCTCAATATAAGGTTGAACATATATATTTTTAAATAGTTGTATTGACATTGGTTGACGATCGTTTTTTTTTTGTTTTTTTTTGTTGAAGTCTTTTACCCTCTAGTGTTAATAGCTATGTCAAAACTGTCAATACTGTTTATAGTTATAAATATATTTTTATGTCTTGGTAGATTTATTGAATTACATGAACATTATAAATTTATGTGAAATTAACAGTATTTTCTCTATTTTTATTTATTTATTTTACAGATGTGCCCCTACGGTTATCTTCGGACATTATCCAGCAAGCGGGAATGATCATTATTCAAAAGTACGGCGTAGATGGCTACGTGTGTAACATGAATTGGCAAGACACAAGCGCCAGCGTCGTATGCAAACAATTAGGCTACAAGGGCGGTGTTTCGCTGCATTACGAACGCAAGGAGAGTGGCCCCCTCTTTGTGTCCTCATCGCTTGACTGCGTTGGCAAAGAAACCAGCCTTGACCAGTGCAATGTCACCGACGAGATGTGCCTGTCCGATTTTACGACCAGCTCGGTAGCCGGAGCCTTCTGTTATCATTCTCACGGTAGGTGGAAATGCATATTTAATATTTCGCTAAAAGACAACGACTGTCAGGTGAAAAAAGCAGACCTGGCAAGTATTCGAACTCGACGACTGCGTCGTACGGGCTGTGATCCAAAGACGTCATATTTTTCGATGATCCCGTTCTATTAAAACGTTCATAAGAACTGGAAGTTCCTTTTAACTCACCCTTGCATTTTTAATGCAGGGGATAATTGTTTACTTCTAGGCTTTATTTTTGGGAACAATTACCTACGCCGAAAACAACTCAACAAGGTTGTGATGCGGCGAATATCAGCTCAGAACGAGAAATCAGAGTTCGAATTTCACTTGAGTTTATTGCATTCACTTACAAATACCCTCAGCTAATGTATGAATCCATCTCCTCCCCCCCCTCCAGCTATGGATTTAATAGCGGAACAGATTGGGTTTTTATAGCCTTGGTTGGCAATTAGTCTAGTGTAAAAGATAATGGCAACCTACTTCGGGAAAATCTTCTGTCCAGTCAGTCATGTCTCGAAAGGGACATGATCACCCAAACGTGTATAATACATGGCACTTACCCGACTAACAGAGTTAAATATTATTTAACTAGCGGAACCCGTGGAATTTCCACGGAAGGATAATTATGATTTCCTGGAAAAATTTCACTTTGTCATACTACAAATGATAGTTACGTCTTCAAACTATTAGATAATAAAATAACGATAACACAGTGTAATTTTATTAAAATATCTATAAAAGTAATGTCCATAGAAGCTACTTTACTGAAATCTTATATTAATCGGCGTATGCACAGACCATAACCAAATACTGTACTCTCTTTTGTGAGAGATTTTGAAAGAGAAATATTTTTATTACTGAAAAATCATGGCTCTGGTGTCTATTGTAACCAGAAAAGACTGAGTAATGGCCAAGGGTGTAGAGGCAAGAAATTTCGTTATTAGGTCGCGGGATATAACAACAAACCTACCTATTTTTACTATATTGTACAGTACACACACATATAGACACACACAGTTATTGCTAAAACCACCATCTTAAGCTGCTACTGCTACGGTAATGCTATAGGCTCTCTCCTCCTACTCTCACTCTTTACTAGCCTTCCGTTTGGCAAACATGAGAAGAAAGGCTGAGGAGAGGAGCGTTTATAGATTATAAAAAGATAGCTGGGAAGGAAAGGCCCGTGCAGAGAGTAAGTGTCTTATCTTTCTTCAGTGGCGTAAAAGACGGAGGAACTAAGTAACTAATTAAGTAAGGAACAAGCAGAATTATTATATGATTTCTACAAGTCTGACGTCGAAGTTTTCTTAAAAAAATGCCTCAACATCCTCACAATTTTAATATTTCTTACTGCCTGGATAATCGTAATTTCAGTGCTGTAAACAACCGTTTCCATGCAAATATAAATATCGGGTATACATCGACCGTGCAGATAGTGCTACAGTTGCTCAGTCAGTCTGGTGAGTGCCATACGTGATACACGCTTGGGCGACCACGTAGCGAAAGTGACATGACTGACTGGGCAGAAGATTATCCCGCAGTAGGTTGCCATTGCTTTCTGCGGTAGACTGGTTGCCGACCAAGGCTATGGAACCCACTCTGTCCTGTTATTTGACTCATAGCTAGAATGGAAAGAGATGCATTATATTATTAAGTAGTAATTAGTAGGGGATCAGTTTATTACTTCATAACAATAGAAAACTGATCCCCCACTTTATGACCATAGAAATCTTAATCATGTTTCCAACTATTATATGTTATTTAACCCATAACTGGAAGGAATAGGCGGATTAATACCTTTCCCAAGGGTATTTGCGCGTAAGTGAATGCAATGAATTCACCTGGAATTCGAACTCGGCTCCCCGATTTCTCGTTCCGAGCCGATATCCAATGCACCACAAGGCACATCCGCTCAGTTGCTCAAAACGTCTAAAATCTTTTTCTTGAAACAGTTTTCAGAAAATAAGCCTTCTTTCTAGTAGTGGCGGAAGTTTCTTTTCATACCCTTAGTTAAAGATGTCTTCTTTGCGAAGAACCACCCTTCCTTGAACCATGTGTAATGCCCCAAAACAAACTTTACCAAATAACAGAAATCTCGTCACTTCGAGATTCTCAACAGCAGCGGGTTACTCGACCGAAAATTCAACGAATCATAATGTTGCTTTACTGTGACCTTCAGAGAATACAAAGAAAGTCAGAATAGCACTTCGGCCAAAAGTTTAAATATAAAATTTGGCGGACCTGAAGGCGGCACCACCACCTTTAAATTTGTTGTTTTTTTAGTTTGTTTTTTTTTTTTTGACTTTTTTTCAGTGCAATCTTATCGATTACACCCTAAACTTTCCGATTGACAAAAAGAATTTCAATATTCAAACAATGTGTGTGGGGGGGGGGGTTCAGTTTTTCATGCAACGTTATAGTAAATCGATCCTCTATTTTGGAGCTACTCGCCGGTACGACATTACCACCATCTGTAAATTGGTTGATTATCATTTTTTTTTTACATTTTTCAGTGAAATTTTATCGATTAAACCTTAAACTTTCCGAGTGACAGAAAAAAAAATTTGATTATTTCAACATTTAAACAATTTTAGGTGGGGCTCAGTTTTTCATACAACCTTATATAGTAAATCAATGATGTGCAATTAAATTTTTTGCTTGCACACATTCAACAGATGAATCCTTTGCGAAATTTTTGAATAAAGCCATTTTTGGAGTTTCCTAGCAAGATGCCATCGTAAGAACTAAAGAAAACTTGAAAAAGACAAAAACAAGAACAACTGCTCGTGCCAAAAAAAAAAACAAAAAAAAAACAAAAAAAAACAAAGTGACTCCAACGCGAGTGATTCCAAAATGGAGGATCTATTTACTATAAAGTTGTATGAGAAACTGAGCCCCTACTAAAATTGTTTAAATATTAAATTTTTTTTCAATTTTTTTTTTGATAATCGGAAACTTTATGTAATAACCGATGACTACGCTGAAAAAAGTAAAAAAAAAAAAATGAAAAACAACAAATTTAAAGGTGGTGGTGCCGCCTTCAGGTCCGCCTAAAATTTGGTTAGTTGTCTATACTTCTGAGTTGACGTAGTATTTACAGTGTTTACACTGTTCGAAACATTATCCGCATGTTATTGCGATGTTTACGACGTTTCGGTCGTTGTATGCTCTGGCTTTCTTCAGATGCTAGTAATTTTGAACTGAACCCTTTATTTCGATCACTTGAGTATATTCTTCTCATTCCATATGCGATGCAACCACCGGTTGTCATGTAGTTATCTCCCTTTAACTTAACTTTCTAAGTTATTTGTTCACCATTGCTGTGGCGAGGTATTGAACTCACGACTCTTTGGATCAAGTTACTGGAACTAACCGTGGCCTATATCCTCTGGATCATGTGTCCTTAAGTTAAAGTTGAGTTAAAAGAAGATGTCGTTTGAATTCGTCTGAATTTCCAGCATAAGTGAATTTGCAGATATTTAATTTAATCGCCGACATCTTGGTCGCAAGCATCGTTGGTTTGTCCAGACAGTGTTTTGTTTTCCAGAAAAAATATACATCTCAGAAAGAAACATATAACAATTGTTTTGTCTCTTTTTTGGCAGAGCCGCAACTTCGCCTTGGCGGAGGCAGTGAAAACACCGGCTGGGTTGAAGTCGTGGTTGATGGAAAAGTCGGAACGGTATGCGGTACAGATTGGAACAATGATGCGGCTGAGACGGCCTGTCGCCAAATGGGTTTCTCAGAAGGAACCACGAAAACGTAAGTAAAAATACGATAATATTCAAATCGCAACAGGTTCTAATATGGAAATTTAAAACATCGCTTGACATCTGTTGTGTAGAATTTATTCTCATTTCATTCTCATTTCCGAATCACAATATCTGAGATTCATTTTCTTTCTTTAGTATCACCCACGAGAAAAAGCAAATTTGCACAAGCCAGAATTTCCTTTACTGTTTTTCTTATTAGAAATTCAATTAATAAAAGCTTTACAAGCTACTCAGGGTAGTAAATATAATAAGAATAAGGATAGATCGCTATTAATAGTGGACTTAAACATTGTAGTTTTCGGAGAAGCATCCACTCGGGAGCATTTTCTGCGAAGTTTACTGTTTTGGGGAATAAGCTGACTGAGTAAACGTTCCTCATTACTTAGGAAATCTGAAGGGAATGAATCTGAGTCGCTCCTGTGTACGCGGCATGACGGGTTCTCGTTACGAAGTTCTAAACTGGTAGAACTAAAGAATGAAGATTGTCAGAATATTTGCCATGGCAATAGCGATAGAATAGAAAAGGCTAGAAACGTTTTGAGTGGGAAAGAGGGGTTGTACGGTGGTAGAAATCCATCACCCACAAGGTCGCGTAAATACTTTTGAACTCTGTCACAGTATGGAAAGTAAAAATTGGGTATTTCCAGGTCAGTTATGACAATAATCCTTTTTTTTATATTTGGTTTAAATTTGCATTGTGGTTGGAGTAATGTATTTACGGGGTAGCACAAGGAACTACCAGATTCTTTAACGATTGGTCATATATATGAATTCCATTTGATGTCTAGGATGATCTTGAGTCCTGATAGACGTTCAAGGCAATGAAAATCACTAAGAGTGGGAATGTTCATCCTAACAGGAGAAAATTAAGTGTCTGCTTTTGGAGTTATTAAATGTTACAAATCATTAAGCTGTTAAAATTAGATCAGAACAGAGCTCTATATCATATAATCAGTTTGGTTTATAGATGTCCGTCTATCACTGATGCACTTATCATAAGACTAATTGATTGATTTGTATATTTACCGTTTATCAACCCTTTGTGTGTTATTAAGTATGGCTTGGTTTTGTTTACATATCAACCTCAATAGGTGATTTAATGTCGATAATATTTTTACAATAGATTTGTATGAATAGAATATATATTCTTTGTAAGAAATAAGTTTGTAGATCAGCTTTCTTTGACGTATTTTGGTGAAGTGGTTTTTGTTGAGTGTTAGTATGGATGGTTTTCTTCTTCATTGCTGGAATTTTTACTATAAAAATTTATTTTTATACTTTCATAGAGTTTTGACCCTAGTTTGGGTATAAACTATTTATCCATGGCTGGGACATTAACTGGAGCTACCACTCGGGGTCAGGTCGTACCAGGGAACAACAGCAATTAAGAGTTGGTTCCATGCTCCTCACAAACTCACAATCAGTAGCCTTACTGCTGGATATGCGTTATTTAAAGCATAAAGATTATAAGAATTGTAAATTTTTTGGAGTGGATATTGTATTAACATTTTTTTTTTTTTTTTTTTAGAATATGAAAAAAAAATTTCCAGACAAAATTCCTAGTATTTAACCCATTCGTAGATAGTAGAGATCGATTCACATTATTCTCCAAGTGTATTTGCGTGTAAGTCAATATAAATGACATTTTTTTAATCATTTCACCCCAAGCAAGGCATTCCACTACCACTATTGCGCAGGGGATTACATAAGGGAAGGTGAAGAGAAAGAGTGGTTAGATATACGAAATGTCAGAAGGAGGGTGATAGACGAGTAAGGATACCGAGGCTGAGGTTGGGCAGATGGGAAGAGTGTTTGAGAGAATGGGTGCGAGTTAGTGTGTTAGGAGGTGTCTATTGACCTTGCATTTAAACTCCTGCAGATTGTAGCTGTTGGGGAAGTAATCATGTCGAAAGGAATTCCACAGTCGGGAAGTGCGAGAAAAGAAGCTGTTGGAGTAGAAATTGCGGTTACATTTTATCGGTTTCACTGTAAAAGGGTGGGACCTAGTTGCTAATCTAGTATCTCGTGCAAATTCGTACCTAGAGGGCACCAGTGATCTGAGTTCATCGGAGCAGAAGCTGTGAAAGTATTTATAGAAGAGGCACAGGGAAGCCACGTCACGTCGGTGAGAGCATGATTGGAATTTCGAACTCGGCTCTCCGATTTGTCATTCCGTGTTGCTGCTCACTACACCGGCAGCTTACTATAACAGATTTAGTCATTTTTATTTTTCTCTTCAATTTTAGATTTTCTTTTTCCCTAGTAATGCAACGATAAAATTTGATATCGTGCGAAATTAACTATTTTCATACATAACAAACGGGTTTTATTTAATCGTGATTGTAATCTGATTAAAGTACATCAAATCATTTTATTTCAGCACACTTTTCCTTCTTCTTCTTCTATGTGCCATGTCCTTTCAGGATGTAGGCGATCATGGCTTTCCACGTCTCCCTATCTCTGGTGGCTCTTAGCACGCTTTCTCCTGTTACACCATGCAACCCTCGTTCCATCATCCACTTTATTAGGTCCTTCAAATATGTTATCCGTTGCTTTCCCCTGTCTCTTTTTCCCTATATATTGCCTATTAGTATCAAGTTCCCCAAGCCTTCCTTCCTCATTGCATGCCCCAGGAACTTTGGCTGTCTCTTCCTGATGCTCAATATTAATTTCCTTTTCCTTACTTTATTTTTCCTTGCCTTTATTTTTTCCTTTTCCTTACCTTTATTTTTATTTATCTTTTATTTATTTTTTTTCTTAATCATTTTACCCCAAGCAAGGCTGAATTGCCACTGGTTCGCAGGGGGTTACAGAAGAGGTGAGTGATGAGAAAGAAGAACAAGTTACAGGGGAGTTAGAGAATGAGTTAAAAAAAATATACAGGTGTGAAGAGAGCTGCACGAGAGTATAGTGGAAAGGAAGAAGAACATGAGACAAGGGTTGTCAGGGTAAGGATGTGAGTCAAAAAAATAAGATGGCAACTGACTTTGCATTTAAATTCTTGGAGATTGTAGGGAAGCAATTATATGGAAGGGAATTCCATAGGCGGAAAGTGCGAGAAAAGAAGCTGGTGAGTAGAAATTGCGGGTACCTTTGATTAGATTCACTGTAAAAGGGTGGAACCTAGGCGCTAGTCTAGTAGCTCAGCTAAATTCATGCAGTGGGGGCACCAGGGAGCTAAGCTCATCAGCGTTTAAAAGAGTAATGTCTCCTCATCGTCTTTCTCACTCATCAAAACAGAGAGAGAGAGAGAGAGAGAGAGAGAGAGAGTTAACAGCATCAGGGGTAAAAAAAACAATCAGTACTAGTTAGTTTCATTTTTCTTTTCTTTTTTCTTTTTGGCAGGGGGAGGGAGCAATGTGAAAAAAGTAATCGTGAATAAGCAATTTGAATTCATAATAGGAATGATTTGTTAAAAGAAAATTTATTGATAGGTCACACATAGGACGACGAATATGAAGACTAAACCAACAATGAGGGGAAAATGATTGTAATCGGTTGCCATTTCTAGCCTATATTACTGATGTTGAGGGATATGAATTCGAGTCTAAACAGGAGCTATTTCTTTATTTTCAACATATATTTCTTGTTAGCGAACGTGTAATGATGTCTTGAGTATTCCAATGAATAGCTTCAAAAATGGAATATAATAGAGACAATAATTCACGTTATACGAACTTTTTTCTTTACTTGCATTTATTGATTTACTAGCAGTATATCCCGGCGTTGCTCGGGTGAAATGAAAGCTTTAAAACTAATTCATGGTCCTGGAGCTCAGCCTCTTTGGATGTTGGCACAATAAAGCGAACCCGGAGACTGAAAGAAAATGAATGGATGTAAGTCAAATTTTGAAGTTTGGTGAGAATCGGATAAAAATTGTGTATTTGTATAAAGGACATACAGACAGATAAACAGACACGCACAAAAATATCCTGCCTTTTATATATTATCGATTTTCTGCACTATTGTAAGAACTGCAACCTTGAAACATTTGAATATCATTTCTTATGTCTTTGTCTATGAGTGTATCAAATTTGATTAAAATCGGACCACTTCTTCTATAACCCGATTTTTTCGATTATCGATTTTCGATATTTATCGGAGGTACCTCGACACAAAACCTAGCTAAGAATACTCGCAGATGCTTATAGTACAACTGTGTAAATTTTCAAGAAATTTGGTTCAGCCGTTTCGGAGTCTATAGGTAACACACACACACACAAAGTTCCATTTATAAAATAAGTTTAGATTTAGATTTATCTATTTATTTATTTATTTTTTCTCAATACGCAGCTGTCGTCTGTTCATTGGCCTCATCCTTCTATTTTTTGAAACCAGTGAACCCTTCTCCTGTTCAAAGACCTTATCTCTTCTCTCGTTTGGGGCCAATAAGCACTTCTACTCTCCAAAAATCTTATACCTTCCCTTTTTTTAAAATCAATAAGCCTTTCCTATGTTCAATGAATTTATTGCTCCTCTTTTAAAAATCAATAAACCCTTCTTCTGTTCAAAACAATTATTCCTCCTCTTTTTTTTCGAAACCAATAAGCCCTTTATCTGCTCAAAGAACTTATCCCTTCTTTTTCTTATACCTTCGTTTTTGGAAACCAAGAAGCTCTTCTTCTGTTCTAAGCTAGTATCTCTTCTCTTGTTTGAAATCAATAAGCTCTTTTTCTGTTTGAAATCTATTCCTTCCCTTCTGTGAAACCAGTAAAACTTTCTTCTGTTCAAAAACCTTATCACTTCTCTTTTTTTAAAACCAATAAGCCCTTCTTCTGTTCAATGAACTTATCACTTTTCTTGTTTAATATCAAACCCTACTAAATTCCATCGTACTTATATTTTTGCTTTCTCTTACAGTATGAAAAACCCGGGAAATCTACCAGTTATGATGTCCGGAATACGATGCTTCGGAAGAGAGATGAATATATTCGATTGTTACATTGAAGAGTGGAAACAAGACACATCCTGTGATGAAATAGCCATGGTTTTCTGTTACACTAAAGGTAATTTAATGAATAATAGTAATAATAATAATAATGATAATAATAATTGATGCTTCATTAAACATGGTTCTCCTGGCTTCTGATCTTAACTGACTAGAAGTGCTGTTATGTATGTTTTATCCTGGGGAATTAAAATCGGTTTAAGATGTCGGGATGTGCAATGTGGTGCAGTGGATATCGGCTCGGAACGGGGAGCCGAGTTCGAATTCCACTTGAATTCATTGCACTCATTTACGCACAAATACCCTTGGGAAAGGTATTAATCGGTCTGTTCACTCCAGTTATGTGTTAAATAACAGAACAGATTGAGTTCTATAGCCATGGCTGGCAACCAGTCTACTACAGAAAGCAAAAGCCACCTACTTCAGGATAATCTTCTGCCCAGTCAGTCATGTTTCTTTCGAGACATAATAACCCAAAGCGTATATCACGAATGGCACTTAACTGACTGAATTAAGATCGACTACAGGCAATATACCGTTCATGCCATTTATTTGCTTGTCATTTACCAGACTTTCACTATTTAGGCCAGTCCCCTAGCGGGTGGTGAATTGTGCATTTCTGTCAGTATCTGAGGGACATCAATTTTGGGTGTCGTGAAGCTTGTTTTAAATAAGTTCGATGGATGAGGCATTATCATATCTAAATATTTGAGAACACCCTCAATCGGAGATCCTCTTAATGGAATTTGTTACTCAGGTATAACCTTATCACAATGGGTGTCATGATGGGTATACTCGATTTCGGTTATTTGTACACTAGTTTTTTTCTATTATCGGCTCGGAACGAGAAATCGGAAAGCCGAGTTCGAATTCCAGTTAAATTCGTTGCACCCGTCTGTTCCCTCCAGCTATGGGTTAAATAACAGGACAGATTGAGTTCTCTAACCTTGATTGGGAACCAGTATACTGCAGAAAGTAATGGCAACATGACCGCCCAAGCGTATATCACTTAACTGATTGATTGAATCATAATGATGAATGAAATAACAGGAGTGTTTCATAAAATTCATACCAAATTAGCTTTACTAACTAACAGTAGATTACCATTACTTTCTGTGGTAGACTGGCAGACAACCGTGGTTCTAGAACCCAATTTGTCTTACTATTTGACCCAGAGCTGGAAGAAGAAGCGGCAAAAGAATATCTCTCCTCAAGTGTATTTGTCTGTAAGTGAATGCAATGAATTCAACTGGAATTTGAACTCAGCTCTCCAGTTGCTGATTCCGAGCCAATATCGACTGCACCACCTACACGCATCCACTAAATTCTTTCTGCCTTCTTTTAACAAAAGACTCATCTACATTGGATAAAATACATCCTTTAGGCCATCAATCAGATTCAGCAACTATCACCTGAAATTCATCCATGAAAATTCCTTTAGAAATGTTAAGTTTCATGTCTTTTCTTGGCCCAGTTTTGATGCTTTAAATATTCGCTTTGTTTTAGGAGTTTTACCAGGAGATATTTTTGACAAATCCCAATTTGCCAAATACTCTACATCTTTTGTCTTTCTTGACCCCTCAATTGCAAACTTTTCAAAAATCTAAGCCCTAATCAAAAGTGGTTGTTATCTCACTTTATCATATTTTCTCCCCAAAGTTTTTATACCTTTTCTTTTCTATCGAGCTCTCAGTTATATTTACAATGGCGCTCTTTTGGTGATCTCTGAGAAGCTCCTTTGATATCGCTAATGCAAATATTCCCTCACTCAATAACTCTGTTATTTTCTGCTTTTCAGAATTTGTTAGATCCTTTTCATTATCAATGTTTGAACATATTTTTTTTTTTTAATCATTTCACCCCGAGCAAGGCAGAAACGCCACTGATGTGCAGGGGGTTACATAAATGTAAAAAGATTAATTAGAAAAGAGTGAGGAGTACAAGCTAGTTAGAAAGGAACAATAGAAAGCTGAGAAAGCAGGTGCAATG
Source organism: Ascarosepion bandense (assembly GCA_037127315.1). Lineage (NCBI taxonomy): Eukaryota > Metazoa > Mollusca > Cephalopoda > Sepiida > Sepiidae > Ascarosepion > Ascarosepion bandense. The sequence goes on from JBBBDQ010000653.1 coordinate 3,707,740, forward strand.
ACAGGTACATGGGCGGAGAGAAAGGGAAGGTTATACAGGGGAGGGGAGAGAGCTAGAGGCCAGTGGTTAGTAGGTGAGTATTAACTTTGCTTTTAAATTTCTGGAGGTCGTAGCCGTCAGGAAAGCAAGAATACGGGAGTGAGTTCCACAGGCGGGAAGTGCGAGAGAGGAAGCTGCAGGAGTAGAATTGTCGTCTGCGTTTGACTGTGAATGGGTTGGACACAGTTGCCAGTCTGGTTGAACGGGTAAACACCTGTTGAGGAGGCATCAGTGACTTAAGCTCATCCGAGCAGAAGCCATGAAAGTATTTATAGAAGAGACAGAGGGAGGCCACATTTCGACGATGGGAAAGTGGCTGCAGACGAGTCGCCAGATCAGTACCTATCACATTACAGACTCTCCCTTTGGAGCTTGTCAAGAACACTGAGGAGAACGGCAGGGGCACCTGACCATAAATGGCAGCAGTACTCCATGCACGGACGGATGGTTGACTTGTATATATGCAGGATGGATTCAGGTGGAAAAAACATCCTGGATCGACATAGTGACCCAATCTTCTTAGCAGTAGATTTTGCTATGGATTCAATATAGTGGTTCCATTTGAGGTCTGAGGACAGGGTAAGTCCGAGGAGGCGTAGTGTATTACTCTCCGGGAGAATCATCTGGTCCATGCTTATGGGAGGCAGGAGAGGTTGCCTGTAATGGTTGACAGACAACAGCTTGGTCTTAGATGAATTGAAGTTGACAAGCCACTTCTTACCCCAGTTCACCACAGAGTGTAGATCCCGCTCAAGGTCAGCAGCGAGATTATGTCTGTCCGCCACGACAGGTTTCTTACTGGAGCGGGAGTATATTGTAGTGTCATCTGCGTAGATGCCTACTTGGGACTTGATCTCATCTGGGAGGTCGTTGATGAAAATAAGGAAGAGCGTTGGGCCCAGGATAGAGCCTTGTGGGACACCAGCATTCGTGCTGTAGGACGAAGAGGCACGCCCATTCAGAACGACCTTCATTTTGCGGTTATTTAAGAAAGATTGGATTAGGTCAAGCAGGCGACCGGTAATACCATAACCGCGTAGTTTGCATAGGAGGCCAGGGTGCCAAACCCTGTCGAAAGCCTTGGAGATGTCCAGAGCAACCGCGCGAGCCTCGTCAGACTCATCAAGGGCCTGTAGCATGTACTCCGTTACAGTAGTTAGCAGGTCGGCTGTGGACCTGTCAAATCGGAATCCATATTGCCTGTCGGAGAACAGTTTGTGGGCGGTGAGATGATGAACTATTTCAGCATTTATTATAGCCTCGAACACTTTCCCGAATATTGGTAGAAGACTGATAGGGCGATAGTTGGATGGGTCCGAGGGTTCACCACAGTTCTTAAAGACAGGAACGACTGAGGAGAATTTCCAGCATGCAGGAAAGCAGGAAGCAGAAAGGCAGTAGTTAAACAGTTTAGAGAGGACAGGGGAAAGTTCAGGGGCACACCTCTTAAGGACTATCACCGGGATTCCATCGTCTCCACACGCCTTATGGGGGTCGAGTTTTGAAATTACTCTGGATACTATTGTCGGGGTAATATATACGTCATGCAGTTTGGCCTCAGTTCTAATAGGGAAGTCGGGTGGGTGCACTCCGGACGAGTCGAGAAAAAAAAACTGACGGGAAATCTCATGATGAGTATGATCCATATTGTGTTACTCACGTATGAGTTGCATTCTGCTTACGCCGACTGCATTTTATTTGCTTTTGACACTTTGATCACCAGTAAAAACGTTTTTCTCAAGACAAAGACTTGCATTATTTTATATAATTTCTTACTTGTACGTTTTCTTAAAATAATTTGAAGAAGGCTGATATACTTTTGAAAAATTGATAAACTTGTCCTTGTTACTGTTTTTCTTTTTTGAAATAGCGCTCAGCTCTAAGTGTTGTAATAATAATAATAATAATAATAATAATAATAATGGTTAACGATCCCACTAAAATTCCTGCATGGATAAACACAGGAATTCCATTTCTTCTACCCAAGAATAGTAACACAAACAACCCAAAAAACTACAGACCAATTACATGCCTTCCGACAACATACAAACTATTAACATCTATTTTAACAAAACAGACATATTTATTCTTGGAAAGAAAAGACATGTTACCGCTTGAACAAAAAGGGTGCAAACGTGGCTGTTACGGATGTAAAGACCAATTGCTTATTAACAGAATGATCCTGGAAAACTGCTACAATACAAAGAAAAATCTTAGTACTACCTGGATAGATTATCGTAAGGCATTCGATAGTGGCCACATTCCTGGATTTTAAAGACTTTAAATAAATACAAGATATCACCCGTCATCATCAATTTCACCAAACAATGCATGTCGATATGGAAAACAACCCTTTACCTCAATCATATAAATGGAACCTATAAGTCTGGTGAAATAAACATCAAAAGAGGTATATTTCAAGGTGATTCTTTGTCTCCCTTACTATTCTGCATATCTTTAATAGCACTAACCAGTCAACTTAACAGGACAGAATGTGGTTATAAAATAGCCCAAAAGAAAATAAGCCATCTATTTTACATGGATGACTTAAAGTTGTATGCTAAGAATAATAACGAGCTGGAAGGTGTTCTGCAAACTGTAAAATACTTCAGCGAAGACATTGGAATGAAATTCAATTTGAATAAATGTGCAAAAGCTACAGTTTTACATGGATCAATACAACAAACATCCCCAATTAGCTTAGACCCTGCTGTAACAATAACAGAATTAAAGCCAGAAGAAGCTTATAAATACCTAGGTGTAAATGACAGTGAAGAAATTCAGCATAAAAAGATTAAAGAATTAGTGCGTAAAGAGTACTATAGAAGGCTATGCCTGATAATAAAAACCGAATTGAATTCTCAGAACATAATTATGGCCATTAATAGCCTTGCAATCCCAGTTGTCCAATATAGTTTCAACATCTTAATCTGGACTCTAAACGACATCAGGCGTTTGAATTCTAAAACAAGAAAGCTTCTTTCTAAGCATAAGAGGCATCATCCAAAGGCTGATGTAGACCGTCTGTACATGCCCCGTAAAGAAACAAGGAAGAGGTCTTATTCAGCTAGAATTGTCATACAAGACAACAACTATTGGCTTACTAACATACATAGAAACAACAAGAGACTGGATGATACAGCTAGTTAAACAACATGAAAACAAAGAAAAATATTCAATAATAAAAGAAGGCAGTAAATACAAACAAGATTTACATTTAGTAGATTCTGTAGAAAAGCAAAACAGAAGCCAAGAACCAACTATTGCGGCAAAAAATATGAAAATGGAAGCCAAAGATAAAGCTCTTGAACAGATGAAACAACGCTGGCAAGACAAACCTCTGCATGGCCAATATCCAGAACGTGCCAATAAATCTAATGTTGATAAAGTTAATACTCATCGATGGTTACGTGTATCTGGATTAAAGTCTGAGACTGAAGGATTTACTCTTGCCGCGGAAGAACAAAGTCTTTTCACTAGGAAATCTCAGGCAAATATTACACATAATAATGTGGATCCAAAATGCAGGTTCTGTGATAAATACCAACAAACAATAGACCATCTAATCTCAGGCTGTTCTGTACTTGCCCCAAATAAATATAAAAATCGTCACGATAGAGTGGGGCAATATTTACATTGGACAATGAGCAAACAGTATGGAAAATATGTTAACAAACACTGGTATGAACATCACCCAGCACCGGTTACAGAAATAGAAGATGTCACCATTCTATGGGATTACACCATCTACACAGACAGAAAAACTGAAGCAAATAGACCAGACTTTTATTGTTGAAAACCAGAAAGAAAAAACTTGCCTATCAATTGATATGGCTTGTCCAGCGGATTGTAACATAGCAACCAAGGAATTCAAAAAACTGTCAAAATATAAAGACCTGGAAATTGAAATTTGAAAAATGTGGAAACTGAAAGCAGGACTCAAGCCAGTTATGGTAGGTGCACTTGGAATGATAAAAAATGGAACAAAACAACACATTGAAAGAATCCCTGAAAACCCCAGCTTAAGAGATACACACAAAATTGTCTTGTAAATTGTCAAGAAAATCGGTTCAGCCGTTTCAGAGTCTATAGGTAACGGCACACACACACACACACACACACACACACACACACACACAAAGTTCCATCTAAACTTATTTATAAATGAAACTTTGTGTGTGTGTGTGTATCCGTTACCTATAGACTCCAGAACGGCTGGACCGATTTTTTGAAAATTTACACAGTTGTACTATAAGCGTCTGCGAGTGTTTTTAGCTAGGTTTTGTGTCGAGGTACCCCCAATAAATATCGAAAATCGATAATCGAAAAAATCGGGTTATACAAGGAGTGGTCCGATTTTAATCAAATTTGATACACTCATAGACAAAGACACAAGAAACGATATTCAGAAGTTTCAAGGTTGCAGTTCTTACAATAATGCAGAAAATCGATTATATATATATATATATATATATGTGTGTGTGTGTGTGTGTGTGTGTGTAAAGGGCAAGATGTTTGTGTGTGTGTCTGTTTATCTGCCTGTATGTCTGTATTTTTTCAGCCCTTTTATTTTAGTATTTACTTCGGGTTTGGCTCTAAGTAGGTATGATTGTAGTTCTTAGTCTCAGCCATGATACCATTTACTCAGAGGACTTATTTAGCCTTCAAAATTCAGTTTACGACGAAAAAACTTATCGATACCAGGAAATCAAAATTTGACTTACATCTATTCATTTTTCTTTCAGTCTACGGTTTCGCTTCAACTGGAAAAACTATTGGTTTTTAGTCTTTCGTGCCAACGTCCAAAGAGCCTGAGGTCCAGAACCATGGATTAGTTTTAAAGCTTTCATTACACCCGAGCAACTTCGGGCTATACTGCTAGTTTATAAATAAGTTTGGATTTAGATTAGAGCAATATGAATATACAAATATACGTATGAAGAACGTAATCTTCCATTTCAACTATTTTCTTTTGTTTCCGGTAAATTGCAGTCTGTCATTTAATTTAATTCAACCTGCCGACTGAATAAATTTTAAGGCTGAACTTTCTCAAACGTGTTTATGCCTTTGCTTGGTGTTATTGATCTCGTTTATTATGGAGTTTCAATCGATTTTGTCAAAAGTGCCAAAACGGAAGATTTAATTTGCAACTCATAAACGCTACTTTCGTTCAAGTCAGCAGCAGAATTGATAAATAGAGGTTCTCTAAGCCGAGGTTCATCTGATAGAAGTTGATCGCAACAGTCAACTCAGCGGGTGTCAAAGTCTCTCGCAAATTCTCAGCGAATCACAGATATCCATGGTTCTTCGCTATAGTATAACTTATACTGCTACAAAAACAAGTAGAAGAAATCAAAGGTTAGAAAGACTGTGTTGCTCCAATTTTGCAATTGACGAGAACCTGTGTTTCTTCCTTGAAAAATCAGAATTAAAACTTGCCGCCTTTGCTTTAGTTCAGAAAAAATCGACTCACGTTAGTCAAAAAAAAGAAAATCTCTAGCATTTCACATACCTGATTTTTTTTTTAATCATATCACCCCGAGCATGACGGTAACGCCACTGATGTGCAGGAGGCTACATAGGAGTGAAAAGATTGGAAAAGAGAAAACCGGAAACCACATCCTAAACAGGGAACAAGGGATGAGCCTCTACACCCGTACAACAGACATGGGTGGAGTTTGAACCGGGTGATAGTTTAGTCTATCTACTCCAATTGAAAAAAAAAAAAAAGAAAAAGAAAAGTGAAAAGTTTGGAAAAGAGAAAGCCGGGAACCACATCCTAAACAGGGAACAAGGAATGAGCCTCTTATGGAATAAGCTTAGCTAAATCTAGTATTAAGCCACAATACTAAACACACAGTGTGAGTCAAATCATATCGTTGGCAAATTATCATTTCGTGTGTTCTCTAAGATTATGTCAACCTATCGTGTATAATATTATGCCTGTGAAATCATTATTTTAATAGGTCTTTTTTAAGTATGTCCCAGCAAAAATGGTGTGTATTATGCTTTCCATATAACAGGTTGTTTGTTTTATGGCATATCAACTCGTTTTGGGTAATTTAATGCCAAATTTGGATTTTCTTAGAAGTCTTAAAGTAATAAAAAATATGATATATGTTATTCTGCTTTCACAATTGAATACATGGTAGATGAAACTCAGCTTGTGTGCATGTCTGTGTGGTCACCATTACTAGAGACGGTGTATTTTATGTTGTATTGAAGTTAAATTTTAGAATTAAGTTTGATTTCTTGTTGAATATTATATAGATCAATATCATGGAAAAAGTATTTCATGTTGGTTGCTTCGTTGATTTTGTCTATTTTGCATACCAATACCTATATATATATATATATATATATATATATATATATATATATATATATATATATACCTAAATATATTTTGAGTGCAACTGTATACCTAAAACATATCGTGGACCTGGTTAAGAAGTCCATCAAGAAATAATACAACAACCACAAATAGGAAATAAATTCAAGCGTAGTATTGGCGCTAGAGGGTGTCATCAGTGATGTCTTTGCGTGGATCACTAGGGGGTTTCGGGTCCTTCAACATCATACCCCCTCACCGCGCCGACCCGACCAGAGATGATCAGTCTCTGGTCCACCCTCAGTAAGCGCTTTCAGACACTGGATAAATTTATAAGGTTTGGGCCCAGTACAAAGTCTTGAAAATGCTTCCGATTGGCGACAGACTGAGCCACTTTACATTAAGAGGCGAACCGTTTTTACAGTTACATTAATATATATATATATATATATATATATATATATATATATATATATATATATATAAACACAGCAAAGTACAAATACTGGGAATTCTGCTATTAGAACAATAAATACGGGTTAGGAAGTAATAATATAATTGAGACTCGCAATGGTCGTACGGTAGCAGTCTTGGCTAACTCTGCCTATCGCTCTCCTCTGCTTTATACTGATCTATTTTATGCAGAAATGCCTCCCACCACTTGTGAGGGAAAGTATATGTAGTTGTAGGAAGAGTTCAATCCGTTGTATGCGGGATGCTACCATATATACATATATATATATCTGTCACGCGCATGGAAAGAGAGACAATAGCGAAGCAGCGTCAGTTCATTAGAGAGACAATAGTGAGTCAGCGTCGGCTCAGTTCATTTTCTTTACTACCAGTTATTAAACTTTACTACCATTTATGAAAGCTCTTTCTGCGTCTTTGCTCTTTAAGAGTGTCATATTATTTTATGTATATTTTTGCAATAATCATGCCATCGCAATATTGAAGTATATTCCTATCTTATAATAAAGCCTGTTGAGCATTTATTTGCGCATATATATATATATATATATATATATATATATATATATATATATATATCCTGTGATGAAATAGCTATGGTTTTCTGTTACACAAAAGGTAATCTAATGAATAATAATAATAATAATAATTGATGCTTCATTAAACATGGTTCTCCTGGCTTCTGATCTTAACTGACTAGAAGTGCTGTTATGTATGTTTTATCCTGGGGAATTAAAATCGGTTTAAGATGTCGGGATGTGCAATGTGGTGCAGTGGATATCGGCTCGGAGCGACAAATCGGGGAGCCGAGTTCGAATTCCAGTTGAATTCCTTGCATTCACTTACGCACAAATACCCTTGGGAAAGGTATTAATCGGTCTGTTCCCTCCAGTTATGGGTTAAATAACAGGGCATATAGGGTTCTATAGCCTTGGTCGGTAACCAGTCTACCGCAGAAAGCAATGGCAACCTACTGCGGGATAATCTTCTGCCCAGTCAGTCATGTCTCTTTCCAGACATGATCGCCCAAGCGTGTTTCACGTATGGCACTTAACTGACTTACTACAGTATTCATAGTTGATTCTATTAATTGACGGCTTAAGTGTTTTAATGAATATTGCCTCGAGAATCTGTAGCTTGCTTTTGTTGTTTTCTTGGTGTAGGATAGTTTTAATATTATAATTTGAAATTATCGAACCGATCAGACTTGCCATTGAAGTATTTTTACCTTTACGACATTCATTACCGTTAGTACTAAAAGACAATATGTGCATAAACATCCAGGAACTTAGAATTTATATTGATTTTCGTAAACTTTTAGACTCACTCTGTGCACTGAAAGTTTAAATGCAATTCAGGCGGTTTTTTACTTAATTACGTACGATATTCTTCTTCTATGTGCCCTGTCCATTCAGGACGTAGGCGATCAAGGCCTTCCACGTCTCCCTATCCCTAATGGCTCTTAGCATGCCTTCTCCTGTTACACCATGCAACCCCCGTTCTCTCATCCATTAGCTCTAGCCCATAAATCTAGAATATAAATGAATAGAAACTAGCATGGCCACAAAATAAGGGATCACTTTATATATTGATTATAATATAGAATTGATCCCCCATTTTATATTCTCATTGTAATTTCTTATAAACAGTTGGCATATATATTCTTCTTCTATGTACCGTGTCCTTTCAGGACGGTGGCGATCATTGCTTTCCACGTCTCCCTATCTCTAATGGCTCTTTGCACGCCTTCTCCTGTTACACCCTCGTTCTATCGTCTACCTGAATAGGTCCTTCAAATATGTAATCCGTTGCTTTCCTCTGTCTCTTTTTCCCTCTATATGGCTTGTTAGTATTAGGTTCTCCAAGCCCTCTTTCCTCATTACATGTCCCAGGAACTTCAGCTGCCTCTTCCCAATGCGCAGTATTAATTTCCTTTTCGTTTCCATCAACCAAGAAATATGCTGTTTTGATTTTTGATTTTGTTCGGGAATCTTTCTATCTAAAAAACAAAAACAAAAAAAAACAGTATATCAAGCTTGTGTTGATTAAGACGATTGAAACCGCGTTATTTCTATTTGAAATCCCAATTATAATTGATTCTATCGATCGCTCGACCCACTGTTGCTCTCTTATCCGAAGACGTAATTGCCAAAAACTCCCAAAATATTTCCCTCCTAAATTTAATTTCTAGTCGCTGTAAATATCAAGACTATTCGCGTGGTCCTATTTGCAACCAAAGGTACATAGGTTACTCCCCTGAATTGACTCGGCGCACGAACGAAGGTGTAATGTAGACCCTCGAACCCTGAACTCCCTGCAGTGTTTTGTCGATACTGAAACCAAATCAACGCAGACCTATTACAGAAGCCAAGGGACAATCGATTCTTACTGCTCACATCAATCAGTCAATACACCTATCTTCTCAAACGCACGCACATCAAAAGGAAATTCTGCCACATAGTTGGCGCCGTGCCATCCTCCTTGGTACTCGATTGTAAGTAATCAAAAAGTTTATAAATAAAATGAAAGTTAATTGAACAGGAAAAAAACAGTATTAATGCACGTTATCAGAGTAACACGGCATCGATTTAGCTTATTTCTAGAGAGAGTGTCCCAGCTGTGATCACCGGGATACCTGATGCGTTATTCAGTGTGTCGTGAGGATAAAACAATGGATGATTTCCAAATTAGTTCTTGTTAGTGGCGATAAAAGAAAGTTTCAGTCTTAAATATTGATTATCGGTTTCTAAACTGGACAAGAGAAATCGACGAACCGAGTCCGAATCCCGATTGAGTTCATGGTCTTATGCGTGCATGTAAGTTCATACTCGCACAAATATCATTTGAATCCAATTCTTCTTCTTCTTTTTCTATGTGCCTTATCCTTTTAGGACGTAGGCGATCATGTCCTTCTACATCATCCTATTCCTGGTGGCTTTGAGCACACTTTCTCCTGTTACACCACGCAACCCCTGTTCTGTTATCCATCTTCTCAGGCCCTTCAAATATGTTATCCGCTGCTTTTCTCTGTCTTTTTTTCCTCTACCTGGCCTGTTAGTAACATGTTCTCTAAGCCCTCTTTCCTCATTGCATGTCCCAGGAATTCAGTTGTCTCTTCCTGATGCTCAATATTAATTTCCTTTTTGTTTCCATCATTTTCCAAAACCTCATCATTGCTCACATGCTCAGCCCACGATATCCGCAGCATCCTTCTGTAGAACTACATTTCAGCTGCTTCAAGTTTTTCCTTCATCTTTGATGATATTGTTCAGCGCACCCTGCTTTATTTCAAATACCAGTGCAGAAAGGGCCCTTTAGTCTTGGTTTGCAACCAGTCTAGTGATAGTAACTCGATAAAAATTCCCTTCCACCAGAAGCTTCACGGGGCGGTGTCGGCCTGTTGCTAAATCATGTGAGTCGCGAATTCTGCTGCAAGCAGAGATAGCGTCTTCTTGAATTTATTTCTGAGCAGATGTATTTGTTGCAACACACCTTGTCTCTTCCAAATATCTAAATCTAAACTTATTTACAAATGCAACTTTGTCTGTGTGTGTCTGTGTGTCTGTATCCGTTACCTACAGACTCCGAAACGGCTGAACCGACTTTCTTGAAAATTTACACAGTTGTACTATAAGCATCTGCGAGTGTTCTTATCTAGGTTTCGTGTCGAGATACCCCCGATAAATATCGAAAATCGATAATCGAAAAAATCGGGTTCTAGAAGGAGTGGTCCGATTTTAATCAAATTTGATATACTCATAGACAAAGACATAAGAAACGATATTCAGATGTTTCAAGGTTGCAGTTCTTACAATAGTGCAGAAAATTGATAAATCGATACCAGGAAATCAAATTTTGACTTACATCCATTCATTTTTCTTTCAGTCTGCGGTTTCGCGTTAACTGGAAACATTTTAGTCTTTCGTGCCAGTGTCCAAAGAGTCTGAGCTCCAGGACCATGGATTAGTTTTAAAGCTTTCATTACACCCGGGCAACGCCGGGCTATACTGCTAGTATATATATATATATATATATATATATATAAGGCAAGATGTTTGTGTGTGTCAGTTTATCTGCCTGTATATCTGTATTTTTTTCAGAGATGAAGAAAAAAATTTGAAGCAACTGAAATGTGATTCTACAGAAGGATGCAGCGAATATCATGAATCGAGGATGTGAGCAATGATGAGATTTTGGAAATGATGGAAACGAAAAGGAAATTAATACTGAGCATGAGAAAGAGACAACCAAAGTTCCTGGGACATGCAATGAGGAACGAGGGCTTGAAGAATCTGATACTAACAGGCCAGATAGAGAGAAAAGAGACAGGGGAAAGCAACGGATAACATATTTGAAGGACCTAATCAAATGGATGACGGAACGAGTGTTGCGTGATTTAACAGGAGAAGGCGTGCTAAGAGCTACCAGGAATAGCGAGACGGAACAGGGCACATAAAAGAAGATACAGGAATGGTCGGTCACGATGACTAACAGATCGTTGTCCTTGCTCTAAGGATCGTATTCACTAAACTTATTTGATAATAAACTAAATGAAACTGTTTTTATCAAAATTTATTTTTGGACCTACTTCATATTTGTTTTGTTATTTTACTCTTCTTCCTATATTCTAAGGTCGTGCGATCCCTTTTTGAAGGGAAACATCCGACGGGTATCAATGTTTCATTTAAAAGGAACATTTCTGGGCTTGTGAACTTTACAAGTTACAAGCACATCTCATGATTCTCTTTGTTATACAACCAATGAAGCTCTGTAAGACGTAATGGGGAACAACATATGAGATTATAGCCACAGGGCAAAGATACCTGACAAACGTCGGTTAACATGGTCTTTATTTCTATTTGTTGTTTCGATCTAATTTTTTTCTTTTGATATTTCTATCTTCATCTACTATTTTCGTTTTTATATTCATTTAGGCTTCTTTCTTTTATGTTTGTATCGTTCAATTTCTTTCTCTTTCATTCTTTTTATTTATTTGCTGTTTTCGTTCTTTTTTCTTTGTCTTATTTGTCTTTTTTTGTTCTGTGATTATTTTCGTTCTTTCTTCTTTTTGCTTTCTCTTTCACTTTGCTTCTTTTTCTTCTCATTGTCGATTTGCATCGATTTTCCTTCATTTCTCCTCTTTCTTGTACTTTATGTAAAGCAGTGGATGTCGACTCAGAACGAAAAATCGGGGATCCGAGTTCAAATTCCAGTTGAATTCGTTGCATTCATTTACGAGAAAATATCCTTGGAAAAGTTATGAACCCAATTCTTCTCTCTCCAGCTATGGGTTAGATAGTAGAAGAGATTAAGTTCTATTGTATTGTTTAACAGCCAGTCTACTGCAGAAGGTAATGGCAATCTACCGCGTGAAAATATTCTTCCCATTCAGTCACGTCTCGTTCAAGACACGATCGCCCAAGCGTTTATCACGTATGGCACTTTACTGACAGATTGATATTTCTTTCGCTTTCTTTTTTCTGCATTTTTTCTCGATTTTTCATGTGCCTCTCTCTTCTTTAGAATATTTTTCCTTTCTTCATGGTTCCTTTCCGTTATTCTTTCTTCCCTACATGGTTCCTTTCCGTTATTCTTTCTTCCCTACATGGTTCCTTTCCTTTTTTCTTTCTTCCCTTCTGGGTTCCTTTCCTTTCTTCCTTCTTCTCTTCATGGTCCCTCTCCTTTATTCTTTCTTCCCTACATGGTTCCTTTCCATTATTCTTTCTTCCCTACATGGTTCCTTTCCATTATTCTTTCTTCCCTACATGGTTCCTTTCCGTTATTCTTTCTTCCCTACATGGTTCCTTTCCATTATTCTTTCTTCCCTACATGGTTCCTTTCCATTATTCTTTCTTCCCTACATGGTTCCTTTCCATTATTCTTTCTTCCCTACATGGTTCCTTTCCGTTATTCTTTCTTCCCTACATGGTTCCTTTCCGTTATTCTTTCTTCCCTACACGGTTCCTTTCCATTATTCTTTCTTCCCTACATGGTTCCTTTCCTTTCTTCCTTCTTCCCTTCTGGGTTCCTTTCCTTTCTTCCTTCTTCCCTTCATGGTCCCTCTCCTTTATTCTTTCTTCCCTACATGGTTCCTTTCCATTATTCTTTCTTCCCTACATGGTTCCTTTCCATTATTCTTTCTTCCCTACATGGTTCCTTTCCGTTATTCTTTCTTCCCTACATGGTTCCTTTCCGTTATTCTTTCTTCCCTACATGGTTCCTTTCCGTTATTCTTTCTTCCCTACATGGTTCCTTTCCGTTATTCTTTCTTCCCTACATGGTTCCTTTCCGTTATTCTTTCTTCCCTACATGGTTCCTTTCCGTTATTCTTTCTTCCCTACATGGTTCCTTTCCGTTATTCTTTCTTCCCTACATGGTTCCTTTCCGTTATTCTTTCTTCCCTACATGGTTCCTTTCCGTTATTCTTTTTTCCCTACATGGTTCCTTTCCGTTATTCTTTCTTCCCTACATGGTTCCTTTCCGTTATTCTTTCTTCCCTACATGATTCCTTTCCGTTATTCTTTCTTCCTTACATGGTTCCTTTCCGTTATTCTTTCTTCCTTACATGGTTCCTTTCCTTTTATCTTTCTTCCCTTCTGGGTTCCTTTCCTTTCTTCCTTCTTCTCTTCATGGTCCCTCTCCTTTATTCTTTCATATTTTTTTCCTTTGTGGTTCCTTTCTTTTATTCTTTCTTCTATTCATGGTTCCGTTTTATTTCTTCTTTCTTTCCTTCAAGGTTTCTTTCCTTTATTCTTTCTTTCCTTCATGGTTCAATTCCTTTCAGCCTTCTTTCCTTCATGGTTCAATTCCTTTCAGCCTTCTTTCCTTCATGGTTCAATTCCTTTATGGTCCCTTTCCTTTATTTTTTCTGCCCTTCATGCTTCCTTTCCTTTCTTCTCTTTTTTTCTTGTTGCCCCAACTACATGGACTTAAGCGTCCAACTAGCTTGGCACCTAAATTTCACCGTTTTATTGTCGAAATAGATTGACGCATGTGCCTTTGTGGTTCAGTGGATATCGACTCGGTACGAGAAATCGGGAGCCGAGTTCGAATTTCACTTGAATTCATTGCATTCACTTATGCGCAAATACTCTTGGGAAAGGTATTAATCCGTCTCTTCCTTCCAGTTATGTGTTAAATAATAGGATAGATTGGGTTCTTTAGCCTTGGCTGGCAACCAGTCTACCGCAGAAAGCAATGGCAACCTACTGCGGGATAATCTTCTGCCCAGTCAGTCATGTCTCTTTCGAGACATGATCGCCCAAGCGTGTTTCACGTATGGCACTTAACTGACTGACTGAGATTGAAGCAACCGTCATTTCTGCTTTAAATTTTTTGTTTCTCGCACTTTCCAATTTGTTGTTTCCCTGATAACTCAAATCTGATATCTTCAAAACTTAAAATGCAATTTCAATCGCCATCTTCTGTCTTGTTGATCCCTGTTTCTTTTCTCTTTCTTTCCTCCTCAATTGTCATTTACATTTCATTCTACTCCCTGTACGCACCCCTGCATTCTTGTAGTATTGTCGCCTTGCTTGTGATGATATATAGAAAAGTAAACTGAACATATAATTAAACGGTTGAAAATCTAACATTAATTTTCTGGTTAAAGCCTGGATTTATAACTATTTAATTATGTATTGACTTTTCCTCTCTCTCTCTCTCGCTCTCTCCCTCCCTCTCTCTCTCTCTCTCTCTCTCTCTCTCTCTCTCTCTCTCACTATATTTATATGTGTGCGTGGGTGTTTGTAAAAAAAATTATATAGAATGTATCTGTAAAACAACAGAACAAATAAGGAAAAAAGAAAAATTTATTTTCGCCGACGTGTTTCGTCCTGTGATGGACTTTATCAAGACATATCATTTGTCTTAGTAAAGTCGCTCAGAGGATGAAAGGCGTCGGTTAAGATAAGTTTTCCTTTTCTTTTTATTCATATGTGTGTGTGTGTGTGTGTGTGTGTGTGTGTGTGTGTGTGTGTGTGTGTGTGTGTGATTATGCATTGTTAGCTATCATCTATCATGGCGAACGCAGCCTTCAATAAATCCTTTGTATTCTGGATCAACTGCTTGGTCTTGCTCTCGGTGACACTCCATATATATTTACGTTGTAAATTTGGGTATTCAAGTCAAGAACGTTAAGACATCGCATATTTAAGTGACATTATTTTGAATACTCTTGATTTGTCCCTACTGCGTCATGTGTGTCATATCAGAGAGACCAGAAGTCCGTTGAAATATGTATAGAGAACGTATAAATTCAGTTTTACATGTTTGGGTTTAAAATAATAAAAATTGACGATTGATTACAGAGCAACAACGGTGAGATAAGAAGATATCCTTTTGACATCCCATTTTTCTTTCCTTTTTTTTTTTTTTGTTTGTTTGTGTAAGGGTTAAACTTTGCTGAAATATCGATATTAACAGATAATACTGCGTTTTAGCTCTTATCTATCCACTTGTTTATTGTAAAATTTTTCTGATTTCAGTTCGACTTAATGGTGGCGAAGAAACCCCCAACCATGCCAGTGGTTGGGTGGAAATCTACGACGATTTCTATTGGCATTCGGCCTGTGCGGACTTTAACCGAAGCTTTGATGAAAAGGCAGTACACGTGGCCTGCCAGGAGCTTGGATATAACCGCGGTGTCCAGCTCCCCATTCAGTCGAACCGGGTTATCTATTCGTCCAACTTTCTGGAGAGGGTCAGGTGTAATGGAACAGAGAAATCAGTGCATGACTGTGAATTGACCTTTGGCAGTATCACCGACTGTTTGGACAATTTGTCGCGATGCGTACGCTATTACGAGTGCCGAGACGAAGTGTATATTGGCTGCTCGAAAGGAGATACGGATTTGGGTAAGTCGGCAAGCCTTTAAGAAAATACATTTTCAGAAATTACAGAATACAGATACAGTTTCTGATCTAAAAATCTTGGTGGTTTATTCTTTCAGCTTCAAGAATATTTTTAATTTCACATGAGAAAATAATAAAAAATTTCACTTTATACTTTAATTTATTTAGGTAATTGTTTTCTTTTTGTTTGTTACAGATACACATATTTATAAGTTACATAGTAGGATATACTAATCTGTTCAGCCACGTTTGGTAGCCAGTCTAGAAGAACGTCTCTTAATAAAAAAAACCTGGGCTAGCCTCTCTATTCCATAAAAACTTCTTGCTATAGAAACCACAGAAAGCAGTGGTTCTAACCTCACCATTTTTTTTTCAATCAATTCACCCCAAGTAAGGCGATACTGCTAATAACACGCAATTGGCTACTGGGAGTGAAATAGATTGAAGACTTAAAAGAACTTGAAAACACAATCCTAAACAAAGAACATGGAATAAACTGCTAACCCCTCTTCAAAAGACCAGAAGGAGTGTGAACCAGACGATAGGCGAAGGTCCTGGGCATGACAATAAACTGCATCCGGCAGCAAGGTCTCTGATTGGGCGGTTGTAAGAAGCATGGAACCACCTCTTAATTGCAGTTGTTCCCAGGTCCACCCTGACCCGGAGTGGTAGCACCTGTTAGGGTCCCAGCTATAGTCAAATAGCTAAACCCCAACCTGGAGTCAAAACACTATTAATGTATAAAAATACACTTTTATAAAAATATAAACGTAAAAATATACTTTTATAGAAATATATATATTTTTGAAGAAAAAATTATTACCAGCACAACATTTTTTAATACAAAACTAGAAGACATTTTCAGTTTTCTAAAATAAAAGAATAAAAACAAAAAAAAAATGTCATCAAAATCTGACTAAATTAACCTTCTCACTATAACCGAACATTAAAAAAAAAACTTAAAACCCCACCTTTTTGGCATTAAATAACCCACTGAGGTTGATAATCCATTAAACAAAACTGGAACTCAAACGATAGGCGAAAAACATCCATATTAACTGATTGTTGTTTTTACAGCTTATCAACCCTTTACAGGTTATTTAAAACCAGAAAATATTTTAGATTGTAAGAATTGTTTTTGACATAATGATACAAAGTCTACTAATTAACATATAGTGCAAGTAAAAAATGTTGAATTCAACGATATTTGCGCGTAAGTGAATATAATGAACGTGACTGGAATTAGAACTCCGTTCTCCTATTAACTTCACGAGGAGAAGAGTACTTCGAAATAATTAAAACATATTAACGATTCCGATTCTCAAAAATGAAATATAAAATTACCAAGGGAGGAACGAATTTGCCACAATACTTACGCGAATTAACATTAAACATTAAGCCCATATTGCATGTTGCTGGTGTAGCGAATGTAGGAATGTTGTTCACGTTTAATAGCCATCTGTCCAATCTTTTGATCAGATTGTGAAAGTTTGGCTTGATTAACGGCATATCAACTTCATATGGACCATTTAATGGAGAAATTTATTTTCTTGTGAGCTTTACAATTTTTTAATGTATTGCTGGTAATTTTACTACAAAAATATGTTTTATACTTCCATAATGTTTTGACCCCAGTTTTGGGGGTTTACTAGTTGCCCATACCTGAGACGCTAACAGATATCCAAAGTAGGGTCTGCAAATCCTGACCAACTTCAGTCACTTTCTCATCAACGTGACGTGGCTTCCCTCTATTTAGATTTTGCCATATCTGCTGTATCGACAAAGCTTTGCTTTTCTATAAAGATACTCCCCGAGTCAGGGTTAACTTGGGAACAACAGCAATTAACAAGTGATTCCACGCTCTTCAAAAACTCCTAATCAGAAGCTTTGTGACTAGATGTAGTTTATCGACATACTTAAGACGAGTAGTGGGGAAATATACACTAGGTCAACAGAAACGAATAAGAAATGGTATCGCAGGGGAAAATACCACACTGGTAACTATTATTAGTTTTTTTTTTATTATTTATTTCGGCACATTCGGAATTCATTGATCGAGAAGTCAGTTTTGTCGGTTGAAACTTTTATGATATTTTTTCTATAAGGAGAGTCACTACATCAAACCATTTGCTACGCTTATTCTAAGGAAACTTGGTTCACTGTAGGGTGAACATTGTTGTCGTTACAATCCCTCTTGCACAATTCTCAATCTACCATTCGTTCGTGCATTGAATACTGTTTTCACATCTGGTCGGGTATTTCTGCTATTCATCTCGAACTTCATAACAATATCCAAAGTAGGGTCTGCAAATCCTGACCAACTTCAGTCACTTTCTCATCAACGTGACGTGGCTTCCCTCTATTTAGATTTTGCCATATCTGCTATATCGACAAAGCTTTGCTTTTCTCTAAATATACTCCCCAAATGTGGTCGGTTATTACGATTGAAGTTTGTAAGAAAAGCCATGTGTCGGCAAACTCGCACTATGACATTTCATTCAGTCTACAGATTTTATGTTTGCCGAAACCCGACAAATGCTACAGTAAGCGCAGTTTTTTGGGGGGTTCAGTCTGTGCGTTCTTTATATTTATAGAACACAAGTCCTATATTATCTAACAATTAACTAAAATGCAAAAAGTAAAATTGCACACCCGCTAAAAGGATCAAAACGACTGAAAACATTTTGTCAAAAAAGGCAAATTTCACAAGTCAGTGTGAAAACTAAGATCCTGGATGCTGATTGGATAGGAAATAGCAAATTGATCTATGACATCAGTCAACTTTTTTTTTCATACCTTGAAAATGAAAACGCCGTTTGGAACCTGTCATATGAAAAGATTCACTACTTAAGGACGTTCCTTGATCAGTCAGAATCGGAGCAGTATCTGATAGTATCTCGTCACAATGTAAGGAAGAAACTTCAAGCTGACTCGGTCACGTCTAGCTGGCATACATTCATTCTACCTCTTCTTCCAATTTTCCTTTCTTCATTTTCACTCCACGCCGCCAAAGAAAATAACAACAACGCGATACTTCAACGGACTCCGATAAGTACAATCTCCTTCATTACCTTGACTTTCTTTCTCACTTTTTCTCCAGCCATAAAAAGGAAAAGAACAGAGACTTTTATTAGCAACCTTATTAATCTTTTTACACACACACATTCTGCTACTACCAACTATGACCTCGACATTTCTCTGTGAACAATTTTAACTACATGCATTTTCTCGATGAACATTTGACAATTTTGTTATTCTGTTAATAAAAAATTTACTTTAGTGTAGTGACGAAATATTTTATGGTTCTACATTTCAACATCCAACCTTCAACCTTCTGATATATTTAAATTGCGAGGAATTCAGTTGTGTTTGACACAAGGCTAGTTTGACAAGTATCACCGAGGCCCCTACATATTGATGTGTTCGATAATGTCACTTACTTTTTCTTGGAGTTGCTAACTTCTGGTGTAATGCACTGGCAAATTGCATGTGCTACTGACGAAAGAGATCGACCGTGATGATTATTCCAGCATTTAATAACACAATTTATGATAATATGACATGCTTCCAAGTATAAGTTCCTATTTTTGGTGACGGGGTCATTTTGACATCAGATGATAATCGCTAAATTTTCTTTTGTCGTTTAATTGTATTCCTAGATCTATATTTTGAACGGTAAATTTTTGTTTTGTTCTCCGAAGGCTTTTACCCCGTCAAAACTTTCTAAAACATCCTTAATTCTCTGCAAATGTACATGCTGAACTCAAATCGATAACTGTTTATTGAAGAAACCTACCTTTTTTTCATGGTATCGGCCAGTAATACATCGGCTATATCTCACCCCTTACCAATGTTCTCATATCTGATTCACCGCTGAATGATTTGAGGCGTAGGAAACTTATTTCGGTCGATTTACTCCCTTTGAGCAATTACTCCACGATTTGTTTGATTTCGGGACTCATTTTCCGCGTAGAGATTGCAAAAAGGAAGTAAAAAGACCGAAAAATCGGAAAACTACGCGTGAAGTCAGTCCACAGTGAATAACATTTTCTAAGGAGTGAGATAAACAGCGACAAGAAGTTCCATATTTTTCTACTCGATAACATGAAACAAAGGTAGGTTTCTTCAATAATCAATTATCGATTTGAGTTCAGCAAATACATTTGCACGAAAATAGGGATGTTTTGGAAAGATTTGAAGGGGTAAAGGCCTTCGGGGAACAAAACAAAAATTTACCTTTTGAACATAGATTACTCATTCTTCTCTAAACATTCAGAGTCCATTGATCAAGCAACCAGTTAAGCAACCAAATGTTTCCACAGCGATAAACAGCTAATATTATCATTGCCAAGATAGGTCAGGAAAACAGATACTACACTTCGATCCTTGCTCGATAGCCAGAGAGTTAATCAATGGTTAACTCGAATATCACTTGCTACTCGGTTAATGAATATTTTCTTATAACGTAACAGCTAATATTACAATTATCGTTAGAGATATGAAGAACAGTGATGTGACCCGAAAAGGATTATATATCAATACAAGGTAGTGAAGTGGTTTAGGCAAATGTAACCGGGTAGGTCAATCTAGTACGTCGACGTAGTCGTCGTATGCAGTATCCTGAGACGTAGGCGTAGTCAGTGGAAGTAGTAGATCTCTACTGGAAGATCTCTAGATCTCTCTCACTCACTCTGTACGTTCTTTACTTCACAGTGAGGGGGAACCAAGGTGTATATATATTCATTACCTTTTCATTACATCAAACAGGTACGACATTTTTATCTTACCCCGGTGGTCCTGGAGTGAAAAAAAGATATCAAGTTGGCCAGAATGTCCTGGCTCACTTAGAATGCGGAAAGAAAACAACACAACTTTATAGAGTATTTCAAAATAAAGTCCATCATTCTCGGCGATCTTCTGCCAACGCTCAGCTAGCATGTAAATTTGTCCTCACGTACCAGTCTGTTGGCTTAGAATAACAAACTGTGAGCAAGATTCCTTGCAATGAATCGTTGGTTGCGGAGGAAGTGTGCCACTGAGTGGAAGAGGCTATAGTCACTCGGGGAAGCATCAGGATTGAATGGTAGATATGAAAAAATCTCCATACCGACCATCTCTTTGAACTTCTTAGTCATCCTGGTAGTGTGTGCTCTTGCATTGGCTTGCTGAAACAAAGCCTAAAATACTCCTTGACCAAAGCAAGATACTCTTTCTTTACTTTGCTATACACGCTGTCTAGCTGCTGGAAATACTGTTTAGCGTTGATAGCGACCGTATGCAAAAGGCTCAAAATGCAGTCAGTCAGTTAAGTGCCATACGTGATACACGCTTTGGGCGATCATGTCTCGAAAGAGACATGACTGACTGGGCAGAAGATTATCCCGCAGTAGGTTGCTATTGCTTTCTGTGGTAGACAGGTTGCCAGCCAAGGCTATAGAACCCAATCTGTCCTGTTATTTAACCTATAACTGGCGGGAAGAGACGGATTAATACCTTTCCCAAGGGTATTTCCGCGCAAGTGAATGCAAAGAATTCAACTGGAATTCGAACTCAGCTCTCCGATTTGTCGTTACGAATCGATATCCATTGCACCACAACGCACAAAATGCAGTACTCATTTGTAATTCCACAGACAGACAATTAAATTTTTTTTTTTGTTTTTTTTTTGTTTGTTTTTGTTTTGTTTTTTTTTTGTTTTTTGGGGTTTTTTTTTGGTTTTTTCCTCAGTGAATTAGGACTTTCTGGTAAACTTAGTAATATTAGCCGTTTCCCTCTGCGAAAACGTTTAGCATTCCTTTACTGAGCGACCAGTTCTACAATCCGCTATAATTTATAAAATACTTTTATTAAAACAATTTTTCAGGAAAACTTGTTTCTAAAGTCCAGCATTTTTTACCGTTCTTTCTAGCATTTGGAGCGGGGTCCTTCGTGACCTTTTGTTTGCACTCTTAAAAAGCTACATTTCAATGCTTTATCATAAATAAGGAAAACAGGATTTTTTATTGGTCAGAAATTAATTCAATCATTGATAAGAGAATTGCTTTATTATATGGATAACGAAAATAACTGTTTTACTAACGAAATGCATTGATAATCAAGAAAAAAAAACAATGTTCAGTGCTCAGGAATTAATGCGTGCATTTCACTCGGTACACGCTTATATTATGCATAATGTAAATATATTGATAAATATTTTACTATGGAAATGTATTTGAAACCAAGAATAAAGGGAATATCAGTGTCCATAATAACTGTAAATATTGCCGATAAGGCAGAGCTATTATAATGCAAATGTATTGCTAATTATTTTTACTATATAAAGAAAAATACATCGATAAAAGAAAAGAAATGATTGGAAATGGTTGGCAATTCATGCAAATATTACCGACCGAGACTCGCTGTTAGTTTCTTTATACAAATTAAATCGTTATTGGTTTACAAAGGAAATGCAGTGTAAAAGATTTTTAGACAGAGATGAATTGTTTTTGTATAGAAAGATGAACTAACATTCTTGTCAAGTGTGACAATATATTGAGAGATTAGGGCAATAATTTTTGTTAACGTTAGA
>JBBBDQ010000653.1:3735000-3802500 GCA_037127315.1 Ascarosepion bandense
GATATGTTTGTTTTATGTTTCAGTTTTGTTGAAGTCATATTTTAGAATACACTTTGATTTCTTTAAGAAATTGTAGGATATTATACGCCTACGTCCTGAAGGGACAGGGCACATAGAAGAAGAAGAAGGATATTATATGGATTAATGTTATGAAAGAGGTTCTTTCGTGTGGGTTGTTTGATTGATCTATTTAGCGGCATAGCAGCCCTTATGAGTTATTTAATATTTTTAAAACAATTGCGTGACTTTAACTACAAATAACAGTCATTTTTCAAAATGTGTTGTTGGTAATTTTATTAAAAAACATATATTACTCTAATTTTACCAAAAAATATATGGTCATTGGCATGTCGGTAAAACAGCATCCGGCAGCAAGGCCTCTGACTGCTGTTGTTCCCAGGTTCACCTATGCCAGAGTGGTAGCACCTGTTAGGGTCCCAGCTATTGGCAAATAGTTAACCCCTAAACTGGAGTCAAAACACTATGAATGTATAAAAATACACTTTTATAGAAATATATACATAAAAATAGACTTTTATAAAAAATATACATTTTTGAAAGAAAAATATTACCAACAATACATTTTTGAAGAAAAAATTATAACCATAACACATTTTTAGAGGAAAAAAATCATTCTCAGCAAAACATATTTGAATACAAAACTAGAAAACATTTTCCGTTTTCTAAAATAAAAAGGAATAAAAACAAAAACTTTTTCATCAAAATCTGACTAAATCAACTTTCTCACTATAACCGAACGTTAAAAAGAAACTTAAAACCCCACTTTTTTGGCATTAAATAGCCCACAGAGGTGTTTATATGCCGGTAAACAAAACTAAAAAATATAAATATATACTTTGATTGTGTTTTGTTTTTGTTTTTTTGTTTTTTTGGGGGGAGGGCCACTATTTGTTCATAGATAGGACCCTAACAAACGCTACCCCCATCCCCGGGCCAGGTTAAATCTGGGAACATTAACAATTAAAATGTGGTTCCACGCTCTTCAAAACCAAAATCAGAGATTTTACTGCCGGATGCAGTTTTTTTTTCTCTTGTTTTATTGCAAAGCGCATATCATTTTTAAACCCTGCAATTCTTAAGGAGCGGGAATCAGACATTAAGAAGCTTCATATGGAGAGGAAATGTAGCTATAGAATTAAAATTTGGATGACACCTATTTTCGTGTTCTAAGCCGTAGAATGTTGTCCATGTCAAACTGCGTGAGTACGAGTTCCAGCCCCGTCAGTGGTAACTACGAAATCAGTCAAGATATAAACTCCCATCGAAAATTCTCTTGTTATCCAATGCGCCATCTCTTCACCTGCTTTTAAAATTCATACTTCATTAATGATTCATCTTACTCGTGCAACCAGACTAGCCACAAGGTCCCACCCATTCACAGTTAGATCAACCAAATACAACCGTCAATTTTATACCAGCAGCTTCTTTTCTCGCACTTCCCGCCTGTGGAACTCCCTTCCGTATACTTGCTTTCCTGACGGCTACAACCTCCAGGAATTTAAATGCAATGTCAATACTCATCTATTAACCACTTGACTCCAGTTCTTGCTACACCACCCTGTATATCTTTCCTTTTCTCTCTACCTTCGCAACTGTCTTCACACCTGTGTTACCATCCTTCTCTTGCCTTTTCTCTGACACCCACTGTAACTGTTCCGTCTTTCTCTTCACTTTCGTTTTGTCTAAAATTTACTCTTATGTAGCCCCCCTCCCGAATCAGTGGCGGTACCGCTTTGCTTGGGGGGAAACGATTAAAAAAAATTTGTTTGTTTAGTGAAACAGTCATAACTAATTACTAAGAGTCGGCGACTTCAAAGAGCAATTTGCCTGCTCATTATGTATTTGTTGATCGATTCAAAATAACAGTGCCGAGAAGTGATTGCTTTCGATTGCAAATATTTTGATCGCCAATTATTCAGCCGTTTTATTGACAAACGAAATCTATACGATTTTACTTGAATCGAAAATCTAAACTTATTTATAAATGGAACTTTGTGTGTGTGTGTGTGTGTGTGTGTGTGTGTGTGTGTGTGCCCGTTACCTATAGACTCCGAAACGGTTGAACCGATTTTCTTGAAAATTTACACAGTTTTACTATAAGCGTCTGCGATTGTTCTTAGCTAGATTTTGTGTCGAGGTACCTCAATAAATATCGATAATCGATAATCGAAAAAATCGGTTTATCGAAGGAGTGTTCCGATTTTAAGCAAATTTCATACACTCATAGACAAAGACATAAGAAAAGATATTCAGAAGTTTCAAGGTTTGCATTTCTTACAATAGTGCAGAAAATCGATAATATATATATATATATATATATATATATATATATATATATAAAAGGCAAGATGTTTGTGTGTGTGTGTCTGTTTATCTGTCTGTATGTCCTTTATACAAATCTACAATTTTTATCCGATTCTCGCCAAACTTCAAACAAATATTCTTTAAGCTGAGTCTGAGCTCGAGGACCATGCATTAGTTTGAAATCTTTCATTCCACCCGAGCAACGCCGGGCTATAATGCTAGTTACGAATAAGACAAGGGTGTATCAATATCATTAAATTGTAGTTTAATTTAGAACTGAAATTTTGAGTGTTTAATATTTTATTCATGACTTGAAACAGACTAAAAAGAAAGAACCTTCCAAATAAAAAAATGTATTAAATGAGTGGCTTAGATATGACACAAGGTCAAAAATATGAGGTTCCCAGAGAGGACAAAACTCACTGCTCAGGCGAAATTGTTACAGTGAGACAAGCTTGTTAATCATTACGCCACGCCGAAGAGTCACACAATGGTGTTATGAATTGTGAAACCGAAGGGCCGAGTTCGAATTCCAGTCGTGTCCTTGACATTCGTTTACACGCAAATACCCTTAGGAAAAGTATGACGCCAACTCTTCTCCCCGCCACCCACTCAGGTAAATAGAGGGAAAAATGTGTTCTATAACTTTAGTTGGCAACCAGTCTTGGAGAACAAAGAATTCTGAATTCAAACCAGCCTGATAATTACCTGACCTCTCTACTATTTACCTGACCTCTTCATCAAGTTTCTTTTTAATCATTTTACCGCAAGCAAGGCGAGACCGACACTAGTGCGCAGGGGGTTACTGTACGAGACGCGACTGGTTAGAGGGGAAAAGTTAAAAAATGAACGGGATTCAAGAAGATAGGTGGCAATTGTCGTTGCATTTAAGTTTGTGGATATTAAAGCTATCAGGGAAGCAAGTATACAGAAGGAATTTCCACAATCGGGAAGTGAGCAAAAAAAGAAAAAAAAACATTGGAATAGAGAGTGGCGGTTCCATTTATCTATTTCAACAGTGAGACATAGATGCAACGGAATCCTGGAGAAAAATTAAAGAGAATGAAATTCGTGTTACATAACTCATGACTCATAAAATCTACATATGCACATAAAATTACTTCTTTAATTGACCATTCGCCAAACCTTGAGATGGACTAATAGTAAATCAGAAGACATGAAAGGACCATAAAGAATTATTGAATAAGTTTGGAAGAAATAGAATTCTAAATACGAATGGAAACCAGCATGAGTCAAACCCGCAGAAATATCGAGGATACTGAAATAGAGAAGAGACTTGCTGTCAAATGACCCCATTAATGACACCGAGATTTTAATACTGTAAAAAACTATGACACATTACGCCTGTATTGGAGTCAATCAAATTTCTGAACACGTGGTGCCTGCACCATTGACCAGAAGTTTCACGATAAACGACAAGAAGACATTTCTTGTATGTTTCTTAAACTGAGGTTAAAGATTGTTTTTTTTTATCTAAAATCATTCAAATACAAATCAAGTAGAAATATTTTTAAAAATATATTCAAGCATCAAAATATTCAAGTACAAACATAAAAATCATTCAAGTAGAAAAAGTATGGTTAAAAAATTATTAAAGTTCTTACTCTCAATTCAAAAACGAGGAACAATCGTTTTGCATATCATGTCAGGAACCATAAACAGTTGTGCATATTTGTATTGAATTTCAGGAAATTACAGGCGAAGTACTACAGAGCCAAAGGAACTCTTTTAAAATACAGAACCAAGAAACATTTAGCAATTCTCTATAGCAGAATATAAGATTATGATCTATTTCTGTACAGTTTATACATGGAAATATCCTGCAATCAATTTTTACGGAAGAAAATTAACAATCTATTATTAAACAAGGCATGTCTGAACAAAAACCAGTTCAAATAATTTATATCCAAACTTGTTACTATCATATTCATTAGAAAAAAAATATCTTTATACAATTCAAAAATATATTTTGGTTTTAAATAACCCACATAGAGTTGATAAACCGTAAAAAACAAATCAATCTTTATCTTTTAGATTCATGGGTATTCAGATTGTTTCCTATCAACAAACTTCCTTTGAGATTTATTCTAATACTGTATATATTAGACAGATTTCCAAGTTTTTGGGGGTTTTTTTTACAGAGTTTAATAAAAAATATAAGATAAGGCAAACGTTTTCCAGAAATGCTGTTGTCAAGGGGAGAAGTGAGTGTGTCAGTCAGTTAAGTGCCATACGTGAAACACGCTTGGGCGATCATGTCTCGAAAGAGACATGACTGACTGGGCAGAAGATTATCCTGCACTAGGTTGCCATGGCTTTCTGCGGTAGACTGGTTGCCAGCCAAGGCTACGGAACCCAATCTATTATTTAACCCATAACTAGAGGGAAGAGACGGATTAATACCTTTCCCAAGAGTATTTGCGCATAAGTGGATGCAATGAATTCAACTGAAATTCGAACTCAGCTCCCCGGTTTCGCGTTCCGAGCCGATATCCACTGCACCACAACGCACAAGTGAGTGTGTAGAAAAGGAAAAAAAAAAACACATACAAAACTCAAATTTCAAGAATAGAAATATTGAACACATATGTTTCTATAGTTGATCTTTCTGGTTTTAGCAAAAGTACCAAAACCAAAGACGAAAAAATAACACTCATTCCTGAAATTTAAAATGTTCGAAAGGAATATTGACGATTTTATTTTGTATGGCCTTCACTATATTGTGACATGAAGGTGAGGAAGGAAACGGTGATCACCGAAACGCGTTCAAATACCGTTCGTGACAAAGTTCTGAGGAAAGCATGAATTCAACCTTCCAACTAAGTCATGTTAAAGAACAACCTTTGTTGCTGATATCATGTAACTCAATACAATTTTTTTAAAAGATTAACGCCACCATACGAAAACTCATTTCTACGAAAGATTCACCGGAAGATATAGCATAAAACCCAACGATATTGAGTTAAGCTAATTTCGATTACGCTATGAGCTGAATGATCGGTTTAGTGTTGATGAATCTTGGTAACATTGAAACAAATAAACATTAATAATAATGATTTAGATCATTTTCTCGTCACATTTTATTACCTTGTCAACTCCTGAATGCTTATGGTTGAATTGGTATCAAATACAATTTGCGAATATATTACATTTGGTTGATATTGAAATTTGCTAGCAATACTATGGCAGATTATTCTCGGATCAACGAATTGTAGAATTACTCAGTTTATGCCTTAACTGGCGATTGTTCAATGAAGATTAGGTTCAAGTCTGGAGGGGGAATAATCAAAGCATTACCCAGCTTCTTACCTGATACTTAATGGCTTAAGCAGTTGGGCCTTGTAGTTGGAAAGAATAGCAACAAAAAGGAAATTAATACTAAGCATCAGGAAGAGACAACTGAAGTTCCTGGGACAGGAAGGAGAGCTTGGAGAACCTGATACTGACTGGCCAGATAGAAGGAAAGAGAGACAGATGAATGCATCGGATAACATATTTGCAGGGTGGATGACGGAACGGGGGTTGCCAGGAGTAACAGGAGCAAACAGGAGCCACAAGGGATAGGGAGACGTGGAGAACCATGATCGATTACGTCCTGAAGGGACAGGGCACATAGATAAAGAAGGGCAATAGACATAGCCTCGGAACGAGACATCTGAGAGCAGAATTGAATTCATTGCATTCACTCACGAAAATATCCTTATCTGTTAATTCTCCCTCCAGCTATGTGTTAAATAGCAGAACAGATAAGGTTTTATAATCTTATTTGGCAACCAGTCTACACAGAAAGCAATGGCAATTTACTCTTGGAAAAATCATGTCTGTTTAGATACATGATCACCCAAACGTGTATCACGTATGCCTCTTAACTGTCTGATTGCTGAATTCCATAGTAAGCTTTACCTGTTTTATACGACGCGGGTCGACGAATAAAGTCTACTAGGTCTGTTTTCGAAAATCTCGTAGGTGATCTCGTGAAGTTGAATAAAGTTTTAAGAAACCGTACAATTTCGCTAGAAACAAAGAAGAGAGTACTGGATTGCTATGTAATGTCATTGCTTCAATATGTCAGTGAATGCTGGACAATATCATCACAGATGAAGGAGAGACTTGAATCAACTGAAATGTTGTTCTATAGAAGGATGCTGCAGATATCATGAGTCTAGCACGTGAGCAATGATGAGGTTTTGGAAATGATGGAAACGAAAAGAAAATTAATACTGAGTATCAGGAAGAGACAGCTGAAGTTCCTGGGACATACAGTGAGGAAAGAGGGTTTGGAGTAAATGATACTAACAGGTCAGAAAGAGGGAAAAAGAGACAGGGGAAAGCAGCGGACAACATATTTGAAGGACCTAATCAGGTGGATAATGGAAACGAGGGTTGCATGGTGTAACAGGAGAAGGCGTGCTAAGAGCCACCAGAGATAGGGAGACGTGGAAAGCCATGATCGCCTACGTCCTGAAAGGGGCAAGGCACATAAAAGAAGATCTCGTCCTATCTCGTCTTCTATGTGTGCTACACAACAATATTGTATTTCTCCATCTTTAAATATATTTAAATACATTCGGTTTATAAGGCAGTAAGAAATTGATATAAACAGCGATGGTAGTCGAATGTTTGTAACCGAAAATATCGACGACAAAGACAGCTTCGATTTCGTGTCTGCTACGTATTCATTTCAATTATTTTCTGACAATAAGACAGTCAACAAACTCTCTGGAGATTATATTTTTATTACAAGATTTGTTCCATCTTATGAATCTGTTCCAGATTTGAAATGAAAATAAGCTCACCGATATGACTTGACGCAGAGATAAAGAAGAATGAGTGATACTCGGAATAAATAATCACCAGAATGAAGAGTTTATCTCCTCAGAGTTTTGTGATTGAAATCAACGATAATAAGATTGATTAAAACTAAGAATGTAAACTTATTTATAAATGGAACTTTGTCTGTGTGCGTGTGTGTCCGTTACCTTTAGACTCCGAAACGGCTAAACCGATTTTCTTGAAAATTTACACAGTTGTACTATAAGCGTCTGCGAGTGTTCTTAACTAGGTTTTGTGTCGAGGTACCCCCGATAAATATCGAAAATCGATAATCGAAAAAATCGGGTTATAGAAAGAGTGGTCCGATTTTAATCAAATTTGATACACTCAAAGACAATGACATGAAAAAAAAATATTCAGAAGTTTCAAGGTTGCAGTTCTTACAATAGTGCAGAAAGTCGATAATATATATATATATATATATATATATATATATATATATATATATATATAAGGCAAGATGTTTGTATGTGTGTCTGTTTATCTGGCTGTATGTCTGTATTTTTTTCATCCCTTTTATTTTAGATTTTTCTTTGGGATTTGCTCTAATAGGTATAATTGTAGTTCTTAGTCTCAGCCATGATACCATTTACTCAGAGGACTTATTTCACCTTCAAAATTCAGTTTACGACGACAAAAACTTATTTGATATCGATACCAGGAAATCAAAATTTGACTTACATTATTCATTTTTCTTTCAGTCTACGGTTTTGCTTTAACTGGAAACAACTATTGCTTTTTAATCTTTTGTGCCAACGCCCAGAGAGTCTGAGCTCTAGGACCATGAATTAGTTTTAAAGCTTTTATTACACCCGAGCAACGTCGGGCTATACTGCTAGTAAATTAATAGTAATGACGCAGATTGTATTGACGAGTAATATTTTGATAAAAAGCAACATTAATGAGATAGATTTAAACTAGGGCTAAAATAAAAGGGAGAATGTGTCGTGGAGTGTTTGTGAATATTTGCAACACAAAGCAACAATTAAATAAATTAAAACAGGATAAAATAATACTAAAAACAAAGAGTGTATTAACCAAGAGTGTTGTGATAAAAAGGTAACAATAATAAGAGGAATTGTTGGTTGGCTATTTTGTTTTTATGGCGGGTCATTTATTGCCAACTAAATTTTATTTATTTATTGCTGGTAATATCTTTTTCTTTCAACAATTTTATTGTTGTTTTTATATAAGTTTCTGTGTCTAGTAATACTTTTTTCCTTTCGAGTATCAAGATTCATTGGGATTTGTTTTTAAGGGCAGGGTCCCCCAGTCCTACCCTTGTTATTTAACCCATAACTGGAGGGAAGGGACGGATTAATACCTTTCCCAAGGGTACCAGTGCTTAAGTGAATGCAGGGTATTCAACTGGAATTCGAACTCGGCTCACTGATGTCTCTTTCCAAGCCGATATCCACCGCACCACAACGCACATCCGTTACTAAACGCTTACAGCACCTGGTATTCCCAAGCGGTCACCCATCCAAGTACTAGACCAGACCCAATGTTGCTTAACTTCGATGATCGAGCGAGAACCGGCGTATTCAACGTGATAGGCCGTAAGCCACACGAAAATTGAAACTGTGTAATAATAGAATTTGGTTAGGAGAGTTTTGAAATTTGCTTGAAACATTGCGTATATTAGGTGTATGGGTAAGTTTTGAAGGCTATCAAAATGCGTTTAGTAAAATAAAGGAAGGCAATGAAGGTTTTAGGTATTACCTATTTATTAATCATTAATGTTTCGAGATCATAGTCTCATCTTCAGAATGATAGGAGAGCTTAATTTCCCGACCGCTCGTTGTCCGTGCCTTTCATCGAATGGTCATCTTTCACTGCTATTGCTGCCATTAATTCTAGTGTGTGTGTATGTGTGCGTGTGCGCCTGTATGTGTGTGTGCATGTCTGTATGTGCGTATTTATGTTTTATATATGTGCGCGTTGGCTGATAACAGGATTTGTCATTTTCGTATCTCTGTTAAAGTGGTAATGGGCGCCGTTTTACGATCTGATTTATATATGTGCACGCAGTGCCACTTTAACATAGATGTGGGAACGTCAAATCCTGCTATCCGTCAACGCGCACATATATAAACCATAAACACGCACACACATGCATACACATACATACATACATACACAGGCACACACACAAACACACAGTACAATTAACGGCAGAAGTAGCAGTGAAAGATGACCATTCGATGAAAGGCATGGACGACGAGTGGGCCTGAAATTAAGCTCTCCAAGCATTCTGAAGATGAGACTATGATCTCGAAATGATTAATAAATAGGTAATACCCAACACCTTCATTGCCTTTCTTTTTTTTAATAAACGCATTGTGATAGCCTTTAAAACCTACCCAGACACATAATTTGGTTGTTATTAAAATACCATTTCGGTAGATTTGTTGCCAGTAATCTCTAGTTTATGTTACATTCAATCAGCGTTGGTTAAGGACACTTATTCGTTCGCCAGTCTAATACAATGAACAATGACATCAGTGGTCATTGACGTCTTAACATCGGACACAATTCTAACAGCATAGCAACATTCGCTTCTCATAACTATAGTTATGTATAAATAATAGTGCTACCCTTGACATTTATAAATCTTCTATCCGTCGGTGCTGTGAATATTGCTACCATATCTGGTCTGGTGCTTCGTCAATATATTTCGAGAGTTTTGAAAAAAAAATCCAAAGTAGGGTCTGTAAATTTTATCGGTCCAAACCTGATCTGACATCTAAAATCAGTAATTCTCCCACCAGTGTAACCTGAATTCCTCTGACTTTTCTATATATTTCTTCATGGTTATTATTCTAAGGAGCTCTCCTTTGTTGTAACATTTGTCTTTGAATTTAAACATGCTACTAGATTGGCAGCTAGGTCTCATGGTTTTACCGTTGAAATAGCTCTAATAATTCATCGTACTTCGCATCTGTGGATCTCTTTTTCTATTCCTACTTCCCTGGGGCTTACGGGCACATTAAATTGAAACAATGGTTCCCGTACAATCACGGAAGTTAAGCAACTTTGAGCCTGGTTAGTACCTAAATTGGTAACCGCTTAGGAATACCAGCCGTTGCAAGCATGGCTGTGCAGTTGATGTAATGAATAATAGCACGGAGTTATTAATCGAATTTATAGTTGTGTTTTCTAGTCTGCCAACAGTTTATATTTCTATCCTGGCCAACCTATGTACTTCCCAGCTGACGCGACACTTCAAACTATTTACTGCGAGTAATGTGAAATACCTCTTCTTTCAGCTATAGGTTGAATAGCAGAACAGACTGGGTTCTGTAGCCTTGTTTGGCAACCAGTCTAACGCAGAAAGAAATGGTAACGTACTGCGGAAAAATCTTCTGCCTAGTCAGTCATGTCGCTTTCGAGATATGATTGCAACAAGCGCGTATCACGTAAGGCACGTAACTGACTGATTTGGATAAACGTGTTGAATAGCAGAATATGTTTGTTTATAAACTGTTTTTTAATCATTTCATCCCAAGCAAGGCGATAATGTCACTAAGATTCAAGGGCTTATTAAAAGGGAAGAAAATTAGAAGACTTTATTGAGAAAAAGTGAAGAAAAGAGCAATAACTTAATAGTATTCAAGAAGAGTATATATATATATATATATATATATATATATATATATATATATATACAGGACAAGACCAGCAGACTGGAAACTTTTGGGCAGCAAATAGGGTTGCGGATTATCACCAAGAAGACTGAAATGATGTCATTGAACGTGAAGAGGTCTGCTCCTGTGAAAAGGATGGAGATGATCTAGGTCGTACAGACAAGTTCACTTACCTGGGCAGTATCATCAGACCCGAGGGAGGCACTTAAAAGTACACTGGGCAAGGCCAGGAGTGTGTTTAAGGAAATGAACATCTGAAGATCAACACAGTACAGCAGCAACACCAAGCTCAAGCTGTGTTGTATCTACTCTCCTCTCCGGATCTGAGTTTCTGGAGAATGACAAAAGCGGATCTCGCCAAACTTCGATCCTTTCACATCATATGCATCCGACGAATGCTGAGAATACTTTAGCCAGAGAAGACCTCCAATAAAGACCTGTTGAGGAGATGCAAGCAAGAGAACATTGGCACTATCATTACAAGAAGACGGTGGAGATGGATTGGGCATGTGCCCCGGAAAGATCCAGAGTCAATCACAAGAACAGCACTGCACTGGACCCCAGATGGCAAATAAAAAAGGGGAAAACCAAGAACGACATGGAGAAGTACGGTAGAGAATGAGATGAAAGCCATGCAGTACTCATTGACTAGTTTGGCCCAAGATAGGCCGAGGTGGAGAAGCTTTTTTGCTGCCCTACACACCATTGGGTGTAACGAATGATGAATGAATGAAATATATATATATATATATATATATATATATATATATATATATATATATATATATATTGTAATTTTGTTATTACAATGGTTTATAAAAGCATTATATCACTATACAAAAATTTTCATGTTTCGGAACAATACTCTTCTTCAGGTGATATGTTAAAACAAATGGCGAAAATGATTTATTATGAAAATATTAGATGAATTCATGGTTATTTAGAAAATTAGGGAGTAGTAGTTTGAGAAAATGCTTTAGGTGTGTCAATATTGTTTAATCAAAAATGAGAATTATGTAGCCATGAAGTTTTAGCATTTAGGTCGTGAAAGCAAGATGGCCTAATGTCTAGAAATGTCACTTTTTAATTTTGTCTGGATATGATACATATTGAAACCAAATATATATATATATATATATATAAATTCCGAATTCTACATTCGTGAATAGCTATTTCAGCGAGAAAATTCTCGCTTCTTTTAATATAAAGTTAATCTCTGTCTCTGCCCCTGTGTTTTTTGTCTGGACGAAAAAATTTAATTTTTTCTTTTCTTTATTACTTTCCCCGCCTCTATTTTTATTTTTTATTTTTTTTAAGTTCCTGTATATGGATATGTTTTTTGGGCTCCTTCCGGTATGAATTTTTGTACAATATTTGAATTAATAAATTTTGGTTTTTGATCGTTGCTGAAGAAGCGAAAATTTTCTCGCTGAAACAGCTATTCACCAATGTAGAATTCGGAATTTTTTGATATAATATATATATTTGACTCTGTAAATAGATAAAACCATTTACATCGAGCCCTCCACCCGGAATAAAATTAATATAAGTAGAATCTGGTGTCTGGATTTTCCCTATATACTCTTTCTGTTTTTGAGATTATATATATATATATATATATATATATATATATATATATATATTTATCAGCGAGTAAAAGTATGCCTTTCATTGTACCATTGCATTGATCCGTGTATAAAATATTACTGCCACATTTGGTCTGTTGCTTCTGCTATATATAAAAAGAAAATACAAAGTAGAATCTGCAACATTCTCGGTCCTGACCTT
The DNA here is from genome assembly GCA_037127315.1 of Ascarosepion bandense. Classification (NCBI taxonomy): domain Eukaryota; kingdom Metazoa; phylum Mollusca; class Cephalopoda; order Sepiida; family Sepiidae; genus Ascarosepion; species Ascarosepion bandense. The sequence goes on from JBBBDQ010000653.1 coordinate 3,747,615, forward strand.
GCATATTAGCTTTACGCACTTTCGCGTCGTCAAAATATTGCTTCCTTTTGCCTTTCCTATGAGTATTTTCACGGTAATCACACTAGTGGCCGTTCTTTGTTCTTTCTTAAGTTTCAACAATTTAAGCCGAATGAAATTGATATCAGCTCGGAAATCACAGAGAGACAAGTTCGAATTCCAATTGAATTAGTTACATTTACTTACGCGTAAATGCCTTTAGAAAAGTTATTCTTTCTCCATATATCTCTGGGTTAAATAGCAGGACAGATTGGGTTCTATAGCTTTGGTTGGCAACCAGTCTAACATAGAAAGAAATGGTAATGTACTGCGGGGAAATCTTTTGCCTAGTCAGGCAGAGATTGAAAGAGTCATGATCGCTCAAGCATGTATTACGTACGACACTTAACCGATTGAATGTCAAAGATTACATTAGTCGAAAACGTTTAGTCGATAAAAGAAAATATTATAACAGTGATCAGAAAATCTAATAATGGCAGTAATTCGTCCTCAAACTTCAAACAAAATACAATAAAATCCTTAAATCGTCTCATTACAACAATGTTAATGTGATTAATCTGTAAAATATAATGAAAAGAGTTAATCACCCAAATCCTTTGTATAAAGATTCAAAACATTCAAGAATGGCCGGAAAGCGTACCGGTCAAAAGTAATGTGCTTATCTAACGATTAAATGGGAGGTGCAAATATCCTATGTGTTTCTCCTAAGATGAGTCATGCATCTCTTTTCTGTTTGTCTTCATTGCTATATTTTTTGTATTGTTTTTCCCCAGATTTGGCGCTCCGCTTGGCTGATGGCGGGAAAAACTATGGTCGCCTTGAAGTCAAGTATGACAATGTATGGGGTACGATTTGCAACACTAGCTGGATTTATGTAAATGCCATGGTGGCCTGCAAACAGCTCGGCTTCATCGATGGCGTACCATACGACACCGAACTGTTGAGCAGCCCGAGTCCTGTCAACGCCCCAATTTACATGGACGGGGTTTGGTGTGGACCTGACGACGAAAAGATCTGGTCCTGTGACAGCTACGGATGGAAAGAGGTCTCCGCAGGCTGCAAGGATCACTCAAAAGATGTATCCGTGTACTGCTATTTTTCAGGTAGGTGTATCTTCATATTAGCATCAAAGACACTCTGTTCCTAGAAGCAGGCTCGATTTATTTTGATTTCTTCAAATTAGGAGAAATATCAAATAGATGGGTAAGATGAATAGAGTCTTTGATGAGGCTATAAGTGGACTATTGTTATATTCTGTCTGATTCTCAAACGATGACAATCGTCTTGTCAGCAACGACTGTGACACTGGTGTGGAGTAATGAGAGAATCACACACACGCAGGAGCTGTCGGGAGTTTCTCTCTCTCTCTCTCTCTCTCTCTCTCTCTCTCTCTCTCTCTCTCTCTCTCTCTCTCTGTGTGTGTGTGTGTGTGTGTCCTGACTTCTCTTGTCTTCTATCTTTTCGGCTAGAAATCTGACATATAACCCCAAAATTCTTACGCTTTTTGGGGTTGTCGCTTAATTGACATAATTTTCGCCGGCTATCGTCTTTCAAGCCTTTGCTGTTGCCTGTTTTTTCTGCTTTTGATATCAATCATATCTTTGTCAGCAGTTGCTTTTCAAGTATTTTGTTTGTCGTCTGTTTTTTATGCCTTTGATGTCATTCATATATTTGTCGGCTATTGCCTGTGTTTCTGCCTTTTGATGTTGCGCCCAGTCGCTACCATCAACGCCCGGAATATATTTTTATCAGTCATATATTTTTCGGCTCAAGGTAATATATTACACTATTGCTGCTATAAACAACTAAGGTCTTTAACAACGTCTATCACCTCTCAAAGCACATTGTACTTCGTTACATGGTATTCACTAATCTGACCCGTTATTGAATGAATGAAGACCAAACTACTGTCTAATCTCAAAGCTCTCTCCCTATGTTTATTTAAAAGCTTATAAACAATGTCTTATTCAACTTGGAAGACATAGTGAAAATTTTATAATTTTTACCCCTGAAGCCATGTAACTCAAAACATAAATAACTGATATTGAATTATCAGGAGTTTTTTTGTTATGTTTTGTTTTTTCATAAGATTCATTGTAATTATCATAATTCCTAGAAATATAAACAGTTTATTTTCATATGGCATATTTTCAGTTCCAATGCTGGTTACGATGAATACGTGTGTACTTAATTCTACTTTCAGCTAATTACCTAGTATGCAATATGGATAGAAACCATTCCTGGGAGTTAATCATTGAAGCCAAATAGAAAAACTCTTCAGATATAGCATTCATGCAGTTATAATTCAGGTTTCAGATTTCACTGAATTTTAGATTCGGACTTAGTTTTCTATACTGAAATGCGAACAAATTTAAAAATAACAATACACTTAATAGATTCGTAAACATTGATCCACCCATATAACGTATGAACTGCATAATAGGTAAAGATGTTGTATAGCTGTGACAGAAAGGTTCTAAAAATCATGAGACACAGGCGGAATTTTACACCATATGACCTCAGTTGGGATCCATAAGTTGCGAAGTGGTAGTTACTCAAGGTTTTTCTCAGTCATTTCTGTCAAGAGTGTAATGGTTTCATTTCATGCATTGTCTCTTACACTATTAGAAATTGTAGTACTGAAGTACCTTAAGAAAGGAATCGAATGTGATATGGTTCCTGCACACAAAATTTCTATTGCAAGAGTAACAGAATGTCGACTGCAATTGTTTTAAGGGTGTTTTTTGTGGGGGTGTCTTTTTTTTCTTTTTCTTTTCTTTTTTTTTTTTTTCTTTTTTCTGATGGGATGTCCCGCTCTTTTCGCTCTGAAGATAAGCTTAAACAGATATCTCACTCTTTGAAAAGTTAGTTTTCTATCCTATCCCCGAAGTTAAGCAACGTCGATAAGCTGATGTAAGCTTAGATGTTCGTGCGGGAAAATGAATAATAGCTTGGAATTGTTAATCGGAGAATCGAGGTCAAATTCTCGTTGGGTTCGTTATATTCAATTATGCGCAAATAACCTTGGGAAAGGTATAAATTCACCTCTTCTCATTTCCGAAGTTATGGCCTAAGATCTGTATCACTAGACCATTATTAGCTCCCTCAAGAGGTTATTAAATCTAAAAACATTTTCTGGCTTTAAATAACCTGTAAAAGGTTGATAAACTATAGAAAATGAATGAATCAATCAAACAAGTCATCTAAAAATTTGTTTTTTCATGTTCGTTGTTTGGTTGGTCGATGCATTATTTTTAGCGGTATATCAAACTCTATGGATCCTTTAATTCATCCTTTTAATAATTTAATTTTTTTTTTGGGGGGGGGGATTTTAAAATAGTTTCAACCCCAAGAAGGCGGTACCGCCACTGATGTGCAGGGGCTACATTTTTTTTTTAATCGTTTAACACCGAGCAAGTCATTCCACTGCCACTGTAGTGCAGGGGGTTACATAGGGTCGGGGGAGTGATGGGAAAGGGTGGTTAGATATAGGAAATGTCAGAAGGAGGGTGTTAGACGGGTAAGGGTACCGAGAATGAGGGTCGGGTAGATGGTGAGAGTGTTTGAGAGAATAGATGCAAGTTAAGAGTAAAAGTTTAAGAAGGGGGGACAGTGAAGAGAAAGATGGACCAGCTACAGGGGGTGAAAGAGAAAGGGCAAGAGACAGATGTGAACACAGGAGGGAAGACAGATACGAAGGTAGAGAGAAAGGAAAAGTAGATACACGGGGCTGGAGTCAAGTGGATAAGAGATGGGAACTGATTTTGCATTTAAATTCCTGGAAGATGTAGTCGTCAGGAAAGCAAGTATATGGAAGGGAGCTCCACAAGCGGGAAGCGCGAAAAAAGAAACTGGTAGAGTAGAGCTGACGCCTGCATTTCGCTGATCTAACTCTAAAAGGGTAGAACCAGTCTGGTTGCCTGAGTAAATTCTTGTGAATGAAGCACCTAAGTTCGTCAGAGTAGAACCCATGAAAACATTTATACAAGTCGGGACCAATCACATAAGAGATTCTTTTTTGGAGCCTGTCGAGAACACTGAGACGAACAGCTAAAGTACCTGACCAGATATGACAACAGTATTCTATGCATGGTCTAATGGGTATTGTTGGCAATTTTTTATATAAAATGTATTGTTTGTATTTATTTTTTTATACTTTCATGGTGTTTCGTCTTTGTTTGGGGGTTAACTACTTGCTCATAGCTGGGACCTAACAGGTATTGCCACCCTAGATCAGGATAGACCTGGGAACAACAGCAGTTAAGAGTTGGTTCAACGCTCCTCAAAACCTCCGATCTCCCGATCAGAAACCTTACTGTCGGATATTGTTTATCGTAATATTCAGGATTACCTATATAAGCAAACTCTGTTATCATTATCGTTACTATTCACTAAAATAATGGAATATAACTTTTAAATAGAAAAATTCTCATTTTCATGATTTTGGGGATTCCACACTCAATGTCTCAGTCATTGAACTGCCGGGTTCTGTTTTCAGTCCGCTGTTCAGTAAGAAATCTCTCCCACTTAAATCACTGCAAATACAAACTAAGATGAAGTCGATCAATGCCAATTAATTCTGTAGCATCTGAGAGCTCGATCATATTCCTGAAAGTTCTCAAACCATTTGCACACATTTAAACAAAGCTCTGGCATCGATCAATAACAGTTCAATATGTAATTGTGACGATTTAAATAATCGCAGTTGAACATTACGAAAGTAATTACAGTGATTATTCCGTTACCGACTGCAAACGCGCAGAACAATTAATTCGAATTTCAGTTAATGAGACAATCATTGCTGATATCAATCTGGAGTGTAAGGAAAATTTACACTCGCCTACTCAACCCTTTGTTGACGCCTTCGTTCTCCATTCAGCTATCGTCGTGAACGAAATCAAAAATTACTTCACAAAAGACGCACTTGCATAAGGAGATAAAAATCGAATAACTCAACTGGAAATAACATTTGACGCTTCACCTGCTTAAGTGTTTGATCTGTCTTCCTTGCTACGAGAACCCTTTTCGGGCGAGGAAATTCAATGTTGGCTCTTACCTGGAGGCAAGCGAGATGTCGACAGTATAAAGAGAAAACACCTAAACATCCCAGTAGACGACATTACATCCCAGTAGACGACATTTGCATTCACTTTCAAATGTGAGAAAGTTAACTACGAGCGTGAAAACTGGACATTTTGAATAAGAAAACAAATATCCACTTCTACAAATACTTTCACGGCATCTGCTCCAATGAACTTAGCTCACTGGTGCCCCCTAGGTATGAATTTACACGAGCTACGAGATTAGCATTTAAGCCCCACCCTTTTAAAGTGAAACCGATAAAATATAACCGCAATTTCTACTCTAACAGCTTCTTTTCACGCACTTCCTGCCTGTGGAATTCTCTTCCATATACTTGCTTCCTTGACAGCTACAATCTCCAGGAATTTAAATGTAAGGTCAATAAACATCTCCTATCTCACTAACTCGCATCCATTCTCTCAAACTCTTTTTTCATCTACTCTACCCCCCATCCTCGGTATCCGCATCCGTCTATTACCCCCCTCCTGACATCCCCTATAACTAACCCTTCTTTCTCATCACTTTCTCCTATGTAACGCCCTGCTCAACAGTGGCAGTAAAACTCACTAGTTTGGGATGAAATGATTTTTAAAAAAATCTATATAGAGGGAGACCGAAAGAGAAGAGAGAGAGAGAGAGAGAGAGAGAAACGCCCAATTTTTATTAACATTTTGATTATATACAATGGGCAATACGTCTAACAAATGCAAGTATCCACTATAGTAACGTTTGAAATAAAAAAAACTTTAAATTGAAAATACACCTATTAGTTCTTCATATATATATATATATATATATATATAGTGTTTGTTTGTTTACCGTCAAGGTTGCTTTTTAGTGGTTTTAGAGATCAAAGATATTTTGGCATGCAGGTTTTTTTTATCGTAAAGGGCTCGATATCGGTGTGGAGATATCGTGTTGATAAGTACAAATAGTTTGTCTCTTTTACTGAGCAGATTCATGTCGACTTCGAAGTTTTGTAAGAGCACCGTTATGATGTTCTCACTCATCAGGGGATTAGGGCAATATCTATTTCACCAGGTTACTAGAACCGGCATTGAAAAGAAGAGGTGAAAAGCGTTGGTTAGGAACAAGCTGAGAAGAGAAGAGAGGGGAGAATAGGGGCACATTTTTTTGTAGGAGTGGAGTGAAGCAGCTTGCACGGCCGCTCAAAGGTAGCCGGTAGTAATAACCTTAAGGGTATCACCTTTGACCTCACAAGCAAGCTGATTCCCTCTACTCCTAAAAAAGAGGGTACCACCTTCAGACCGAAAGTCATTTGGGTGGGTAGTCAGCGAGTCAGTTATACGTGATACACACTTTGGGCGATCATCTCGAAAGAGACATAACTGACTGGGCAGAAGATTATCCCGCAGTAGGTTGCCATTGTTTTCTGCGGTAGACTGGTTGCTAGACAAGGCTATAGAACCCAATCTGTCCTATTATTTGACCCATAACAGGAGGGAAGAGAAGAATTAATACCTTTCCCAAGGTTATTTGTGCGTAAGTGAATGCAATGAATTAAACTCGAACTCGAACTCGGCTCCCCGATTAGTCGTTCCGAGTCGATATCCACTGCACCACAACGCACATCCTTGGTGATAGTAGGAAATGTTTATAACTTATTATCATTGTCATAGAAGTTGTCAGTCAGTTAAGTGTCATACGTGATACAAACTTGTGTGATCATGTCTTTTTCGGGACATGACTGACTGGGCAAAAGATTTTCCCGCGGTAGGTTGCCATTACTTTCTTAGGTAGACTGGTTGCCAATCAAGGCTATAGAACCCAATCTGTCTAGCTATTATCCCATAGCTGGAGAAAGTAAAGTCGAATAATTCCCTAGGGTATTTGTGAAATTCAACTGGAATTAGAACGCGGCTCCCTGATTTCTCGCTCCGAACCGATATTCAAAAATGACAAAATATAACAAACAACGTTATTTGAGCTTTGGTTTTCGATTAGTTAAAGTGACCGCTCACTTTAACTAATCGATAGAAAAACACATCAAGGTTTCGGATGTACACATGATTTGACTGGACAATCAGGTAGACCTAAAACAAAAGGCAAAAATGACAAAATATAACAAGCAACTTTATTTGAGCGTTGGTTTTCGATGAAAAGGCATTTGACTCAGCAGAACCCTCACTTTAACTAATCAATAGAAAAAGAACAACAAGGTTTCAGGAGTACACATGATTTGACTGGACAATCAAGCAGATATGAAACAAAAGACGAAAATAACAAAATATAGCAGCAACGTATATTTGAGCTTTGATTTATCGTGACATCCTTAAATTGGTGATTTTTCTATAAACTCTTTTATTTGGAACACGTAACATTAAAGAGAATGGAAAGAAAAAGAACTCATACACTTAGCACTAAGATGAGACAGTTGAAATTTCTAGGGAACGTAAAGAGGAAAAAAGCATTAGAAAATTAGATACTCACAAAACAGATTGAAATCCGGAAGGTCAGAGGAAAATTACCTACCGTACAAATGACCGAAAGTAGTGAAGAGCCATGATCATCAAATTCCTGAAGTGACCGTCTGTATAGTCTTACAAACATTTTCTGTTAAAATATGGTAGTTTGTTATCATATAAATATAATAATGAAGTGATACGGTGAATTATTCATATATTCTCTTATCTTCAACTAGCAGTATAGCCCGGCGTTGCCCGGGTGTAATGAAAGCTTTAAAACTAATTTATGGTCCTGGAGCTCAGACTCTTTGGACGTTGGCATGAAAGACTAAAAACAATAGATGTTTCAAGTGAAATCGAAACCATAGACTGAAAGAAAAATGAATGGATGTAAGTCAAATTTTGATTTCCTGGTATCGATATCAAATAAGTTTTTTTCGTTGTAAACTGAATTTTGAAGGCTAAATAAGTCCTCTGATTAAATGGTATCATGGCTGAGACTAAGAACTACAATTATACCTACTTAGAGCCAAACCCGAAGCAAAAATTAAAATAAAAGGGCTGAAAAAATACAGACATACAGGCAGATAAACAGACACACACACGCACACACACAAATATTTTGCCTTATATATATATATATATATATATATATATTATCGATTTTCTGCACTATTGTAAGAACTGCAACCTTGAAATTTCTGAATATGGTTTCTTATGTCTTTGTCTATGAGTGTATCAAATTTGATTAAAATCGGACCACTCCTTGTATAACCCGATTTTTTCGATTATCGATTTTCGATATTTATCGGGGGTACCTCAACACAAAACCTAACTAAGAACATTCGCAGACGCTTATAATACAACTGTGTAAATTTTCAAGAAAATCTGTTCAGCCGTTTCGGAGTCTATAAGTAACGGATACACACATATACACACAGACAAATTTCCATTTAAAAATAAGTTTAGATACAACGCACACTGGAAGATGCAGTGACACTTATACTAAATTTGAACTAGTAAAAAACTCAACAGCCAATGTAGATAGAGGGTTACAGTGGATAGTATAAGGATCTATGACGTCTGGTATATGAACAGAAGAGGCGGTAGGAAATAAAAGTTAGGAGGATAATAAAAAAGTTAACGCTTGATACATAAAAGCATCTACAAGGATGCTACTTGTTATGGTGCCCTCCTAAGAGGAATGGACTCTTCCTCTTGTTATATATAGTTGCCTGCGTTACTTCCGGAAGAAGTAGTTAAACACGGCATTTTTTATTCTGCCTTGCACATTGTCGGACTCTCTGCCTTCGAGCGGAGGGTAATAACCCAGTCGAAGAGTAGAGTCTCGTCTGGGGAGAATCAGACATAATTTTTTACCCGGGCTATATGGCACGGATTACCACATTAAAAAGGCTTTGTGTCACATTTTGTCTTAAGTGGGAAGGCAATTAAATACTGCAGTTAAGAAGGCAGTTGACAGCGGTTAACAACAGTTAGTGGCAGCTAGTACGCAGTTAAAGCCAGTTACTATTCAGGCAATAATTCGTAATTGTACCGTTAGGATTTACTTATTTCTATTACTCATTACTAAAACTTACCTTGTACATATGTTCTTGTTATACTAATACACTGTTTTGAACCTACCTCCTGTGTTCCGTGTCTTACTGCCGGCCAAACCGGTCACGACAAATTTGCGGCGAAGTTTCGCCACAACACCTCCACAACAAATTGTGCCACGCAGACTTGCGTTAAGATTTGCCACAAATTGGCAACTAAGATCCACAACACTGCACAAAAATCTTGGGAAAAGTCAAATTTCTTCCTACATTTAAAAATGAGAATGTTACAAGAGAGATGTTAAAGTAATTTAATAATATGATAGATTCGTACCTCAAAGTATCATATAATTATTCTGCTTGTTCCTTCCATAGTTAGTTACTTAGTTCCTTCGTCCGTTACGCCACTTACTCTCAATAAGAGCTTTTCCTTCCCTGTATCTTTTTAAACGCTACTTTCCTCAGCCTTTCTCTCACCTTTGCCAAACGGAAGGGTAGTAAAGAGTGAGAGAATCGGAGTATCAGTAGCAGCTTAAACTGGTAGTTGTAGCAATAACTCTGTGTGTGTATATGCGTGTGTAATGTTGTTGTTGTCGTATCCCGCGACTTAATAAGGAAATTTATGGACTCTATACTCTTGACCATTACTCAGTTGGTCTTTTCTGTTTACAATGGACAGAGGAGCCATGATTTATCAGCAATAAAAAAAAACATTTCTCTTCCAAAATCTCTCACAAAATAGTGTACAGTATTTTGCTTATGGTCTGTGCATACACCGCTTAATATAATATAAGATTCCAGTAAAGTAGCTTCTGTGGACATTACTTTTATAGATATTTTAATAAAATTACACTTTGTGTTATCGTTATTTTATTATCCAATACCTTTATGTTTGAAGATGTTACTATCATTTGTAGTATGACAAAGGAAAATTTTTCCAGGAAATCATAATTATCCTTCCGTGGAAATTCCACGGGGCCCGCTAGTAAAATATAAATTTCCAAGTAAACATATTCAAAAATGATTTCTGTTTTTTTGTCTGGAACTAGGACGCCTGCGGGCCAAGTATTTTTTAGAAAAGCAAATGAAGGCAAAGTTAAAACGAAGTGACGAGATGAGTTATCTTTTTGAGACGAAGATCTCCGTAAATAGGCCAGAAACACCTCGTTATCAATTATACACCTGAAGGATATTGCACCTAGTTCTTCCCATGCAAAATGTTTCAACCGAAATGAAGAAAAGGAACATAAATAAAATATGCCGATCCTTTCTCACAAAATATGGCGTGGCTTCCTTCTGTCTTTTCTACAAATAGTTCTATGACAACTGCTCTGACGAGCTTTTTACCTGGTGCCCCGACCAGATGAATTTAAACGTACTACAAGATTCACACCTCGGTCCGATTTGTTTACTATAGCTAAATGCGCAAAAAACACCCCTACTGTAACAGTTTCTTTTCTCGCGCTTCCCGTCTGTAGGACGCCCTACCGTTTACATGCTTCCCTGAAAACTACAATGTTTAAAAAATTAAAATCAATCGTCATTTTCTATCTTGAATCTCATTTATCTTTTTTCCTTTCCTCAGCTGCCCTCTGGGGACAAGTCGCATTTACGCCTTGCTTCGGGTGAATTTTTTTTAATCTGTGAAGACAGTAATATCTCTACATTTACGTTGATCAGATAAAAAGCGTTAGTATGGAAAAGGTTTTGTTTTGACTTATGTCTATTATAATAAAGACAGTTGTATATATATATATATATATATATATATATATATATATATATATATATTACATTAAAATAGGATTAATTCAATGATGTTGGATGATCATTTCGATATGAAAATACCCACAGGGGATAACACATCACCTCAGCAACAGAAAAATCCTTTCAGAAACTGGAGAAAAATCAGCCTAATTTTCCTTTTTAAATAGATTTGCAAAGAAATTAAAAAAAGAAAAAGAAAAAGATAAAACAAAATAAAATCAAATAAACAAGAAAAAAAAATTGACATCGTCTGGGTTCGCAAAAAAGGAAAGAGAATTGTAACTAAAAAGAACGGACGGCGTGTTGAATTGATGTAAGGTTAAGCAACACGGAAAAAAGGTGGGAGATAAGAAAGATAAAGGAAGGGAAGGGAAAAAAGGGAAAAGAAAAGAAAGAAAAAACTTTTCATATATTACAGACGCTGGACATATTCAAAAACCTAACTTCCCAAAAACGTTGAAGTATAAGAAAAAGGCCTTTACTTAAAAAGGTATAATTATTTTTAAAGGGAATAAAAAGATATAGGATTTAAAATAAACTTTTTTAAAAATTTGGTCATTTGATTTAAACTAAATAAAGACACCTCTAGGTATAAAGAAAAAAATTTCATTTACAATTATACATACATATAGAAGTACACACAATTCTTTAATTATGAATACATATATACATACATACACATACACACACACATACATTCATATCTATATATATATATATATATATATATATTAGAAAGACAACGAACCTACCAAGGTTTCACCAAATTGGATCTTCAGGGAAAGTTGGCTCTATAGAATTACCTAGAGCTAAGATAATCATAAATTTGTCGTTGAACACGTCTCGAACGTCTCTAACACGTCTCGAACGTCTCTAACACGTCTCGAACGTCTCTAACACGTCTCGAACGTCTCTAACGCGTCTTGAACGTCTCTAACGCGTCTCGAACGTCTCTAACACGTCTCGAACGTCTCTAACGCGTCTCGAATGTCTCTAACACGTCTCGAACGTCTCTAACACGTCTCGAACGTCTCTAACGCGTCTCGAACGTCTCTAACACGTCTCGAACGTCTCTAACACGTCTCGAACGTCTCTAACACGTCTCGAACGTCTCTAACGCGTCTCGAACGTCTCTAACACGTCTCGAACGTCTCTAACACGTCTCGAACGTCTCTAACACGTCTCGAACGTCTCTAACACGTCTCGAACGTCTCTAACACGTCTCGAACGTCTCTAACGCGTCTCGAACGTCTCTAACGCGTCTCGAACGTCTCTAACACGTCTCGAACGTCTCTAACGCGTCTCGAACGTCTCTAACACGTCTCGAACGTCTCTAACACGTCTCGAACGTCTCTAACACGTCTCGAACGTCTCTAACACGTCTCGAACGTCTCTAACACGTCTCGAACCTCTGCTTGTTTGCTCTACTTGTGTAGTGAGCGCTTTACGTGTTAGGTTACTCGTCACGGGTGTTTTTTTTTCTTTCGACTAGTACTTTGACTAATGTTCAAGTGCTTAGTTCGTTTCCTTTTTTGTTCCCAGTTTTTCCCCTCCGTGTTTATCCGTGGATTTTCCGAGACGTGTTCAACGACAAATTATAAACAGTTAACAGTTATATATATATATATATATATATATATAATTTAAAAGGAGCGATAGTAATGTTAATATCAAAATAAAATTAAGTTAAAAATTTACCTCGAGATTGACAAATGATAATAGAACAGAAAGTTCTTCTATAAAACAAATTATGTGGCTCATAAGAACAAACGACTATTTTAAGGAAATTTAATTTTATTTAATTTTAGATTAATTAAAGGAAATTTAATTTTAGATTAATTAAAGGAAGTGATCATTTCCATACCAAGAACCTCTATAGAGAATCTTTTTTTAATCGTTTCACCCCAAGCAAGGCATTCCACTGCCACTATTGCGCTTGGGGCTACATAGGGGAAGGTAAATAGAAAGAGTGGTTAGATATAGGAAATATCAGAAATGGGGTGATAGATAGTTGAGTGGGTGGGAAGAGTGTTTGAAAGAATGGAGGCGAGTTAGTGTGTTAGGAGATGTCTATTGACCTTGCATTTAAACTCCTGGAGATTGTAGCCGTCGGGGAAGCAATCATGTGGAAGGGAATTCCACAGTCGGGAAGTACGAGAAAAGAAACTATTGGAGTAGAAGTTGCGGTTGCATTTTATCGGTTTCACTGTAAAAGTGTGGGATCTAGTTGCTAATCTAGTATCTCGTGCAAATTCGTACCTAGGGGGCACCAGTGATCTAAGTTCATCGGAGCAGAAGCCGTGAAAGTATTTATAGAAGAGACACAGGGAAGCCACGTCGCGCCGGTGAGAGAGAGATTGCAGGCGGTCTGCAAAGTCGGTATCGATGACATTACAGACCCATCGCTGTACCTTGTCGAGAAGCCCAAGGAGAATAGCAGGGGCAACCCGACCAGATATGGCAACATTATTCAATGCACGGGCGGATGGTAGATTTATAAATGTGCAGGATAGATTCAGACGGAAAAAACCTCCGGGCCCTGCACAGAGAACCGACTTTATAGCAGCGGATTTAGCAATGGATTCGATATAGTTATTCCACTTCAGGTCCGCTGAAAGTGTGCGATCAAGGAGGCGTAGTGTTTTACTCTCTGGGAGGCAAGCCTGGTCCATGCTAATAGGAGGTAGGTGCGATTGTCTATGATGATTAATTGATAGTAGCTTCGTTTTACGAGCCATTTCTTACCCCAGTCCACTACGGATTGGAGATCCTTTCCAAGCTCGGCTGCAAGGTTAGCTTTGTCGCCCACACCAGATTTTTGATCGAGGCGAGAATAAACTATATCATTACTTCCCACAATAGACAAATTTTTAAAAGAATTTGGATAGAACTAATGTTAAAACTGATATAATAACATCTTGATATTGTCGGTCCTGTAGAAGGCAAATATAAGTTCACCATGTGGTCTACCAAGCCAACATCTCCCCCGTAAATAACGAAAATAATTATCAAGTTTACATTTGAATTTTGGTAGAATTTAAACAACGTTACTATGTGCGTTGTGGTACAGTGGATATCGGCTCGGAACGAGAAACCGGGGAGCCGAGTTCGAATTCCAGTTGAATCCATTGTATTCACTTACGCGCAAATACCCTTGGGAAAGGTATTAATCCGTCTCTTCCTTCCAGTTATGGGTTAAATAACGGGACAGATTGGGTTCTATAGCCTTTGCTGGCAACCAGTCTACCGCAGAAAGCAATGGAAACCTACTGCGGGATAATCTTCTGCCCAGTCAGTCATGTCTCTTTCGAGACATGATCAACCAAGCGTGTTTCACGTATGGCACTTAACTGACTGACTGAATATAATATTTGAAAACATGATTAAGGCTTCTACTTGGCATAAAGTGGGGGATCAGTTTTATATTGTTATGAATTAATAAACTGATCCCCCACTAATTACTATTTAATAATATAATACACCTCTTCCCCCTCTCGCTATGAAACAAATAACAGGACAGATTGGGTTCTATAGCCTTGGTCGGCAACCAGTCTACCGCAGAAAGCAATGGCAACCTACTGCGGGATAATCTTCTGCCCAGTCAGTCATATCTCTTTCGAGACATGATCGCCCAAGCGTGTATCACGTATGGCACTTAACTGACTGACTATTCTCATAAATAAACCTTTTCGAATATCAGTATAAAATTCTTAACAAATTCCCGGAGAGTTTGAGAAATGAAATAAACCTTTACGATATATGCAATCTATGTTTAGACGAAAAAAATTAAAATACTAAAACATCTTTAGCGCGATTTGTCTTTAAATTTAAGAAAAGATTTTATAAGCAAATGTCGTCATGAATTCAAATTTAGATATAAATTCCCTAATAATTGATTCCAAATTCCTTTCTTCTTATTCACGGTATAATTCATTATAATATATGATAATCTTTTTAAATCTATATTCCTTTTCGTTGTATCTTTTGTGATTGGGAACGTTATAAATTTAAATTAAATTTCCTAATAATTAAATCTGAAATTTAAATTCCCTAAAATAATTATTTTGTTTTTTTTTTACTTGTTTTTATTTGTTTTTATTAGCGCTCCACTACAATATATTCATAACTAGCAGTATAGCCCGGCGTTGCCCGGGTGTAATGAAAGCTCTAAAACTAATCCATGGTCCTGGAGCTCAGACTCTTTGGACGTTGGCATGAAAGACTAAAAAGCTATAATTGTTTCCAGTTAAAGCGAAACCGTAGACTGAATGAAAAATGAATGGATGTAAGTCAAATTTTGATTTCCTGGTATCAATATCGAATAAGTTTTTTTTTCTTCGTAAACTGAATTTTGAAGGCTAAATAAGTCCTCTGAGTAAATGGTATCATGGCTGAGGCTAAGAACTACAATTATACCTACTTAGAGCCAAACCCGAAGCAAAAAAAGGGCTGAAAAAGTACAGATATACAGGCAGATAAACAGACACACACACAAACATCTGGCCTTATATATATATATATATTATCAATTTTCTGCACTATTGTAAGAACTGCAACCTTGAAACTTCTGAATATCGTTTCTTATGTCTTTGTCTATGAGTGTATCAAACTTGATTAAAATCGAACCACTCCTTCTATAACCCGATTTTTTTCGATTTTCGATTTTCGATATTTATTAAAACCCTAGCTAAGAACACACACAGACGCTTATAGTACAACTGTGTAAATTTTCAAATTTTCAAGAAAATCGGTTCAGCCGTTTCGGTAACGGACACACACACACACACACACACACACACACACACACACACACACACACAAAGTTCCATTTATAAATAAGTTTAGATAATAATTCCCGTTCTTATAACACGATTTTTACTCTAGATCTACTTTTCATTCTAGTTCAATAAATTTATTTTTTGCCTAAGTGGTAATTAGCCCATTTTTTTAGTATTAACGTGGTTTTAATTTTTATTTTCTAATTTTAAAATTAATTTAATGTCCTAATAATAAATAATTTAAATTACTTTAGGTAGTGGTTTATTTCTTTCATATTGGCAATAAAATGAAATTATATATATATATATATATATATATATATATATATATGTGTGTGTGTGTGTGTGTGTGTGTGTGCAGTGGATGTCGGCTTGGAGGGTTAAATCGGTGAGCCGAGTTTTAATTCCCAGTCGAACACTTTGCATTCATTTACGCACTGGTACCCTTTGGGAAAGGTATTAATCCGTCCCTTCCCTCCAGTTATGGGTTAAATAACTGAGGTCTGTTGTTCATGCGATCTGTGGCACACTTCTGCACCGATTGTTTGTTTATCAGCAATTCCAAAATGTCTGGATAGTGCTACACAACCCTTCACCACTTTAAACAATTCTTTGTGTGTTAGTCTAAGTTAGACGCTCTTACGTCGAAATATATATATATATATATATATATATATACTACCGGCCATAATTATGAGGTTACCACAATTATTTTTTAAAGAAATGATGCATTTCATACTATTTTTAGTATTTATTGCCAAGTGGATAATTCTAAATGAAAATAGAATGGTTCTTTTGTTCTTATTACTTTGCAAAATTTTACAAGGCAAATGGCGACAATTTGCCCATCGCACCCTGTAGATTGAAACTATGTATTTCATACGATTTTTAGTATTTACTGCCAAGTGGATAATTCTGAATGAAAATAGAATGGTTCATTTGTTATTATTATTTTGCAATATTGTACAAGGCAAATAGCGACAATTTACCCATCGCACTCTGAAGATTTGAGATATATATATATATACACACACTACCAGCCATAATTATTAGGCCATCCCAATTTTTTTTAAAAAGAAATTATGTATTTCATACTATTTTTAGTGGATAATTCTAAATGAAAATAGAATGGTTCTTTTGTTATTATTACTTTGCAAAATTTTACAAGACAAGGAAGCAAAGATAAACTCGTCCGAATCACCGTAAATTTTCTTCATTCTTTCATTGATGAAACTGCCATATAGGTAATTATTAAATATTTATAAATTCATTTGATGCACATGTTATTTTGCAGTATTAACAAAAGAGCCATTCTATTTTCATTTAGAATTTAACGTTTCATTTTTATTAAAGCTTCGTCATAATTATGCATCAGCATCGCTACATCAACGATCTAATCGGAAATGACATCTACAGACTATTCCTCACACACATACACATATTCACTTATATTAATCCAATATCCATTAGATAAATAGCTAAACCAGGAATGTGAATCATACCCAGGCCTAAATCTATTAATGAAAATGTTTGTGAAACATAGCTCTAACTGTTCTTGTGATGGCTACTTAGGAAATATTTTCTAAGTTGGGACTTTCTGGTCAGATGAAGAATATTTTTCGAAACACCGTGTATGACAAAAAATGTTTTAAATGGCGTTCTTCTGTGTTGAGATTATCGCTCGCCAAAGGGCCAAGTTAGTCTGGCTCTCTACAAAAGATTTCAGTCGCTGGTGGCGGTAAACAAATTCAATTGACTTTTTATTTGAACACGAAAGATTAAACATGGACACTTGATTGGTTGCGGCTCTGCTTAAAATATTTGCTAAATTCCTGAGATGCAAAATGAAGTTCGGCGTTTAATTAAACTTCTGTTTATCAACTGGTAAAAACAAGATAAAAAAAAGATAAAGGCTAAAGGCAAGAAATCCATCAAACGGAACAAATATTAAAAGTTTGACTGTTTTGCAAAGTTTTTAAGGTTTTAAAATGAAAAACATTTCCTTTGTGAGATAAAGAAGCAGAAAGAATTCAAAAGATCTAGTTTCGACTAGCATTGAAATTTTTAGGATATTTTTGGTAAATAAATTCTACGAAAAAATATTTTAAAAAAAGCTTTTCAGTTATCAGCAATTACCGAGACACAGACGACACGATCCGAGCTTAAATGTTACGATAAAATTTATTAATAAAAACACACAAAATATTTACACAAGTTTACTATCTTATGTGCTTAAGGATGGCCAATATCAACAAAAATGAAAATGCCCTTTTGCTACTAAAATTATATTATTGCATACAATATTTAAATTCAACACATTGTAGAAATTTATCAAATTGCTGTTAACTTAACCTAATGAATAAGGAGGTTTAGGGGAGTGAAAACTACATTTACTTAAGAAAAAGAGAAATGCTTATCTTAATGTTTTTTCGGTGAGGAATTTGGTGCATCTTTTTTGTTTCTTTTTCTTGTGGTAAAAGCAAAGGTTTAGATTAACCAACCAGCCAAAGACCTTTTTTGTGGGAGAAACCGGGTTATTTCCGGTATCATTAGCGCCGATGTGTAGTCCATATTCTTCTGTCCCCTTTTCCTTCTAGAGTAGGGAAACCTTAATTCCTGTAGCTCATTAACGACTCCGACTAGCAATTACAAGGTCCCCTTATATACAAAGGTTCGTTGTGGTGCAGTGGATATCGGCTCGGAACGAGAAATTGGGTAGCCGAGTTCGAATTCCAGTTGAATTCATTGCATTTACTTACGCGCAAATACCCTTGGGAAAGTTATTAATACGTCACTTTCCTCCAGTTGAGGGTTAAATAACAGGATAGATTGGGTTCTATAGCCTTGGCTGGCAACCAGTCTACCGCAGAAAGCAATGGCAACCTACTGCGGGATAATCTTCTCTCCAGTGAGTCATGTCTCTTCCGAGACATGATCGCCCAAGCGTGTATCACTTATAGCACTTAACTGACTGAAGTAGGCTCAGAACACGCTCCTCGCACAGACGTAAATTTGAAAGGATACTATTTCCTTGGTTAGAACGTATTAGTAATAAAACGCTGCTTTTTTACTGTCCAATCAGAATGTACCATAAATATTTTGAAATTTAATAGTTAAGTAAGAACCTATCAAAGTGTCTGTTTATTTCGTGATGTATACAAATGTAACTTAATTTTTTCTACTGTGCATAAAATATTCTTTAGCTAAATTTTAAAACATAAATATTTATTTTATTCAAGAATTCTTTGTTATCATCTTTGTTATATCTTTCAAATAATTTCTGCCACACCTCCCTCAACCCAGTTGTTAGTCTCATGTTCTTGTGTAGCCTTTCAGAGATTGTATGCATAATCATTTCAGTAGATATCGGCTCAGAATGAGAAAGCGGAGAACCGAGTTCGAATTCCAATCGAATTCGTTGCATTCACATACGTGCAAATACCCTTGGGAAAGGTATGAATCCGTCTCTTCTCTCTCCAGCTATGGGTTAAGCAGCAGGACATATTGGGTCTGTAACCTTGGTAGGCAACCAGTCTACCGCAGAACGTAATAGCAACCTACTGTGGGAAAAATATTTTGCCCAGTCAGTCATGTCTAGTTCGAGACATGACCGTCCAAGTGTGTATCACGATTAGCAATTAACTGACTGACTGATCCATAATCATTGATAAGCTCCCATAAGGCGCCATTATTCATTCAGGCTTCGTTCGCACGCATACACATACACACACATACATAATATATAAATATATTATTAACTAGCAGTATAACCCGGCCTTGCTCGGGTGTAATGTAAGCTTTAAAACTAATCTATGGTCCTGGAGCTCAGACTCTTTGGACGTTGGCACGAAAGACTAAAAGCAATAGTTGTTTCCAGTTAAAGCGAAACCGTAGGTATCGATTTCAGATATCGGGGAAAATGAGTCGCCTGAGAAGATCTACTAATGTTTAAGTCTAAAAACTATAATTTTACCAAGTTAGAGCAGATTCTACAGCAAGAACCACGATAAAAAGGGCTGAAATTCTGATCTTGATCAGATCTGATTGGATATCGGAGTATCGAGTTCCAATATCGGAGAAAAACTGTAAAAAATACGTCGCCCATGACCTGACCAGAAGCCTAAAGAATATTTGTGTGAAGTTTGCTGAGAATCGGATAAAAATTATGGATTTGTATAAAGGATATACAGACAGATAAACAGACACACACACAAACATCTTGCCTTGTATGTATATATATATATTATCGATTTTCTGCACTATAGTAAGAACTGCAACCTTGAAGCTTCTGAATATCGTTTCTTATGTCTTTATCTATGAGTGTATCAAATTTGATTAAAATCGGAACACTCTTTCTATAACCCGATTTTTTCGATTATCGATTTTCGATATTTCGACACAAAACCTAGCTAAGAACACTCACAGACGCTTATAGTACAACTTTGTAAATTTTCAAGAAAATCGGTTCCGCCGTTTCGGAGTCTATAGGTAACGGACACACACACACACACACACACACACACACACACAGAGAGACAAAGTTCCATTTATAAATAAGTTTAGATTATTTAGTGGTTCCCTATATTTGTGTTGCCAATTATTGATTAAACAGTATATTTATTCATTTTCGTCTACCGACGAGAATATTCGAGAAATTTTGACAAGAGAAACCGTTGTTAAATCCGGGTTGCTTTAGACCGTCTCGCCTACCAAGTGGGAGGAAGGTTCGAGTCCTGCTAGAAAGCACTTTCATCTATAAATATAACAAATTAAAACTATATTTTTACCAGATAGATAGATAAAGAAAGATTGTAGTTTTATTTATCAGTCACGTAGGTTGATCTTTCCTTTTTTTAGGACCGAGATATTCCTTTCTTGACAGGAGTTATTACTTGTTGCCAATCAGTGCCTCCTCTTAGCATAGCTGTTGCATTTAACGTGTACAATATCTATGCAAATGGATATTAGAACGGGAACAGTCTACCTCCGTTTATTAAATAAAGGGTTCAGTTCATAATTCCCCATATGTTATTAAGATTAATATACACTTGAGGAAGTTATGAGGATGCAACGTTGTGAGCATAAAAAAAATGAGAACAGTAGTCTGAATATATATATTGTAAATAATGATGCCAATAATAAGATGTCGTTCACTTAATTTCTTCTTTTATGTGCCATGTCCTTTCAGGGCGTAGGCGAGCATGGCTTTCCACATCTCCCTGTACCTGGTAGCTTTTAGCACGCTTTCTCCTGTTGCACCATGCAACCCTCGTTCCGTCATCCACCTAATCAGGTCCTTCAAATATGTTATCCGCTGCCTTTCTTTGTATTTTTTTCCCTCTATCTGGCTTGTAAGTATCAGGTTCTCCAAGCCCTCCTTCCTCATTGCATGTCCCAGGAACTTCAGCTGTCTCTTCCTGATGCTAAATATTAATTTCCTTTTCGTCTACATCCTTTCCAAAACCTCGTCATTGCTCATATGCTCGGTCCATGATATCTGCAGCATCCTTCTGTAGAACCACATCTCAGCTGCTTCAAGTTTTTCTTTCATCTTCGAAGATATTGTCCAACATTCACTGCTATATTGAAGAACCGACATCACATACCCATCCAGTACTCTCCTCTTTGTTTCTAGTGAAATTGTCCTGTTTCTTAATACTTTACTCAACTTCTGGAATGCTTCTTTCGCCATGCCAATTCGCCTTCGGATCTCAGTGTCGCACTTTACGTCTTCTGTTAGAACACTTCCTAGGTATTTAAATTTCTGTACCTGATTGTCAAACTCAAATGCTATAAGATCGCTTTCTGCCTGATTAAAAGACATCTATTTTAATTTAATTACTATAAAGCCCATCTTTCTCACTAGATGCTCCAAACTTTTGGCCTTGTGCCACATCTAAGCCAAGCTTAGCGAATCGCCCATCTTTCCCTGCAACAGATTCTAACCGGAGAAGATATAGGGTTTGTTCAAGAGTGTTAGATACAAGATCGAGATTATTTGCAAAAACCTGTGTCTGTGATGATTTACGGGTAACTTTCTTCTATTATGGAAAACTCAATACTTTTTCATCTTCACTAAGATTGTGTTTGGTTACAAAAATAGTCGGAAGTTTCTAAAAATAATGCTACCTTTGTCCTTATTTGGATTTATTTTCTTTCTCAAAACCATTATTTTTTGTTCATTTTTAAGTCGAATTTGATTCTGCCATTCTCCATTCACTTGCTGTTTGAAATTTGGCTATGATGGTTTTATCTTTAAGGTTCCTGATTTTACTATCAAATTTAAAGTCAGTTTAATTTTTTATTTTCTTATCTCTCTCCTTCGGCTTTTTCAGTCTGAATTATTTTGACAATATAATTAACTCATATTTTGCCTTTTACGTTATTCTTCTATATTCAAAAATTTTCTACATTAATGACTTTCTTTTTCCTTAGTCTTGAACTGAAAACACTCATCAAAACTTATTAAAAAAACATTAAAACTTAACCTTTTTAAACTTTTCGAAGTTGGTAAATAGACTTGATGAATACTCCTCTGATATACGAATTAATATCTAATCTAAACTTATTTATAAATGAAACTTTGTCTGTGTGTGTATCTGCGTGTGTGTGTGTGTGTCCGTTACCTATAGACTCCAAAACGGCTGAACCGATTTTCTTGAAAATTTACACAGTTGTACTATAAGTGTCTACGAGTGTTCTTAGCTAGGTTTTGTGTCGAGGTACTCCGATAAATATCGAAAATTGATAATCGAAAAAATCGGGTTATAGTAGGAGTGGTCCGATTTTAATCAAATTTCATACACTCATAGATAAAGACATGAGAAACGATATTCAGAAGTTTCAAGGTTGCAGTTCTTACAATAGTGCAGAAAATTTGATATCGATACCAGGAAATCAAAATTTGACTTACATCCATTCATTTTTCTTTCAGTCTACGGTTTCGCTTTAACTGGAAACAACTATTGCTTTTTAGTCTTTCGTGCTAACGTCCAAAGAGTCTGAGCTCCAAGACCATGGATTAGTTTTAAAGCTTTCATTACACCCGAGCAACCCCGGGCTATACTGCTAGTCGCTATATAAGTAAAGTTTAATGACAGTTCGTTAAGCTTTATCGGTAATTACAGAAAAGAATAAATCCCATGCACTTTCACAACGTAGGTGGTCATGGTTCTCCAAAAATTACTTTTGCCGTGACTTTTTGGGAAAGAAGAATGGTTTCCCATTTACTTCACAGCGGTTTTCAAAATAGTCCTAGAGTTTTTCTTATCCAAGTTTACTTTCTAGCCCACCATCTAATTCATGGCTATGAGGGAAAAAAAAGATGACTTTGCCATGTTCACTTGTGCGAAAGTAAATGCAACAGGCTACGTCAAAATTTGAACTCCGCTGTCTGATTCTTCTTTCTCCGTTGATAACTGTTGCGATACACGAAAACTTATTTTTTATTTCCGACCTATGCTGCTTGTTTAACGATCGTAGAATAAAAACCTGAGATTTACAATAAAATATACAGAAATAAAAAGAAAGAAATATTCAACATAAATTAATAACAATTTATGTATGTAATATTTCGTATACATCTAACTTTCTGTATAGATAATACTGTCGACTCTAAGCAATACACTTACTCCAGAAATCTAATACCAACATTGATATGCAAGTATGAATCGATTAAATCTTGTTATTGATGTATATATGGTGCTATATTTAATGTGATAATTATAAATTAAATATGAATCGATAAATCGATATGTTACCAGTAAAATCATGAAAACTCATATCTAGAGATTTTCAAGTTTTTAAACAATCTGCTCAGATATGGAAATGTAGAAAATTCAAGGTAGCGGCTCAATAAGCGAGTAGAAAGCAACAATTTTTGAAAAGCGTTTAAATTCTAAGCAATAGTGATTAGCTCTCACGCCACTGAAAACGATACGGTCATTTTATTTGAGACAGGCGCTTGATGATGACATCTGATTTCTCGGCCCTCTGTACGATGTAAACCAACATTAGTACCATATTACAGAGACAGATAGGCACCATTAGGATATGTAACTCCATTTACCCATGAGATGCTATGAAGAAGATGCCTACTATGATAAACTCCAAAAACGTTGGATTATGGTACCATCCAAGCAATAAATATGATTCAATAAGCGTTTGTAGATGCATCGCTTCGCATAAGCTATTTTCTGTAGATCCATACTAGATACATATACGATGTTCGTCCCTTGCAGGCGAGGAAGACCACGACTTCTAGAGTAGATGTCATGACTTTCGTATTAATTGGATTTAAGTGAGGGAGAGTTGCGCATGGTCGTAAGCCTCACTCTCTCTTCCCATTCCATCAGGGCCCGGTGGTACGACATAGGCGAGACTTGCCGGAGACAGCCAGGGATATTATTGTTTTTCATTGTGCCCTGCATGCGCTCCACAACGCTTAGGTAGGTACTTTTTTAATTATCCCGCAACAGGTTAACACTAACTGATCTAGTAGACTGATTACCAGCCAAGGCTATAGAACCCAATCTGTTTTGTTATTTTACCCATAACTGGAGGGAAGGGATGGATTAATACATTTCCCAAGGGTATTAGCGCGTAAGTGACTGCAGAGCAATCAACCGGGATTCAAACTCGGCTCCCGATTTCTCGTTTCGAGAAATCAACTGCACCTCAGCGCACAACCATCATATATATATATATATATATATATATATATATATATAAAACAAAAAACATAAAACAGACATTCATCAACAATAATTTTCCTAATTACATAGTTGATGAACAAATACGACATTTCCTTAAAAACCTGAACACGAAAAAAGCAACACATGGTAATAGCCCAATCAATCCCAAACATATCACTCTCTTATATCGTAGCCAAATGCACACCAATTACGAACTAGACGAAAATATCCTAAAAAAACTCATAAACACTAATATCTCTCCGACAGACCCCAACAAAAGAATTAAATTTATCATATATTAAGCTAAATCCACAACATCCAACTCAATCGTCCGCAACGACACCTGCCCCACCGTTAGCGATTTGCAAAATAAACAATGTAGTCTATAAATTCAAATGCCCCTTTCGAGAATGTATCTCGAACAAACTAAATAATACCTACATTGGACATACTACTAACTCGATCTCGCGGAGGCTTACATTGCACTTAAATGAAACTTCTAACATATTGCGACATTTAAAACACCACGGCTATCGACATACACTTCTTAGGAAAACACTTGTCGAAAATACGTATATAATTAGACAAGAAAATAATAAACGAAAACTTAAAATTCTAGAAGCTATCTACATCAAACAGTTTAAACCTAGCCTAAATAAAATAAATTTCGACACCTCCACTAACATACTTCAATGCCTATAATCGACGGGAGAGGTCATAGTTATTATACTTACCCCCCCACACCATAGTAGCAGCAGTTCCCAGACCAATCCCTCATGCCACTATACTCTCATTTGACCAAAATCCCACTACCACTATTCCTTCTCGGCCTGCAGCCACGTGCGACGCAAACAAATGGCACCTGTTTAATTCCACTCTGTTAATAATTTAAATGTTCTATGTTCACTGAATATTAAATGTTCATCCTTTGATAATGGCTTATGTAAGCCGAAAGCTCTGACCTGATAAAAAAATCAGCAATTATTGCGATTTCTTGTCGTCTTTCCGTGACAACACTATCAAGCTAATCAGATCATACGAAAGGATCTTACACAAAATAGACAGAACTTGTCTATATTATTCAATGAAACCTGTATATATATATATATATATATATATATATATATATATATATATATAAACACGACCCGGCCTTCTTCAGGTGCTAGAAATTTCAAACCGAACTCTTTACTACAATCACTGGTATATATCAACCTCATTCCTTGCGTAAAGTCATGAGTTATCTATCTCTAACCCTGCAAGTTACTTGTCCACCACTGCTGTAGTCTGGTATTGAACTCACAACTCTTTGGGTCAAGTCACAGGAACTAACCAACGCCTATATCCACTGGGCCGTGTGTCCTTAAGTGGATATAAACCTGAAGAAGGCAATAGCGTACAACGGCCGAAACGTCGTAACAATGGCAACAAAGATGAGGACAGTAGTCCGAATAATGTAAATACTGTAAAAATCAACGCATTTTTAAAACCAGCAGAAATTCTGTCAAGAAACCAAAAGAAAAGAAAAAAGAAAAAAAAAACAAAAGAAAAAGACATCTTAACCGAAAAGGAAAAAGAAAAGAAAAAAGAAAGATACCTGGAAAGAGTGACAAGGGTTATTAAGCTTGTGGCACCTATTTTACTCTAAGAAATCTCTATATATAAAAGGCAAGATGTCTGTCTGTCTGTCTGTCTGTCTGTCTGTCTGTCTGTCTGTCTGTCCTTTATACAAATCCACAAGTTTTATACGATTCTCACCAAACTTAACACAAATATTCTTTAGGCCTCTGGTCAGGTCATGGGCTACTTATTCTTTCGATTTCTCCCAGATATCGGAAATAGATACTTCGATATCCGATAAGTTCTGATCAAGATCAGGATTTCAGCCCTTTTATCGTGGTTCTTGCTGCAGAATTTGCTCTCACTTCGTAAAATTATAATTTTTAGTTTCAAACATTAGTAGATCTCAGAAAACTCATTTTCTCCAATATCGAAAATCGATACCTCGATATTCTATCGAATCTGATCAAAAACTGATATTCAGCCGTCAATATGGCTCATTTTCTCCAATTCAAGTTTTCATGTACATACTTAGATTATTTTATCCTTGGATGACTTATTTGACTCCGATATTGGAAATCGATACCACGATATATTATCAGGTTTGATCAAAATCAGGTTTTCAGCCATTTTATTTTAGTTTTTGCTTCGGGTTTTACTCTAAGTAGGTGTAATTGTAGTTCTTAGTCTCAGCCATGATACCATTTACTCAGAAGACATATTTAGCCTCAAAATTCAGTTTGCGTCGGAAAACTTACCGATACCGGAAATCAAAATTTGACTTACATCAATCCATTTTAGTAAGTTCTACGGCTTCGAAATCAACCTTTGAACAACCTACGTTTTTTTGTGCCAACGTCCAAAGAGTCTGTGCTCCAGGAGCATGTATTAGTTTTAAAGCTTTCATTACACCCGAGCAACGCCGGGCTCTACTGCTAATATATATATATATATATATATATATATATATATATATATATATATATATATATATGCATATATGCGATTGGTAAATTGTTGCAATTATTTTATTAGGTGCGATTGGTAAATTGTCGCAATTATTTTTTAATACAAATATTATTTAGGCTGAGTCTGAGCTCCAGGACCATGGATTAGTTTTAAAGCTTTCATTACACCCGAGAAACGCTGGGCTATACTGATAGTATTTTATAAGAGTTAGCCGAATGTAGCACCGACTTTTTAGTCAGTGTTCCTAATTTTTTCTTATGAGGAAATATTACCATTCACATTAAAACTGAAGTGAAGATATACTACACTGTGATCTCAAACCGATAGCCATGGGGTGAAGAAAAACTTTACTCAAGGAGCAATAACTGCTTGATTAATGATTGATATATATTTTCATATAAGGAAACAGTTAATAATACCATTATCCTAATCCTAACAAATATGTATTGTACGCCTGTCTGAATATCTGTTTCCATGTACGCCGGTGACATAAGTGTATTGATAAGTCTCTATGTCATCCGGAACGTTTACCCCAATGGAAATCTTGAAATAACCGATTGACAACGAATGCCTTCCAGAAATGACTAATTACTTGCATCTAAATGATCTATCTCTTTACACTGTCTCCGTGCCATCGTCCCAGCTCCAGGTACATCACTAAATTTAATTACTCTTGTCTTTCGGATAAGATCCTGACGATAACAAATACAAGAATGCGGGCAGAAGGCGCTACACGCACACACATTCTTCCTCCCCCTCTCTCTCTCTTTCTCACACATACATACACACTCTCACACACACATGCATTTCAATATGTCATATACTATATCTTATCCGTACATACGTTTTCTTTCACACGCAGGAACGAGTACACTGACATGTTTATCGTCAAAATTGCGTATACCTCCAACACGCTCAGTAATGTGTACATATACAAATGTATACTCATAGGTTTTTTTGTAGTGTCAGTCGTTCAAACGCATGCACACCTCTACACACACTCACACATCGACGCACGCTCATTCAGAGAGGTGCAGTTAGGCAAATACACACACACTAAATAAAAATGAAACAATCAATAAAAAAACCAATGATTGATAAAAATCAATACAGTCATTTTTATAAGAATCTAAAAGCATCACAAAACTGAAGCGGACATTGTAAATCACTTTATTACTTGTCTAGAACAAATTCATTGATGTTTGTAAATTTTTAGGCACTCACGCGTTTGTAATAATTGTGCCCGCAGTTTGTTTTTAATATTTTATATAAAATATTTTATATAAAAATTTCAACCTCCCGCTCCTATTTATCCGTATAAAAACTCCCTATAAAAATTCAACGCAAGTCCAAAAAAAAGAAAAACAACAACTGATTAATCTCTAATGGAGTCGCCATACTTCCTTCATTAGTTACCCATTAGTTACGAAAAAGCTATTAACATGATCTCGGCTAATTATCAATTATTAAAACATGGTTATCATATTATATGAAAGCCTTTTTTTATTTGGTTGGTTGGTTTTTGTGATGCTCAAACAATCGTATTTTTCATTGAATTCTTCCCAAGTATAATGCCACTAAGACACAAAAGAATACTGGGAGTAAAAAAGAATGAGAAGACTTTAGAAGAAACCGGAAACCCAATCCTAAACCGGAAGTAAGTTATGAACCGCTAATCCTTTTAAAAAACAAACAATATATATAAAATTAGCTGAATCATACTTTGGAGTTCTTTCTTTTTATTTTAAATATAATTTAAAAGATTAAGCTGAGAAAAGAATATTTAGAACGCTTTACCAGTGTAAATCATTGCGATTATAACTGCTTTTTCACAATCATTTCATGGCTATATACAATAACGAGCAAAGATTTTTTTTTTAATCATATCACCCCAAGCAAGGCGGTAATGCCACTGATGTGCAGGAGGCTACGTAAGAGTGAAAAGGTTGGAAAAGAGAAAGCCGGAAACCACATCCTAAACAGGAAACAAGGGATGAGCCTCTTCACCTGTTCAATAGACGTGGGTGGAGTGTGAACCGGGCGATAGTTTAGTCGAAGAAAAGGAAAAAAACGAAGGAAATGTATGTTTTTAATATTATATCCCGTAAAAACTTTTATATTGAAGAAAAAAATTATTTTAATTTCATTAAATAATTTGTTGTTGTTACATGTTAAAAAAAAAGATTGACCAAAATTCAGAGTTAAAACACAGAAAAATATTTAATTTACAGAAACATTAAATAAAAATATTTACAAATATACAGTTTTTGCATTCAAATAGAAAACGTAGAATTTACTACTGGCAGGCAAACTATTACGAAAGGGAAGGAAGGGTCAGTATCTCACCCA
Organism: Ascarosepion bandense; assembly: GCA_037127315.1. Lineage (NCBI taxonomy): Eukaryota > Metazoa > Mollusca > Cephalopoda > Sepiida > Sepiidae > Ascarosepion > Ascarosepion bandense. Next base: position 3,776,816 of record JBBBDQ010000653.1, read on the forward strand.
GTTATGTTGGCGAAGAAGTTAAGTACTATACTTCTTGGAAATCCTTAAATATGTATATAAAGAATAATTTTAAGTATGGTCAATGGTCCTTTTTTTTTTTTTTTTGTTCCAGGGGGTTCTCTTTCAGGTTTTAGTTGGTCGACAACTTTTCTTAGAGATTCTTTCGGCTGGATATAAATCCTTGAATCAAAGCCGGAGTTGATAATGTCAGCAAATCCTTTTAACAACTAACTACTCTCTTCCCAAAACTTATTTCTATAGGGGCTAACACCTAATTTTCATATTTCTGGAACATTTCGAATTCTCTCAAATATTCTACAATCTTCCAAATTTTCTATTCCTAATTTCTTTATTTTTACGACTACTTCATGCATTAAAATTTTTTTGTAATAAAAGTAGGACTCAATAGAATCCCTTAATACAACTGTTTAGACATTATTATTATTATTTGTATATATAAATGCATCCTCGTAACACTGTGCATTGCCATATCATTGCTTTATTCAAAGAAACTAAAGTCTAGTTTAATAGTGCCAACATGAGTGTTGTAGGATTAACAGAATTCTACTCACTGAAGAATTTCTTTGTCATTTAACTTTAAACACGCTGTCATCTTAAAGATCTCAAACTTCAATTTATCAGTTTCTGTTGTTGGCAAAAACCCTGATGTTGAAAGTTGTCTTGTTTTTAATGATATTGGACTCTTGGTCTTTGGAATCGAGGTCTTTACAAACGTGTTATATATTAGCGAATTAATCGAAGTCAGATAGATGTGATAATTTCTGGCAAAGGCATAAGGCCCAATATGTCTAATCGAGATGAGATGGCAGTTATCAGAGCACTATGGTAAAGCACTAAACATTCAACGGATTCTCCGAAAACAGAAACAGAAATTCAATTTTACAAAATGATTTTATGGATAATTGCTGTATCGTGGCTCATACCATGTGACATCCGGTCGCCCGGATGTATAAAAGACAATGCGCGCTTAGCACGGGAGGGTTGTTATTATCGCGGACTTCGGGAAGTTACACCTACTACTGCGATAGGCTGTAAATATATCGTATATACATCTTAGTTGTAGCATTCTCTTAATAAAGTAGTTTAGTTACATTTCTGGGTGTGTCTCTTCATTCCACGATACAACATTTGGCGACGAAGGATTCGAATTCATAGCGATCGACCAACAAAATTTCGTTTAAGGGTTAAAAAGAGAAAATAAAATCTATAAAATGGAGGACTTCAAAAGTTGTATGTTTGAATTCTTTAAACAACAAGAAATACAACGTCTATAAGATTTAAAACTTCACAAATTAGAACAAGAGGCGGTAATTAATTCAGTCGGCGAATTTACTTACAAGCCTGAAGAATAAGTGACATTCGATGCATACTTTCGAAGGTACTGGGAAATTTTCGAAAAAGACTATGAAAAGTGGTCCGACGAGAAAAAAATAAGACTTTTACTAGACAAATTTGAGGCGGTGAACACGAGAAATATGCAAAGTTTATTCTGCCGAATATATATTGTATATACATCTTGGTTGTACTACTCTGTTAATAAAGTAGTTTAGCTATATTTCTAGGTGTATCTCTTCATTCCACGATACAACATTTGGCGACGAAGGATTCGAATTCAAAGCGATTTACCAACAAAACGTCGTTTAAGGGTTAAAAAGAGAAAATAAAAATCTATAAAATGGAGGACTTCAAAAGTTGTATGTTTGAATTCTTTAAACAACAAGAAATACAACGTCAATAAGATTTAAAACTTCACAAATTAGACCAAGAAAAACTGGAAAAACAACAGCGAGATAATTTGAAATTTTCAAGAAAGCATCGAACGACAAGAGAAAAGGTTTGTGAAACTGTTGGAATGTTTTACAAAGAAAGAAAATGATGCAGCAAATTCTAATACATTCTCGCAAGAGGCGGTAATTAATTTAATCGGCGAATTTATTTACAAGCCTGAAGAAGAAGTGACTTTCGATGCATACTTTCGAAGGTACGGGAAAATTTTCGAAAAAGACTATGAAAAGTGGTCCGACGAGGAAAAAAATAAGACTTTTACTAGACAAATTTTGAGGCGCTGAACACGAAAAATATGCAAACTTTATTCTGTCGAATATATAATGTATACACATCTTGGCTGTACCACTCTGTTAATAAAGTAGTTTAGCTAGATTTCTCGGTGTATCTCTTCATTCCACGATACAACATTTGGCGACGAAGGATTCGAATTCATAGCGATCGACCAACAAAGCGTCGTTTAAGGGTTAAAAAGAGAAATATATATATATATATATATATATATATATATAAAAATAACCTCTTTTTAACCCTTAAACGACGCTTTGTTGGTCGATCGCTATGAATTATATATATATATATATTTCTCTTTTTAACCCTTAAACGACGCTTTGTTGGTCGATCGCTATGAATTCGAATCCTTCGTCGCCAAATGTTGTATATATATATATATATATATATATTTCACAACTTTTGAAGTCCGCCACTATATATATATATATATATATATATATATATATATAATGGCGGACTTCAAAAGTTGCATGTTGGAATTCTTTAAACAGCAAGAAATACAAAGTCAAGAAGATTTAAAACTTCACAAATTAGACCGAGAAAAACTGGAAAAACAACGACTAGAGAATTGGAAATGTTTTCAAGAAACCATCAAACGACAACAATAGAAAAGGTTTGTGAAACTGTTGGAATGTTTTACAAAGAAAGAAAATGATGCAGCAAATTCTAATACATTTCTCGGTGTATCTCTTCATTCCACGATACAACAATAATTAAAAATCATAATTTAGGCAACAAATGAATTGCAGCATCCAGAAATGATCCACAAAAACCGCAGAATGGAATTAAGTAAACTTTATTAAACGATTAATAATTAAGACAATAAATTAACTGGAAAATTTCACATGAGTTTAGCGGTTTTGTGGCACATTATTCTCTCAGAATTTTACAGTCGGTAGCTGATGCCAGTGGAATATAACCCGTTTCTTTTCTATAATATGTAAAATTACAAATATCTGCTAACATGAAATAATTATTCAAGACGTCACAAATTAGTTGAGAAATCCCATAATATTCAGTTGTATTTGCTGCTTTCCTTCTTGCCTATTTTAAATAAGTCGATTGCTGTTCTCTGGTAATTGACACCTGACTAATTAAACAGTAGCTTCCGTATATAATGAATACGATATCTCTCACCTGTTTTGTTTAAATTGTCTTAAGGCGGCTTTCATTTAAAAAGTGGATAACTTTAGCACTGAGATTACCCAACACACTGCCGAGAAGATACGATCGCGCAAATGGAATTGATCTGGTTATTACATAATGCAGCCTTTATGTATCTTAGCGTCATGTCATCTCATTAACAAAAAACTCATTACTTTCTTAATTAACGCCGTTCTTGCATGATAACAATATCTGAAGCGTGATGACTAACAGATCTTTGTCTCATGTCAAAAATTGTCTTATCTATTCAATACTTTCCCTTTAGGGATGCCACAACTGCATAAAAAATTTTTTCTCAGTTACCAGAATTTATAATGTACTAGTTGTATAGCGCGGCGTTGATCGGGTGTAATGAAAGCTTTAAAACTAATCCCTGGTCCAGGAGCTCAGACTCAGCCTAAAGAATATTTGTGTAAATTTTTGTGAGAATCGGATAAAAATTGCGAATTTGTATAAAGGACATACAGACAGATAAACAGACACACACACACAAACATCTTTCCTTTTACACACACACACACACACACACACACACATATATATATATATATATATATATATATATATATATATTATCGATTTTCTGCACTATTGTAAGAACTGCAACCTTGAAACTTCTGAATATCGTTACTTATGTCTTTGTCTATGAGTGGATCAAATTTGATTAAAATCGGACCACTCCTTCTATAACCCGATTTTTTCGATTTTCGATATTTATTGGAGGTACCTCGACACAAAACCTAGCTAAGAACACTCGCAGATGCTTATAGTACAACTGTGTAAATTTTCAAGAAAATCGGTTCAGCCATTTCGGAGTTTATAGGTAACGGACACACACACACACAGAGAAAAAGTTCCATTTATAAATAAGTTTAGATTAGATAGATTGGCGGACCTGTACGACCACCACCTGGAAATTTGTTGATTATCATTTTTTTTCACTTTTTTCTGTGTATTCCTATCGATTAGTACATAAACTTCCGATTTTCAAAAAACACTTGGAAAAATTTAATATCTAATGATTTTTAAGAGGTGCTCAGTTTCTCATACGATCCTCCATTTTGTAAACACTCGAGTTGGGGTCGCTTTGATGTCGCTGACACTATATATAGAGAAGCTTACAATTTGAAGATCTACAAACCCATGGAAATTTTTTTTTTAATTTAGAATGAAAGATATGACATGTAAAACATTAAAAAAGAAATTTTTGACAGAGAATATTTAAAATAATTCCTATTCTAAAAAATGTTTGAATAAAACATATTTCCGGAACGATTTTTTTCATTAATTTTCTGCAAGTTTTGGAAAAAAAGAAAGAGGACAACAACTCGAAACGAGTGTTGACGGATCGATTTACTATAACGTTGTATGTGAAATTGAGCACCCACTAAAAATCTTTAAATATTGAATTTTTTCAAGTTTTTTTAATCGGAAACTTTATGTACTAATCGATAAGAATACACAGAAAAAAGTAAAAAAATAATAATAATCAACAAATTTACAGGTGGTATATTTACCAAAATTACACAAAAATATCTTCAAATACTAAATAGCAAATTTATTCAGAAAACATCAAGATTGGCTTCAACTATGCCCTTCAGACGACTTCAGAATTTCTTCCATATCTTCTGGACATCTTATTTTAACATATATATATACCAAATTCACAAAATGAAATTCTAAAGAGTAAATTTATTGAATAAAATCACCTTTGACTTTAATACAACTTCGGAATCTCCTGTAAATCTTCTGGACAGTATCCATGTAAAGGTTGGTGAATGCTGCCATAATCCTTACCTTTAGTTCATCTTTGGTGCTACAAGAAGATTCTTAATCTCTCGATTAACTGCGCCCCACATATAATATTCAAGGGGGTCTCAGTCTACGGAGATAGATGGCCAGATTAGGGGGTGATACAGTCACAGATTCTGACAGTCATGATTGGGTTTTTCTGCTTGTGTGGCATATGTCCTGTTGCCAAACATATGGTCATCCAGCATTGAACTTCTTGCCTCAGAGTAACTCTATCTCACCAAGGAACTTCATGTAGGCCTGCATGTTGAGTCTGAGAAGAGGAATGTGGCATAACTTTGTAATCGCTAGTGATCACTCTAAACACCTTTAAATCACCATTAGACTTATCCAAATCTTTCTTAATCTTATGAACTGTTCTCAGATATATACCAAAATAATCTGAATGTTTTGTAATGGAGCATTAGGCACGAATGCCAAACAATAAAGCATGCCTTTTTTAAAATTATTTCAGAGTGAATTGCTATTTTTCTCAGGAATGGTGCCCAACTGACCCTACTAACGTTTGCAGTCAACAAATTAAAAACCAACAACGAGCTGGCGAGTAATTGAAAATATATAAATGCGACAATTTATCCATCACAACCTGCATAACCACATCTCGAAATACAGTTTCAACCAATTTAGAAAACTGTTTTACGCGTTTTTTAATCATTTCACCCCAAACAAGGCAAGAATAACACCAGTAAGCAGATGCCTACAGTGAGAGTGAAGGTGAAAGAGAAAAATAAGAGAGACTGGGGGGATTGATGAAAGGTTAAAAGATAAACGAGACTCATGAAGATAGAAGATGGCGACTGATGTTGCATTTACATTTTGAAGATTGTAGTTATCAGAGAAGTTAGTAAACGAAAAAGAGTTCTTCAGGTTGAAAGTGCGAGAAAATAAACTGCTAGAGTATAAATGGCAATTGCATTTAGCTATTTCAACAGTAAATAAGTGGGACCTAAATGCCAATCTAGTAGCACGTTTATATTTATATATTCGGAATACCAGGGAAAAAGCTAGTCAGAGCATTTACCACGAAAATAAGCCGACCAAGCATAGAGATGAACACAATATGGGAACACGTAATAACGGAGTGCCAGAGAAAATCATTAGGGTCAAAAATTGCAATATGAGCTCTGGTAAAAGTATGAGAGAAAACCATTAACCTCAAAAATACTAGAGAAAACCGTTACCATCAAAAAATTGCAATATGAACTCTGGTAAAAAAAAGGATAATGAACATTAGGTTTATAAGTCCCAAAAATTCAATTGTTCTTAAGGACACATGAATATAGATGTTGGTTTGTTCCTGACTTGACTCTTAGAGTTGTGAGTTCAATACCAGGCTACAGCTGGAGTGAACAAGTAACTTGCAGGGTTAGAGGGAGATAACTCATGACTTCAAATCGTGACATTACTACTACGCAAAGACTGAGAATGATATATCCCAGTGATTGTAATAAAGGGTTCGGTTCGAAATTCGTATCAGCTGAAGAAGGTCGGAGTGTACAAGGGCCGAAACGTCGTACAAATGGCAACAAAGATAAGGACAATAGTCCGAATAATGTAAATATTGCAAAACTGTGTAAATTGATGCAAAAAGATTTTACAGCTGGTCTTAAAAATGACTTATAGCCTGTTGTTTACTGAGACAAGAAATGGCTTGTTAATGTTGACACCTCCAAATCGAAACTGATTATTTTTAATGCCAAACGAATTGTGTTAACGTATGTTTACAAACTGCCCCAAAACACCCTTCCGAATTTGGGTTATTATGTGTTGACTAATCTTTGTTTCCAACCACTGACCCATGTAGCCAGCGTCATGCAGACATTTGAAATAATAAATTACTGAACTGAAATGGTGCGTAGATAGAACATCCTTTCGGGCCGATCTCAACATAAGTTGGCCAGTAAAAATAATCCATAGATTGTCAGACATAAAACATAATTCCCGCTTTCCTTTGATACTTACTGCTTTATTGGTTAGAGAATTCCCAGAAGTATTTTTACTGCCAAAATATACGATATTTTTAACGAAAATTACAATAAAAAACATTGTTGTATTGAATCGAAAAATTGGGCTAAAAGTCTCCAGTTACTTATATCATATATTAATGATTTCTTTGCCCCAAATCAAAGTTCAACACAAGATCGAGTTATGCAAGTGCGTATATAAAATTAATTAATTAAAGCCTCAGTAGGTAATTATATCAATGTGGCTCTGTGCCAACTCTCATATTTCAAAAAATAAGAAGGAAGAAAATGAGGAAAGTGGTGGGAAATAGTTAATTACTTTAGCTGCAGCCATAATGGCAATAGTGTTTAGGGATTGCAAGAATAGAATTAAAATTTGTTATCAATAGCGTTGATAGAAATCAGTTAAACTCACTTTTATTTAATATTTAAAATAATATTCAAAATTTTGAAAGATTCTAAAGTAACGGAAAATTAAACATTGCTCACCTGTCGATAATAACGTTTGGTTACTAAAAACCGGGCTGCCAGTTTCAGAAGAAGATAAAACATACGGTTCCCATGAGATTAGAAAATGAAGTCGAATTCTTTATCAAGCAGAACATCTCTTTGTACTTAAATAGAATGGTGCAAGGAAAGTGAGATGTACTTGGAAATTTGTTGAGAAAGATAAATTAAGCAAACAAAAAACGAAATGTAAAAAAAAAACGAAATAAATAAAGTCTAATAAGTGAATATGGATAGAGTAAGCAAACAAGAAACAAACAGTAAAAAATAAAAGAAAGAAAGAAAGAATGTCTAATTATCTATATTTCTGAAATAGGTTATTTTAACTAATTTTTTATGAACATATCGCCTCTAAGCAAGGCACTTTACTACCACTGTTGTGCAAGGAGTTACGTAGAAGGAAAGCTATGAGAAAGAGTAACAGGTTATAGGGGGTGTCAGAAAGTGGGTAAGAGAAGGATGAGAATACTGATGAGAGTGGAGTGGACGGAGAAAGGAACACGAGAGAGAGGATGCAAGTTAGTGAAATAGGACATGACTATTGACTTTACATTTAAATTCTTGGAGATTGTAGCTGTCGGGGAAGCAAGTAAATGGAAGGGAATTCCACAGGCGGGAAGTGCGAGAAAAGAAGCTGATGGAGTAGAATTTGCGTTTAGAATTTATTAGTTTCACAGTAAAAGAGTGGAACCTAGTTGCTAATCTTGCGGCTCTAGTAAATTTATATATAGGGAGTACCAGAGAGTTGAGTTCATTGGAGCAGAAGCTCTATTTATTTATTCTATTTGCATTTTTCGGACTGTTGTTTTCATCTTTTTTTGTCACATTCACGATGTTTCGGCCGTTGTATACTCCGGCCTTCCTCAGAATCTGTCCATATTTCTGAGATGAGGTATTAAAACTATTTATAAGATTTATATTGTTCGGACCGTTGTCCTCATCTTCATTGTCACATTCACGACGTTTCGGCTGTTATACACCCCGGTCTTCTTCAGGATCTGTCAATCTTTCTGAGATGAGGAGTTGTAAGTATTTTCAATATTTACATTGTTCGGATTAGTTTTCTCATCTTTATAGTCATATACACTAGGTTTCGGCTATTGTACGCTCCGGCTTTCTTCCTGTTGGATATTTTTTTGTCTTCTGGAGTAAATTCTTCTAGTTCCACATGCCATTTCTTTTCTTGATATTCCAATTTCTGTCATTTCCCTTTAGTAACTTAACTTTCCAAGTTTTTAGTTCTTCTCTGCTGTGGCCAACTCTCAACTCTTTGGGTCAAGTTCAACCAACTTTTTATCCACTGGGTCATGTATCCGAAGAAGGTTGGGATATACAATGACCAATACGTGGTGAATATGACAATAAAGATAGAGACAGCAGTCAAAACAATGTAAACAGTGTAAATAGGAATAAAACGACAAAATATGAGAAAAAAAAGTATTCAAAATTGAAAGAAAAACGAATAAAAAAAATAAAAATAAAAATAAAAAAGGAAGACGAATGATGAAAGTAAATTTAGCTGAGCAAAGATTTACCCCGTAAAACATAGACTTACTTTTATATATTTAATCCTTAAAAAATGATTTTACCCATCCCTAGAATTTCAGATGACATTAAAAGAGACAGTAAGAGTGCGTACGTAGTGGTGCAATGGATATCGGCTCGGAACGAGAAATCGGAGGACCGAGTTCGAATTCGTTGCATTCACTTACGCGCAAATACGCGTTGGAAATCTAATCTAATAATCTAATACTAACCCGCCTTTTAACTCCAGCTATAATAAATAAATACTAATATGACAAGTTGTGTTCTATATCTTTGGTTAGCAACCAGTCTACCGCAGAAAGTAATGGCAACCTACTGTGAGAAAATCTTCTATCCAATCAATCATGTCTCGAAAGATACATGAACGATCAATGGTACTAAACTGTCTGAAGATGATGTGCAGGGTGCAGTGGATATCGTCTCGGAACAAGAAATCGAAGAGCCGAGTTTCGAATTCCATTTGAATTCGTTGCATTCACTTACGCGCCAATACCCGTCGCTTTTCCCTCCAGCTATGAGGTAAATAGCAGGACAGATTGGGTTCTACAGTTTTGTTTGGCAATTAGTCTACCGCAGAAAGTAATGGAGAGAAAAGAACTGAATAAATTCCAGATTTTCAGGTTCTCGCATAAATTTTTTGTTTATTTGTTATAATTTATACTTATTAAGATTTGAATATCATTTAAATTTGCACCGTACAAATTCAGTTTTTTGGGGTTTTTTTTTTAATAATCGTTTCACCCCTAGCAAGGAATTTCACTGTCACTATTACGCAGGGGTTACATAAAGGGGAAAGTGGTGAGAAAGGATGGTTAGATATAGGAAATGTCAGAAGGAGGGTGATAGACGGGTAAGGATACCGAGAATGAGGGTTGGGTAGATGGTGAGAGTGCTGGGAGAATAGATGCAAGTTAGTGTGATAGGAGGTGTCTATTGACCTTATATTTAAACTCCTGAAGATTGTAGCTGTCTGGAAAGCAGACATGTGGAAGGGAATTCCAGAGGTGTGAAGCGCGAGAAAAGAAGCTGTTAGAGTAAAAATTACGGTTACATCTTATCTGTTTCACTGTAAAAGGGTGGGACCTAGTTGCTAATCTAGTATCTCGTGTAAATTCATACCTAGGCGGCACCAATGGTCTAAGTTCATCGGAGCAGAAGCCGTGAAAGTATTTATAGAAGAGGCACTGGGAAGCCACGTCACGCTGGTGAGAGAGTGACTGCAGCCGGTCCGCCAAGTCATTATCGATCACGTTACAGATCCTCCCTGAAAATTATTATCTATTGTTTATTGGCTTACGGTCACTGAAACAACGGTTCCCGTACGCCATGAAAGTTTCAGCAACGTGGTGCCTGGTCAGTTCCGAGATGGGTGACCCTTTTGGAATACCAGCTGCGGTAAGCTTGAATGTGCTGTTTTGTATATATAGATTTTTTCTTTCAATGAATTTTGAATGCTTTATTTCAGACCATTAAGTCATTGAAAGGCTCAATAAGTCATATGTTGACCGCATATAACATGGTAGACCTCAAAGACAGACGTAATCTCCATACTACAATAGCACTAATATATTTGAAATTTTTAGATGAACATTTTCTCTATTATTTTATTTTTTGTCTCATTTCATTTATTGTTACATTGACTTACGACTACATCACGTTGAAACACCAAATTATATGCTCTCACCGAAGTAAAGCAATTCTGAACTTGGTCAGTGCCTAGACCTAGGCAAGAGAGGCGTCTGAAGACCTTTCACGTGAGTAGTATCCGACGTATATTGCGAATCTCATGGCAAGACAAGGTGCACAAAACTGGGGTCCTGTCTCGTGCCGGTCTGCGTACCATGTTCACACACCTTAAACGGTGCAGACTCCTCTGGCTAGGCCATGTCCACCGCATGCCAGACGGTAGCATTCCAAAAGACCTCCTGCAGAGAGAGCTGGCATCTGGAAGAAGACCCAGTGGGCGACCACAGCTACGGTATCGTGACATCATAAAAGGCGATATGAAAGCTGTGGACATCAACATGGAGTCATGGAAGAGAGTAGCAGTCAACCGGTTCAAATTGAGAGGAACCCTGGCCCAAAAACTTAAATCAAGGGAGGAGCAACTAACACAAGTCACCATGGAAAGGCGGGTCGCAGGAAGTAAAATGGCAGCTTCGACAGACCAGAAACAAAACATCAATGCAGCCTTTGCAACAAAGACTGTCACTCACGCATTGGTTTCTACGGTCACAGACGCCAATGCTCCAGTCAAACAGACAACTAGGATGCTACCTATGGTCAACCCTGACCGACGGAGACCTACTACAGTGCCTAGATGTGTAACCGTTTGGGAATCCTAGGTTCTGTAAGACTAGATGTATGAGTGGTTTAATTAATAATCGGGTAGCCAAGTTCCAATTCTTGTTGGGGTTGTTATATTTACTTATGTGCAAATATTCTTGGGGAAGGTATGAATCCATATCTTCTCCCCCCTCTTTGGGTTAATTAGTAAGACCTGCATCCCTAAACCATTATTATTTTTTAAAAAAACGAAGAAAATTTCTTACACTCTAAAAATATTTTCTGGCTTTAAATAAACAGCAAAGGGTTTATAAGTCATGGTAAACAAATCAATCAACCAATTAGTTTGTCAAAATTCTTTTACAGACATCTAATCTGATTTATGGGGTCTTATATTTCTTTTTCCTCTTCAGTAAAATTAAAGAATGCTTTACTTTGAATCAATGACTCATGGGAAGGCTCATCTTTCAAATGCTGAGTTCGACCAGCATATAACAATATGTCAGACCTCGAATACTGAGGTAGTCTGCATACGACAATAGCACCAAAATATTTATTTTTTAAATTCTTTCGAACATTTTCAGTTATTTTATTTCTCGTTTTATTTCGTCTTCTTGTTACTTTATCTTACGGACTCAACACATTAAAACACTGGTTCCCTTACGATCACTGAATTTAAGCAATGTCCTGGCCAGGATATAGAATGGTGACCGCTTGGGAATGCCAGATGCTATAATCTTCGATGTTCGAATGGTGCAATGGATAATGACTTGGAGTCGTTAATCGGAGAAACGAGCTTCAATTCCAGTTGGGGAACGAATCAGTCAAGTCATATTTTATGTTTATTAGATTGAGTTATAAATAATGATCGAGGAGTCAAATAATGATCGAGGAGTCAAATAATGATCGAGGAGTCAAATAATGATCGAGGAACCAAATGTAAAATTTTGAAAAATAAAAAATGATAGCAAAATATGGAAGTTATTTATGGCTCAAATTAATATCTGTTCTTTTTCTTTTTTAATGGCTTAGAGTACCTTGATTATCCATTCCATCTACCCCTACAATTACAGATTAAACACTCAAAAACTTATTTGTTATTATCTAAACTTATTTATAAATGAAACTTTGTCTGTGTGTGTGCGTGTGTGTGTCTGTTACCTATACACTCCGAAACGGCTGAACTGATTTTCTTGAAAATTTACACAGTTGTACTATAAGCGTCTGCAAGTGTTCTTAGCTAGGTTTTGTGTTGAGGTAGTCCCGATAAATATCGAAAATCGATAATCGAAAAAATCGGGTTAAAGAAGGAGTGGTCCGATTTTAATCAAATTTGATACACACATAGACAAAGGTACAAGAAACGATATTCAGAAGTTTCAAGGTTGCAGTTCTTACAATAGTGCAGAAAATCGATAATATATATATATAAAAGACAAAATATTTGTGTGTGTCTGTCTGTATGTCTGTATTTTTTTCAGCCCTTTTATTTTAGTTTTTGCTTCGGGTTTGGCTCTAAGTAGGTATAATTGTAGTTCTTAGTCTCAGCCATTTACTCAGAGGACTTGTTTAGCCTTCAAAATTCAGTTTACGACGAAAAAAACTTATTTGATATCGATACCAGGAAATCCAAATTTGACTTACATCCATTCATTTTTCTTTCAGTCTACGGTTTCGCTTTAACTGGAAACAACGTTTTAGTCTTTCGTGCCAACGTCCAAAGAGTCTGAGCTCCAGGAACATGGATTAGTTTTAAAGCTTTCATTACACCCGAGCAACGCCGAGCTGTACTGCTAGTTTATAATGATTTAGTGCTGCGTATACGATGAATAGTATTTCCATCTACCCTTACTATTTCTAATAAACACTCAACATTTTTGCTTATTTTTATAAATTATCTTTATTCATCCCTGGGATTTTATTTACTCCCCGGAACTTATTTACTCCCCGGAACTTATTTACTCCCCGGAACTTATTTACTCCCCGGAACTTATTTAACCCCGTGATTTTAATTAGTCCTGAGAGTTTGTTTCGTCTTGAAAGTTTATTTGGCCCTGGGAGTTTATTATTTCATGGAGTATATTTATCCTGAGAGTTTCTTTAGTCCCAGGCTTTTTTTTTTTTAGTCCTGGAAGTTTGTTTAGGCCTGTAAGTATATATATATATATATATATATATATATATATATATATATATTTTTAATCGTGTCACCCCAAGCAAGGCATTCCACTGCCACTATAGCGCAGTGGGTTACATAGAGGGATTGGGTATAGGAAATGTCAGAAGGAGGGTGATAGACAACTTAGGATGTACATAGGGAGAGAGTTGGAGAGAGTGGGTGTGAGTTAGTTTGTTAGGAGGTGTCTATTGACCTTACATTTAAACTCCTGGAGGTTGTAGCCGTCGGGGAAGTAAGCACGCGGTAGGGAATTCCACAAGCGGGAAGTGCGAGGAAAGAAGCTGTTGGAGTAGAAATTGCGGTTACATTTCATCGGTTTTACTGTAAAAGGGTGGGACCTAGTTGCCAATCTAGTATCTCGTGCAAATTCACATCTATGAGGCACCTGTGATTTAAGTTCGTCAGAGCAGAAGCCATGAAAGTATTTCTAGAAGAGGCACAGGGAAGTCACGTCACGCCGGCGAGAGAGATACTGCAGGCGGTCAGCCAAGTCGGTATCAATCACATTACAGATTCTTCGCTGTATTTTGTCAAGAACCCCGAGGAGAATAGAAGGGGCACCCGACCAGATGTGGCAGCAGTACTCAATACACAGGCGGATGGTGGATTTATATAATTGCAGGATAGATTCAGGCGGAAAGAATTTGGTCCAAGGAGTTTATTTCAACCTGGGAGTTTATTTACTCCAGGAAGTGTATTTAGCTCTGGAAGTTTAATTAGTCCTGGCAGCTTATTTAGTCCTAGATATAATCCTTCAAGTTAATTTAGTCCTGGGAGTTTATTTAACCCTGAGTGTTTATTTACTCCTGGGAGTATATTTATTCCTGGAAGTTTGTTTAGTCCTGGGAGTTTTTTTAAACCTGAGAATTTATTTAGTCCTGGCTGTTTATTTCGTCATGGGAGTTTAATTAACTTGAAAGTTTAATATAGTCCTCGGAATTTATTTAGTTCTGTGAGTTTATTTAGCCTTTGGTATTTATTTAGTTCTCAGAGTTTATTTATCGCAGGGTGTATATTTAGGACTGAGTGTTTGTTTATTCCTGGTAGTGTTTTAGTCCTTGCATGTTTTTTAACTCTTAGAATTTATTTAATCATGGAAGTTTATTTAGTTTTGGGTGTTTATTTAGTCCAGTGGGTTTATTTAGTTTTGCGAGTTTATTTAATATTGAGAGTTTACATATTCCTCGGGGTTTATTTAGCTCTAGGAGTTTATTTTACCCTTGGAGTTCATGTAGTCGTCTGAGTTTATTTACCCTAGTAGTTTATTTAGTATTGAGAATATATTTATTTCTGGGAGTTAATTTAGTACTGGGAATTTATTTAGACCTGGGAATCTATGTAGTCCTGGAATTTTATTTATTCGTGGAAGTTTATTTAATACTTAGTGTTTATTTCAAACTAGGAGCTTATTTAGTCCTGGGAGTTTATTTAACCTTGAGAGTTTATTTATTCATAGAAGTTTATTTAGTACTAGGCTTTTTTTAGACTTGGGAGTTTATTTAGTCATGTGAGTTTATTTAAGGCTGGGAGTTTATTTATTCCTGAGAGTTTACTTACCCTGGGTGTTTATTTGGTCCTCTGAGTTTATTTATCACTGGTTGTTTATTTGTACTTGAGAGTTTTTTAGTTCTGGAAGTTTATTTAGTCCTGTGAGTTTTAGTCCTAGGTATTTATTTAGCTCTAGGATTTTATTCATTCATGAATGCTTATTTATGCCTTGGTATTAATTTAGTCATGGGATTTTATTCAACCCTGAGAGTTTATTTATTCCTGGACGTTTATTTAGTCTTGGGTGGTTTCTTTTAGTTACGTGAATGTATTTTGAATTGGGATTTTTTTAGTCCTCTAAGTTTATTTATATCTGGATATTTATTTAGTCCCTGGAGTTTATTTAGTCGTAGGAGTTTATTTATTCCGTCAAGTTTATTTATTCCTGGGAATTTATTTAGTACTGGGAATTTATTTATACTTGAGTGTTTATTTAGTCTTGGGAGTCTATTTAGCTCTAGGAGTTTATTTAACCAAGAATGTTTATTTATTTGTGAGAGTTTATTTATTCCTGGAAGTTTACTTAATCCTGGGAATTCATTTAGTCGTGGTAGTTTTTTTTAATCTTGGGAGTTTAATCTAGCCTTACCTGGTGATTTATAGTATTCCACTCAAATTATTTCTTTTTATTATTATATTTTTTTGTTCATTTGTTTTGCTGTCCCTGGAAGTATGCTTAAAAGAGGTCTACACCTGTCCATATTTATTTTTCCTTCATTATAGCTATTACATTTCAGTACACACCGGCTTTCCCAAAGTGTCTGTTTTGTCCAAGAATCTTCAGTCATCATTGAATACACTTCTTCGTAACATTTATAATTTTCGTTTTTTTTTAAGCAATAAATATTGAGTAATAGGGTTAGAGTTAATTCATCAAATGGTCTTCTTTTTGAAGCCACAATAGAAAGAATCGGTTAGTCAGATTTTCTCTACCACAGGGAATTGAAGATTTTTCAAAAACAGTTTTTATCATTATTTTATAGTATCATATCTGTATTACATAATCACTCAATTAAGTGCCATACGTGATACACGCTTAGGCGTTCATATCTCGAAAGAGACATGACTGACTGGGCAGAAGATTATCCCGCAATTGCCAATGCTTTCTGCGGTAGACTGGTTGCCGAACAAGGCTATAGAATCCAATCTGTCCTGTTATTTAACCCATAACTGAGGGAAGAGATGGATTAATACCTTTCCCAAGGGTATTTGTGCGTAAGTTAATGCAAGGAATTCAACTAGAATTCGAACTCGGCTCTCCGATTTCTCGTTCCAAGCCGATATCCACTGAACCACAACGCACATCCATCTATCACATAATAGGCGTCCAAAATATGATAATATTTTCAGATAATGTAATTAAAACACAATTTCTAGAAAAATTTGTCAATCGATGTCTTGTCCGAAACTGTAACTCATTTAAATAAAAAGGAAAATAATTCAGTAATCCTTGATAATTTTGAAATAATTAAACGAAAAATTGAATTTTAAGATGTTTACCAGGTTTAAAATTAAACAGCTGAAAACATTTGACTGAACCTACTAGTACTTCTACTATTACTACTATTACTACTATTGCTACTACTACTACTACTAATAATAATAATAATAATAATAATAATAATAATAATAATAATCGGCTGTTAAAAACTATTGTCGGAAACAGACCTACCATAGGGTCTGCCACGTTTTTTGTCCCTGAGCTTAATGGTGCTAAATCAGGCTTCACTGAATCCAGCTCATCTCGCTATGTTATTACTGTTATCCACAATTTTCAATTGAAGATGTCAAATTCAAACAAATACAGACGTTTAAATGGGAAGTGTTTTAACAATGACGGAAAACCGATGACTGGAATAGTCAAATATGCTTTTCAAAAGCTAAACAGAGTATTATGAATTAGAAAAGAGTGTTGAATTACTGCATAATATCAGTCTTCCTCTATAGCAATGAATGCTCTACAGTTGCTTCACAGATAAAAAAAAAAAAAAAGAGGCCGGAGAGAGCATAAATATGATTCTACAGAAAGATGCTGAGAATGCTATAGACAGTACAACTAAGCAAGAGGCAATTAAGGAAAATAGAAACCAAAACTCACTTATATTCAGAATTAGGAAAAGAAAGCTTAAATTTCTGGTACATATAATAAGAAAAAAGGCTTTGAAAGTTTGACACTCACAAGGTGTATTGAAGGCAGAAGGGATAGGGGAAAACAGCCAGTAACCTGCTTAACGAGTTTATGTAAATAAATGGCAGAACAGGGTTTTGAAAGCATAGTAAAAAATACTAAAAATGCTAAAAGCTACAAAGGATAGGAAGTTGTGGCGAGCCATGACCATCCTACCTAAAAAGTATATGTAAATGTTTGGCAGAACTAAAAGAGTGAAATATAGTAAAAAGACAAACAATGATAAGGGTACAAAGAATAGGAAGTTGTGGACAGCCATAGCCATCTATCTAACAAACCTGTGTATATCGACGTCTGAACAAGAAGTCGGAAGGATAGTAATATTATTGTTAAGATCTAAAAAAGATAAAAAGTGGTGGAGAGCCATGATTAACTACCCAACAGTCATGTTGTTATATATCGACAAACAACAAACACGCATATATATAAAAATATAAAGTTATATTTTTATTAATGACGATGAACCGTGTAGAATAGGGAACAGAGAATTGAGAGAGCGCGCTTCTAATGGGTTGACGGGAGTGTAGTCTTATCTGTTGTGTCTCTCTCTTCACCGGCCGATCTCTGTTGCTCCTCTACTGGCGAATCCGTGTGCCGAGGTCTTTTTATAATCTTCCAGAACCGGGACTTTTTCTTCCGGTTTTGCCTCGCCCACGCACGCCCACGTAATTCTCAGAGACACCTGTTCTGTTTGCCTCTGTAGTTATTTCCGCTGCTGCCGGAAATAAGGTCAAACGACATCCGTTCCTTTCAACGACCGGAAACACCCTCGCTTGCATCAGCCTTCCTCGGGTGGGGCCAGATTGTTATATTACAATGTGTAAATGAATGGCATATCTTGAGGAAGATAGTAAAAAAAAGCATTGCTAAGATTTACAAACAACAGGAAATTGTGAAGAGTCATGATCAACTACATAACACCTCTGTGGAAACGGGTGGAAAAACAGGAGTTGGGAAGGACAGTAAAACGACAAACATTGCAAAGAGCCGCAAAATAAAGAAAGTTGCCGATATGTCATCTAATATTCCTAATAACGTTTTTTCTAATGCATTGTTCTACCGTACAATCTTTGCAGCTGGCTTTCATCATAAATTTTCCCGTGAACATTGAATAGGGCTTAGCCTCTGAGCCAATATTTTGGTTTAATTATCTATATACCCTAGGATCTATAATGTTTCTAATTATAATAAATGACTTTCGTGATGTCATTAGTTTTAGGCTTACGGCCTATCACGTTGGATACGCCGGTTCTCGCTCGATCACCGAAGTTAAGCAACGTTGAGCCTGGTCAGTACTTAGATGGGTGGCTGCTTGGGAATACTGAATACTGAATACTGTAAGCGTTTATGGACGGATGTGCGTTGTGGTGCAGTGGATATCGGCTCGGAAAGAGAAATCGGTGAGCCGAGTTCGAATTCCAGTTGAATACCCTGCATTCACTTAAGCACTGGTACCCTTGGGAAAGGTATTAATCCATTCCTTCCCTCCAGTTATGGGTAAAATAACAAGGGTAGGACTTGGGGACCCTGTCATTAAAAACAAATCCCAATGAATCTAGCAAAACAAATACACTAAATAAAACATATCAAAACGATTTTCAGCATTAAATGACCTAATGAAGGTTGATATGCTGGTTAAATGAACCAACAAACTCAAATCATTAGTTCTAATCTCGGTATCAATGCGGATGACACATCTGTTTAATATCGTCTTAATAGTAAGTCTGATTGGTTCGATAAGATCAAACTGTCAGGGGATCTTAAAAATTACCTACAATTTGTTGTAAACTGGGGATAGTAATAATAGCTTGTTAATTTGATCATCCCCGAATCTCCTGGAAAGTGATATGTAACTATTGGAAAAGAACTAGCTTTAATCAATTCCGAATTGGTTAATTACCTCATTCGAAGGGTTTTCTTTTACCCTTTTTAGATCAACTTCCAATGTGTAAACGGTAATTGCCTAAAAGCAGAGTTCAGCTTTAGATAAGAATATTGATATTTAAATATTTCGAAGTTATTTATCAAGATTTTTTTTGATGGTTTTCTTCCCAAGTGGGAAGGGATATATAGTGTTTCTGGCTGAAATGTTTCTTTCTAGACATGATCGCCCAAAGCGTGTATCACGTATGGCACTAAACTGACTGAAAGAGACTTAAGCCGATAGTCTAGGTCAGGATCAATGAGGTTGAGAATTTTTCTTTGGATTCTATCAAGAATCTCTGAATATATAGCCCAGCGCCAGACCAAATATTGCAGCAATATTCAAATCAATGACAGATGGCAGACTTATAAATATGTAAGATAGATTCTTGGCGATAAAAATTGTCTAGCGCAACACAGTGAATCAATTTTTGTAGTTGCAATTAACTCAATATAGTCTTTCCACTTCATGTCATCTGAAAACGTTAGTCCGAGGAGGCGCACTGGGTCACTCTCCTAGAGATTAGCAAAAAAAAAAAAATGGTTAAAAGGGTTCTTTCTCTAGGTTAATTAAAAGAGAGTAGTTTCATTTTTTAAGGTGTTAAAATTAAGCCACTCCTTGTTCCATTTAACCCTCTAGGGCTATTCGTATCATATTAGTGGGGGATCTGTTTATTACTTCATGACAATAGAAAACCGATCACCCACTTTATGCCCAGTATAAGCCTTAACCCTCTAGGGCCATTCGTATCATATTTGATACAGTATGAAAACAAGCCTTGAAAGAAATATTTTCCTGAAAATTTTTTAAAGAGAAATATTTTATAAATTTCAAATGAAAGCAGTACTGACTGCTCAGTCAATGAATACCAAATGTTTCCTTATAGGAAAATACTGTATCAAATATGATACGAATGGCCCTAGAGGGTTAACAACCGATTGTAGATCATTTTTTAAATCACCTGCCAAGTTGATCATATCGAACCGATCAGAATTACTAATTAAGCAGGAATAAATAGCTGTGTCATCAGCATAGATAACGAATTCAGAACTGATAACATCTGGAATGTTGTTGATCAAAGTTAGAAATAAACTAGGCCTAATCATAGAGCGCTGGCGGCAACCACATTTATTAATATAAAATTCTAAAAGAATGGGTATTCAAGCCATTCTTCATTTTGCGATTTTATAAGAAACATTAAATCAAATTTAATGATCTTCTAGGCAGAAGATCATCCCGTAGTATGTAGCCATTACTTTCTGCGGTACACTGGTTGCCATCCAATCTGTCCTATTATTTAACCCATAAATGGAGGGAGAAGAGATGCATTATATTATTACGTAGTAATTAGTGGGTGATCGGTTTATTAATTCATAAAAATAGAAAACCGATCACCCAAAATTTCTATTTTTGTGAATTAATAAACCGATCCCTCGCTTTATGACCAGTAGAAGCCTTAATCATGGTTCCAACTATTTTATTCAATCAGTCAGTTAAGTGCCATACGTGATACACGCTTTGGGCGATCATGTCTGGAAAGAAACAGGACGGACTGGGCAGAAGATTGTCCCGAAGTAGCTTGTCATTGCTTTCTGCGGTAGACTGGTTGCAAGCCAAGGCTATAGAACTCAATCTGTCCTATTATTTAACCCAGTAACTCTAAGGAAGATACGGATTAATACCTTTCCTAAGGATCTTTGTGCGTAAGTGAATGTAAGGAATTCAACTAGAATTCGAACTCGGCAACCCGATTTGTCGTTCCGAGTCTATATCCGCTGCACCACAATGCACATCAGCCGCCAAAAAGCTTCCCTTTTCTTTAAATACTTTTCTGCTAATTGTTCGGTATTATGAATTTAAGCGCATTACTAGACTGGCGGCAAGGTCTCATCAATTTTACACCTGAAATTACTAGTTGTAACCATAAGTTCTATGCTAACCGTTTTTTGTTTTTTTTTTCTCTTACTTTACGCTTGTAAAATTCTATTCTGGTTTCTTGCTCTCCAATAAACTTTGATCTTCAAAAATTTAAATCCAACATCAATAAGTATGTTCTGTCTTCTTAATCCTTATCCTCGTATCCTCTAGCAATCAGTAATCCCTTGCTTCATAGTGACTTTATCACCTTGCGTGGGGTGAAAAAATATTAAACATGAAATATCAACAAGTATCTTTTTCAGAGGTACTTTTATTCTATAACATAATAAATTAGTTTGTTTTTTAGTTTGTTTTTGGTCTTCTTTTGTTTTTTTCTTTTTTTAAGGCCGGGTTTGACATTTATTTTTTAGAACAAAGAGCTGTGATAGAAACATAGAAGTGACATTTCTAACTTAAAACAAACCAGAACAGCGACATATCTGAAAATATGACCTCAAAGTTCATCTAGCAAAGAGAAATAGTTTACATAAACAAATTGTCGCACTAGCGTGTGAGAAGAAAATTTCAAAGGCAAAAGCATCCAATAGGATATTCGTTTCAAATGAAGATGACGACGAGGTTATGTGCAAATCTGCAGTGCGCATGTGTGCGCGCAATCAAACGCCAGTAATGTTTTCATTTTGACGAACCTTTGAAGTTCGCTTTATGCCTTGGCCAATCTCCATACCTAAACTGGTACACCTCGCATAAAAAAATGTCTGAAAATGGAAACGGATGATTATTTTTTTATCTGAATTTCATCCGAAATATTATTTACCTCATGACTTTTTGGCAGCTTTGATGCCAGATAATCATTTAGCTTGCATATATATATATATATATATATATATATATATATATATATATATATATAGTCATCCGCAGACAGATCTGTTTCGCTGTATCCCAGCTCATCAATAGGATTAGACATTTGACTGCTTCTAGCCAGGATTGAAACCCGACCGAAATGACATCAGTCGGCGCTCGGTAGAGGAAGTCAGACTTTAGGGTGTTATATACAATGTAAACATACGCCAGTAGCAATGAACGATAGATAGATAGATAGATAGATAGATAGATAGATAGATAGATAGATAGATAGATAGATAGATAGATGTGAGTTTGTAACCCTGGGTTTCACGCTCTTGCGATCGTCAGACAAACTAACCAATTTTTTAAAAAATTGGTTATATTCCATAAATGTCTGCGTCTGTCATGAAGACAGATTTCCCCCACTTCCACAAAAATACACGAATATACACAACCCTACATATAACCAATTTTTTTAAAAATTAATCAGTTTGTCTGACGATCGCAAGAGCGTGAAACCCAGGGTTACAAACTCACACCTATCTATATGAATATGTCAGCTCTATCACTGATATTGAGCGTTTTCAAATAAGTACCACGCATATATAATATATAAATAATATAATATATATGACAAATTGCATACATATATATATATATATATTTATATATATATATTGATATTTATAATTATATACACACACTTTTCACACACACACACACACATATATATATATATATATATATATATATATATATAAATTGTGATGATGCTTTGTGTGTCTTTTCAGTGGTTTATCACAGAAAAGCATACTTTGGCAAGCAAGTTTTTGTCATAAAATGCTTGATATCGATGTAGAGATAGAACGTTAATAGAATGAATGAAAAGGAGTCTTTTTACATTTACGAATGCACATAATGATTAGTCGAAAAGTCAAGCAAGCTATGGAAGATGCAAAGTGACACAGTTCAATGTTTAATAAACACAAGTGAGTAAATGATGTTCTTGATTATTTTAATGCAAATTAGTATTTAAATTATTTTGGTTTGTGATTCATATATGTCGTATATATTTTAAATAACATGATGTTATAAATTTCACCGTTTTCTTTTGAATTTTAAGATTTTATAGTAATGAATATTGACTTTGGAAAATAGTAATTCTTTCAGGAATTTAGATATTTGAAAAAATTTGGGACGAAGATTCATATTTTGCTAATAATCGATAGCGGCACTTGAGAAATTTCCGGCTAAGTTATTTTCTCTTTTAACAAGTTTTAAATTCTCTTGATCAAAGTTGTGGTTGAATTTATTTCTATTTATAACTAATTAATTTAGTAGATTGTTGTGTATGAGATCCCTTTTGTGTTCATAGATATATTTTTATTTCTGCAAGTTTCACCAGTCTATTGTGAGGAGCAGTTCAGGAAATTTATTTTATATATACTTGTTTCAGAATTATTATTGACATCGGTATTTTGGTTCTGATTATGTCCATCATAGATTTTAGTGTTGTTGAAGCGTTTGGAGTTAGAAGCTACTTTCCGTCGCAAAATCAAAACAAAAACTAGAAAATAGTGTTTAAATTTTGTCGACTTTCGAAATGATATAACTTTTTATGTTTGAGATAAACCACGCCATTTTTAAAAGAAGTTAAAGCATCTACTTTAACATACAAACAGTTACACTTAACTGAATTTTACATACATGGCGGAAAGTACCTTCTTGCACTGAACGCCTCTTAACGTTCAGATTAGATAAATTGTCTTGGCATTATTTCAAACTTTTGTTATCATCTTGGTTTGATATAAGTGTAATATTAGACACAACGTTTCGGCCAAGTATCCTCTGGTCATCATCAGATGTCCTTAGATTGGCTGATGTGGATTGTTCTTTCATGTTGAAATTTGGTTCGTCACTCCAAATTCAAAGATCGAACTCATGATGATACTAACACATGTTTAGCTAACTACTATATCCACTACGCCACCGTCCCGAAAGACTTTAGTGGTGTATGTTTGGAGCCTTTTACATTTAGTGTCAAATGGATTTTCACAACTGGATTACGTTAGTGCCACTTGTCATAATTTGTATTTATTTCTGAGATGAGTAATTTTCAATAATCTTGAAATTATTTAGAACTTTTGTTCTCATCTTGGTTGATATAGTTGTTATAATCGACACAACGTTTCGACCAAATACCCTATAGTCATCATCAGGTGTCCATAGTTTGACTGATCCTTGGACTTAGTAGTGATGAACCAAATTCCAACATGAAAGAACAATAATTGATTTCACAGGATATTTCGCAATAATCAACGAGATACTCCACATCAGCCAATCTATGGACACCTAATGATGACAAGAGGGTACCTTGGGCGAAACGTTGCGTCTATTATAACACCTATATTAACCAAGATGAGAACAAAAGTTTGAAATAATTCCAAGATTATTGAAAATTACACATCTCAGAAATAAGTACAAAATAGATAAATTGTTTTAGATAACTGATGTTATGAAGTTGGTAGGTAGTTTTAAGTATGTTTTTATCTTGTATATTGTCATTGTTATTGTCGTTAATAGTGTTGTTACCTTCTCAATTGCCTCAACAAGTTGGCATAGTAATCTCCTTTTGAGAATATTCAAATATCGCACATTCCCTGCTCATGAAACCTCCCTGGATTTTCTCCAGAACAGGTGAGGAGGTGTGTTTTCACTGCATGGATTTTCTCTTTATAGCTGGCTGAAAGTGATGAACCGAACAACTATCTTGGCTAAGAGGAAACCAGTTTGATCTACCTCGAACAATGTTCGATTTCCCTGTGATGTGATGTGGTGCGCCTGTGATCAGGTGTCACAAGGCGTGGCACCCACCGAGCGGAAACCTTCGTCATGCCAATCTCATGATGAAGAATATATTCTCAATTCCCTCACGTTATATTCTAATATCATTGAATATTTGATTTATAGTCTATCGCTTGTCATATGTCATCATGTGGCGCAACATGATCAATAGTTTTATATATCTTTCTTCTCGGTGGTGCTAGTTAGAGTCCGTCCAGACCTTCAGTTATCTTCAAGACTCCCCCCACTTCTCTATCTCTCTCTCTTAAATTCAGTTGTCCATTTTTACACCGTTGATAAAGCTGGGGCGTCATCTTTTAATGTAGCAACCATGTCAAGATGAACGTTCTTGGGGACTAAACCCTTTTCTCTGCAGGTTTTGATAACAAGGATTTGCGTTGTGGTGCAGCGGATATCAGCTGGAAATAAGAAATCGGAGAGCCGAGTTCGAATTCCAGTTGAACTTGTTGCATTCATTTATGCGCAAGTAATCTTATAAAATGTATTAATCCCTCCAGCTATGGGTTAAATAGCAAAACGGATTGGTTTCCCTAGTCTTGGTTGACACTCTACTACCGAAAAAATTAATAACAATCTACTGCGGGATAATCTTCTGCCCAGTCAGTCATGTCTCTTTCGGGACATAGCCTAAGCGTGTATCACGTATAGCATTTAACTGACATTGACTGATTGACTGACTTGATAGCAACAGGATGCCAAGTTTTTTTTTGTTTTTATTTTTATTTTTTCCATTTTCAAGATAACTCACTATTTCTTACAAAATAAGCATTCTATGAACCGCCAGATGCCAGTTTCAGTCGGTCAAGTGCCATACGTGATACACGCTTTTGGGCAATCATGTCTCTTTCGAGACATGACTGACTGGGCAGAAGATTA
>JBBBDQ010000653.1:3807500-3812500 GCA_037127315.1 Ascarosepion bandense
TTTTATTAATTTGACTAGTATAATAAATTCGGACATAATTTAAAGTTCTGCGTTCATTTTATATTTGTGAAACTCTGCTCGATTGAAATGTGATGAATATTGCGGCGTTTCAAATTAAATTTTATGGCCGTTCATAATCTAGACAATTAATGAGAAACCTCGACGTGGTTATAATGGTTAACCTGCTTGGCTCGCTATAAAAGTTTTTGACTGAGTAGCGAGTGCGATCTTCACTGGGTGTACATACTTTCGGCCTTGTGACACATCTAAGCTGCGGTTAAAAAATCACGATAGTCTAGAAAATTATGGCTCTCCACAGCTTTATTATCGTGTGAATTTCCATAATTTCTTGGGAAACGTAGAGGAATAGCTAGGTAGAGTGGATCGTTTAGCCTTCGCTAGTTTTTATTTCTTAACAGGGTTTATGCATTACGCATTCGTCCGTACATTCAATACTGTTGCCATATCTGGTCTGGTGCTCCTAATATTCACCTCGAATTTCTTAACAAAATCCAAAGAAGTATCTGCAATATAATCAGTCCTGACCTGGCATCTCGACTTCAGTCACTTCCTCGCCGACGCAACGTGATTTCCGCTCTATCTTTTCGACAAATATTTGTCAGTCTTTTTTTTCTGATGATCTGACCACATGAATTTAAGCGTCTTACTAGATTGGCATCTAGGTCCCACAATTTTACCGTTGAAATAGTTAAATGCAACCGCTATTTCTACTCCAAAAGTTTTATTTTTTTCTCGCATTTCCCATTTCTTACGTTTACTTGCTGCCCTGATAACTACAATCCTAAAAAATGTAAATGCAATATCAATTGCCATGTTTTATATTCTTGATTCCGTTAATATTTTATCCTTTCTTCAATACCCTGATGTACAGTGTCTTTTCTCCCGCTGTAACCCCCATGCACACTAGTGACAGTTCCGCTTGGTTTGGGGTGACATGATAAAAAAAAAAGAAAAACGAATTTCGAAATATTTTCAAAACACTTAATCAGGTAGATATATGAGGCTTAGATGTTAAGGGCTCTGAAATAAAAACTCATAATTCTTCCGGAATTGTATGAGGGATCAGATCCTTTTTTATTGCTGGCGTACGGATAATTTAAAAACTGTAACACTTCAAATTGACTAATTAAATAAATTGTTATTTGTTCCTTTTTCATTTGTCTATATTTCTGAGATGAGGTAGTATTTACAGTATTTACATTATTCGGATATTGTCCACATCTTTGTTGCCATTTGTACAACATTTTGGCCGTTGTACACTCCGGCCTACTTCAGGTGCTAGGAATTTCGAACCGAACCCTTTATTACAATTACTGGGGTACATTATCTCTATTTTTTGCGTAGTAATGCCTCAATTGGAAGTCATGAGTTATCTCCCTTTAAGTTACTTGTTCCCCACTACTGTAGCCTGATATTGAAATCACAACTCATTTGGGTCAGATCACAGGAACTAACCAACATCTATATCTACTGGACCATGTGTTTTTAATAAAGGGTTCGGTTCGAAATTCCTAGCAAGGCCGGAGCGTACAACGGCCGAAATGTAGTAAAATTGGCAACAAAGATGAGGACAATAGTCCGAATAATGTAAATTTTGTTCTTTTTTCATATGTGAATTTAATTCTAGATTCGATTTCGTCTAGCTTATTCAAGGGATCTAGGCATTAAATATAGTGTGATATATTAATTATAGTGACGGTAACATACTGATAAGATTGGCCGTTTGATTAATTAAAACATTCGGCACACATTGACAGGAACAGCTAAAGTTAATATCGGATTGTAATTTATAAAATTTTATCTCAAAATATTTTTACGAAAAGATAGGTTTCTCGAATTCAGTAGCTGTTATCGCTCTTTCCAGTATTGACAGCAGTTTCCTTTCTAACCTTTTATTTAAATTAATGTGGAACGTCAACATCTTGATTATATCGTTATTTCCTCTTTAAGTTACATGTGATACCCGTTTTAGTCGCAACTACTGCTGAACGTCTTCAAGTAAAGAGGATTTGTCATTTAGTTCAGTTCTTGATTTGTGAGCCTGTAGCGCCAGTTCCACGAGAATGGTCCTTTCAATCAGCCGACGGGTTCATTTGCTTGAAATATTTTTAATCATTGATCTGAGCAAACGATTGTACCAGTTTAGACCTTTCTGAACGAGTGCCTCGATCAGTAAGACGTTATCTATAAATTAATTGAAACAAGACGAATGTCCTCCTAGGATCTTTCACACTTTCCCTGATCGCATATACGTTGTCTCTTGGCGTTGTTTTTTCTTTTCCGACCGAATTTTCCCTTACGTTTTGGACTGTTGGATAGAGTTTGTTTTTTCACTTTGCTCACACGACTGACATTTGAAAGGCTGACACCAATAATATCCGCGATCTCTCTGTAAGGCTTGCCAGTGTATTCGTGCAGTGTTACAATTCTCGTACGTTTCCTTGGAGAAACATTGATGGCCGTAAGACAAATAATTGACAGTCAAATCAATAGTGTCTGGGCGTGATAAAATATCTGATGCGATCACGGATGAAGCAATAATTTTCAAGGCCAAACAAATTCGATCCTACACCCCGGAAATAGATTAATATTATTGCACACCACTGAAAATGAACTAATTTGAGGAAAATGTAGAAATCGATTACACCCTGTCACACCAGTGTGTCTAAAACTAACCGTATTCTGAAAGAAAGGAAACTAAAACAGTTAATTTGTACAAGGGTGTATACAGCATAAAATATATTTTATGCATAATTGGCCAGCCAGAATTTCTGACTTAGCCCACTATGACTTTTATTTGGTGGGGGATTGGTTAAAGGACCAAGTCTACTATACCAAAGCAAGATTTGGACTAGAAGAGCGAATACAAAAATTGATGTCTTCCTTACTACAAGAGTTCCTAATGAAATCAGTTGACGCGATTCCTGGGCGCCTCGAGAAGTTGGAAAAAAATTTGGTGCTCATATCGAATTTTAAATAAAACCCCATGTTAAACACTTTCATCTCATATCCATTTCTCATATTCATTTCTTGTATAAACTATAGTTAATAAATTAATTACAAGTATTTTAAAACGAAGATATACTTTTCAATCACCCTGCATAAACTGTAAAAATCTATTATGGCGATTTTCTAAACGCAGCTTAGATGTGGCACAAGGCCGAAAGAATGGAGCACCCAGTGAGGATCGAACTCGGTTATAATAATTCTAGTGAGACACACTTGCTAAACATTACACCACGTCGAGATGCCTAATCTATTATGGCGATTTTCTATGAGTACCTTAGATGTGGCCCAAGGCCGAACGAATGGAGCACCCAGTGAGGATCGAACTTACTATTCAGTCGTAACTATTCTAGCAGGATAAGCTTGCTGATCATTACACCATGTCGATCTCCCCAACCTATTATGGAATGGGGAAAAAATGTTACTCTGTAGAATGTAGCCCAAATCTTATGTCTTGTTGATCGCTAAGGAATTTTTTTTTTTTCTGTGAGGTAGTTTGGTCTTGGACATGACGGCAAATTGAATCAGGCAGCAAGTCTTCTGATTGGAAGGTTGCGAGGAGCTAGGAACCACTTCTTAATTGCTGATGTTCTCAGGTTCAACCTGACCCGGAGTGGTAACACCTGTTAGGGCCCCAGCTATGGGAAAATAGTTAACCTCCAAACTGGGATCAAAACACTATGAAAGCATAAAAATACACTTGTATAGAAATATATGCATGAAAATAGACTTTTATAGAAAAATATACATTTTTCAAAGAAAAAATTACCAACAATACATTTTTAAAGAAGAAAATATTACCATAACATATTTTTGAAGGAAAAAATTATTGTCGGCAAAACATTTTTAAATTCAAAACTAGAAGACCTTTTCAATTTTCTAAAATAAAGAAGAATAAAAACAAAAAAAAATCATTAAAATCTGACTAAATCAACTTTCTCACTATAACTGAACATAAAAAAAATACCTTAAAACTCCACATTTTGGCATCAAATAACTCACATTAAACAAAACTCAAACTGAAACTGTGAGGAAGTTATTTTTATAAAATTGAAACATTAATTAAGTGCCATGCAATTATATTAGGCTTTCATATTTAAGCTGGACATGCCTAAATTTTCATAGTTATGTTTTTCAGAATTTATTTTTGTGTCAATTTAAATCATACGTATAGCGAAAGTATTAAGCAGGAACGTACGTATTGTTTGAAGAAATTATTATTTTTAAAAAGTTTTCTTTTTAAAGAGACGCAAAAAAAAATACAAATAGTTGAGACTATTTGATTTACTTTTGGGTTAAGTAATATCAGCTCGGAACGAGAAATCGGGGAGCCGAGTTCGAATTCCAGTTGAATCCATTGTATTCACCTACGCGCAAATACCCTTGGGAAACCACTTAAGAAGAGAATTATTATTATTATTATTATTATTATTATTATTATTATTATTCTGTCGTTAATTGTATTGAGTGTGGGCGTAAGTGTGTTAGAGCATGTATGTGTGTGTGTGTTTAAGGTATATATATATATATATATATCTTAAACACACACACATACATGCTCTAACACACTTACGCCCACACATATATATATATATATATATATATGTATGTATGATTGATAGTTTATGTGCGTTGTAATCCAGTGGATATCGACTCGGAACGAGAAACCGGGGATCCGAGCTCGAATTCCAGTTGAATCCATTGTATTCACTTACGCGCAAATACCCTTGGGAAAGGTATTAATCCGTCTTTTCCTTCCAGTTATGGGTTAAATAGCAGGACGGATTGGGTTCTATAGCCTTGGTCGGCAGCCAGTCTACCGCAGAAAGCAATGCCAACCTACTGCGGGATAATCTTCTGTCCAGTGACTCATGTCTCTTTCGAGACATGATCGCCCAAGCGTGTATCATGTATGGCACTAAACTGACTGACTGATAAGTCAACAAACCTATCTATTTTTACTATATTGTACA
>JBBBDQ010000653.1:3815000-3842500 GCA_037127315.1 Ascarosepion bandense
TAGATAGATATGAACAAATTTGATAGATAGATAGATAGATATGAACGATTAGATAGATAGATAGATATGAACAGAATTACATAGATAGATAGATAGATAGATAGTATGAACGAATTAGATAGATAGATAGATAGATATGAACGAATTAGATAGATAGATAGATAGATAGATAGATAGATAGATAGATAGATAGATAGATAGATATAGACAGATTAGATAGATAGATAGATGATAGATAGATAGATAGATAGATAGATAGATAGATATGAACAGATAGATAGAGATAGATAGATAGATATGAACAGAATTAGATAGAGATAGATAGATAGATATGAACAGAATTAGATATTGATAGATAGATAGATATGAACAGAATTAGATAGATAGATAGATAGATAGATAGATAGATATGAACAGAATTACATACAAATATATATATATATATATATATATCATCTCGAGAATTAATACAAAACACAAATGGCAGAAAGCTCAGCGTTCGAAACCCGGTAAAAAAGTGACGGAGTTACTTGTCAGATTAATTCTTGAAATATTGATTATCGGCTAGAATCGTAGAATTTCTACTGGTGTTGACAACAAAGATTATCCATTGTGTCGTGCATTTACCCTTCTATTCCATTTTGTCTGCATCTTTTCATGTTTTCAATACTTTTCTTCACGACTAATTTAATGAAAAATGTCACTGTTTCTAGCTCAAGGACTGGGCAGTGCGTACATTTTTATCCTGAGTAGAAAAGGGTCAGTCAGTTAAGTGCCATACGGGAAACACGCTTAAGCGATCACGTCTCGAAAGAGGCATGGCTGACTGGGCAGAAGATTATCCCGTAGTAGGTTGCCATTGCTTTCTGTGGTATGCTGGTTGCCAGCCAAGGCTAGAGAACCCAATCTGTCCTGTTATTTAACCCATAACTGGAAGGAAGAGACGGATTAATACCTTTCCTAAAGGTATTTGCGCGTAAGTGAATGCAATGAATTCAACTGGAATTCGAACTCTGCTCCCCGATTTCTCGTTCCGAGCCGATATCCAATGCACCACAACGCACATAAAAGGGTAATGGTCGTAAACACAAACAAACAGAAAAATCCATCCTTGAATAACATGAATGAGTCGATTTAGAATTTCAGAAAATATCGATTCACAAAGATTATTAGTTGCAACATATTTAAGAAAACAACAAAGACTAGATTTAGAGATGCTTAAAAAAATCAAAAGAAGAATTATATATTATAGGTCCTGACCTGGCATTTCGTCAAATTTTCAATATCATAAAGTTGCTTCCTTGTGTCTTTTCTATAAATACATTCATGGAAATTCTTCGGGTGAGCTCTTTGCTGTGGTCCCTAGACTTTATGAATTTAAACGCAGTGGATGTTGACTCGCAAATACCCTTGGGAAAGGTATTAATCCATCCCTTCCCTTCAGCTATGCGTCAAATAACAGGACAAATTTGGTTCTATAGCCTTGGTGGGTAAAGAGTCTACCACAGAAAGTAACACCAACCTACTGCGAGAAAAGCTCCTGTCTACTCTTTCGAGACATGATCACCCAAGTGTGTATCACGTATGGCACTTAACTGACTGACTAAATTGGCAACAAGGTCTCATCAATTTACAGTTGAATTGAACAGATGTAACCGTAAGTTCTATGCTAATAGTTTATTCTCTCGCACTTCTCGCTCGTGGAACTCTCTTCCGGCTCCATGCTTTTCAGCCCACTTTTATCTGCAAAGATTTAAATACAATATCAATCGTTATCATCCTTCTATGTTATTCTTCTAGTGTTCTCACTCCTTAATAACGATTTTTCTTTTTTCTTTTTTTCAAACTCAGTAACCACATGTGTCTTAGTGCTTTACTTCCTTGCATCGGGTGATATGAAACGCAGAAAGAGTTAATAGATTAGTGACACTGTTTTAGCTTGACAAATCAGACAATAAGAGAAAGTTCGGAGATTGTAACAGTTGGAATATTTTAATCAAATGAATAAGAACAAAGACGCCATTAATAATTATTTACGAAATGAAAATGTCTTATTTATCAATATTTTGTTTAACACCTCTTGAGAGGACAGATATACCTGAGGTCTGTTTAAACAGTGAGGGAAAAAAAAAAGACAGAATTAAAGATACCATAATTTTCTTTGTTCTTTTCCATATCTCTATCTCTAATGAAGCTTTAATAAAAGCGAAACATATTAAATTGATAACCGTTTCCATTTTTTTTTCCTATCATTCTGTCGGATTCCAATCCATATTTAATGTATATTTGAACACAATTTATATGTAGAGGTTGCGATGAGTAAATTGTCACCAAGATATTTTTTAAATTCGCACATGCTCTTTAATTTTTATTTTATTGACTGTAAATTATAGTAGAGTCAGTTGGGTACCGTCTGTGAGAAAGGGCGCACGATGATGCAATTCACCACGCAATTACTTTGGAAATGGTGAGGTGTAATGTTTGGCATTTGCACCGAAATCTCTAATACGAACACCTCAGAATGTTTTAGTGTCAATCTGTGGACAGTTCATAAAATTCGTAAATATTTGGATGTGTCTAGAAGGGATTACAAAGATGTTTGAAAGGATCACTGATGATGGCGAAGTTATCTCTTCATTCATCTTCCGCAGAGCGCCAGACTCAACACCGAGGTCGACATCAAGTGCCTTTATGAGGTTGTGCAGCCCTGTGTCAAGAGGGTGGCTACTGAAAGACCCTATGTCTGGCAATAAGACTCTGCCACGCAAGCAGAACACTCAGCCATGGTTGTCAAACAATTTCTGAGACCGCACCATCCCTTACATCTAGACACATAACTCCCCAGACTGAGACCCCCTTGAATATTATGTGTGGGGCTCAGTTGAGCGTGAGCCCAACAAAACTCTCTGTGACAACAAAGATGAACTGGAGGCAAGGATTGTGGCAGCAATCACTAACTTAAACAAGGAGACAGCTCAGAAGAGTTGCAGGAGATTCTGAAGTCGTTTGAAGGTCATGGTTGAAGCTTATTCTGACTTTATTGAATAAATTTACTCTTTAGCAATTTCAAGATATTTGTGTGTGTGTGTGTGTGTGTGTGTGTGTGTGTGTGTGTGTGTGTGTGTGTGTCTGATTTTGGTAAATTTATTTGTTAAAATGAGATATCATTTATTTTCATTTTTGCCTCATTTAGACGATAATTTATCCATCGCACTATATATATATATACCTTTAATTCATCATCTCTGGCACATAGCTATGCTAGAAACTTCCTGTGTGGTTATTCCCAGGTTCTTACCAATATGGGGTTCAGCAAAGAGACAGTAGCTACAGTGCGTTTCAAAAGGTTGATGGTTGAATCTGTACATAGGATCCATTTACTCGTCATATACCCTGGGTAGTTATGGCACGATATCGCTAGTCAGAGGTTTTTCTAGACGAAAATCAACAGCTAGAGCATAGGGATTTTTCGATGTAATCAACAGCTACACGCCAGAGATCAAATGGGCTTGCAATTAGATTGATATCGACCGTCGTTTGAATTGGAGAGAGATAGGATACGATAGATATACTTTGTCGTCGAATGAATATTTCTCTGAATTTCATACCGTGTCGGTTGTCGCCTGGGATTTTAACAAGAAAATTATTCACGGGAATCAAATATTGACTCGCCACTGAGACATGTAGATGGAGCTGGTCAGGTTCATCAACCCTGTGGCCACATCTGGTTAAGAGACTTGATGATAAAGCTTTTTGAATAATTATTTTATGACATAATCAGACCTGAATCAGCAAGTTTTCTATGTTTATTCGATGTTTAATGATTTTTTTAAAAGCTTCCCTATTTTTTTCTTCACTCATTTTTGTTTTATTTCACTTCAATGCTTCCATCTTTTTTTCTTATTCCAGTCCGTTTGTACCCGAACGAAACTTTCGGCCGAATGCTGTTGTATAGCGGGAACGACGGCTTCTTGGAGGTGTGTGAACCGAATTTCAATGACAACATGGCTCTGTTGGCATGCAGGGACCTCGGCTTTCCCTTTGGTATGCAACTTTATCTACCGCCAACCAAGTCGAGAGACCAGCTGCAAATCACTCGTCTCCAGTGTGAAGGAAGGGGTAGTCTCTCTATACAACAATGTGAAAAGGAGATCCACTACGTCTCCTGTAGCACTCCGTATCCGGCTGTCATATGTTCCGAAAATGGCGACACAGGTAAAACCAATTTTTCTTAAAATCTGTTTTCAATAAATTGTCTTTTTTTACCAATTCCAGTCTGAAATATAGTTATCTGCCCTTATATATCTTAAAATATTCACATGAATTGTATAATTTGATCTTTCATTTATTTAATTATTCGTTTTATATCTTTATCTATTTACATGAATTTCAACTAGTTAAAAACTTGGCCTACGTAAGGCAGGATTTTATGCTAATTACTGCTGAAGTTCTAAATATGCTATCGATTCAGAACGTACACTACCGACCATAAGTTTGGGACAACCCAAATTTTTTTCACAAAGTTTATAAAATTTCATTTTTAGCAGGATCAAATTCGCCGAGTTTGTATTTTTTGTTATTCTTATGCATATGTCAAGTAAAAAAAAAGTATTCTTTTCAACTTTAAAGTAAACATTTACTCATTTTTCTTCTTGACTCCTCTTATTATGATCAAGTTTTTGCCGAAAATTCAGATTTATTTAGATATTATAATTGTGGTATAATTTATTTTTGTAAACCATATTACTATGGTATAAATGGCAAGGAAGAAACAGATTAGCATTGAAAAAAGAGCTCAGGTTGAAATTCTTTCGAAAGAAGGATATTCTGGACGTATTATCCCTAAAAAAATTAAGCCTATCACAAATGGCGTGCATTATTGCCTTCAACGACTTCGTGAAACTGAGTTAAATATTGACAGAAAAAGATATTGTAGGCCCAGAGTAACATCTATTGTAGAGGATAGGCGCTTGATCATATCTAGCAAGAGGAAGAGAAGAAAAACTTCTCTGAAATTAACAATTGAAATGAATTCTGCTCGGCAACATCCAGTTTCTGTTACTACTGTTAAGAGACGACTTCATTCTGCTTGGCTTAAAGGTTGTGTAGCAGTTAAGAAACCACTATTACAGAAGGAGAATAAGGGATGAAATTGATCGTACAGTTCAAAATGAACTTCCTAAAAATGAACAAATGTTGTTTAAATGCTTGCAGGATGTTTGGAAATCACTTTCACCAAGTTATTTTTATAAGTTATTAGAAAGAATGCCAAGGATTTGCTCTGCAGTAATAAAGGCTCGTGGTGGTTTCTTTCATGAAAAGAAAATATGAATTAACTTTAATTAAATTTGAAATTACTCTATGTTAATTTTGGTTTTAATTATTGTACAATTGTGAGCAACAATGAAATATATCTATATTTATTCTTCTAAGACATAAAATGTGTTATTTCTTTCTCTTAGAGAATAAATCTAAGTGGTCCCAAACATATGGTCGGTAGCGTACCTAACTCCTTACTAAAAATGGAGCATTGCTGACATACCTTAAATGGCGCTGCTCAGTCTTCACTTTTCAGCCTTGATATAGCTCAGTCTTCTTTTACGCGGTATTGTAACAGAAGACCTATTTTCCACTCTGCAGATTCTTTCCAACAGATGAAACGTCTTATCGATATTCTATCACCTTACGACAAGGGCACAACATTCCATTTCCACAGATTCGAATCGCACTCGTTTCGTCCGTATTCCAAATGTTTTATTCCGAATAACCGCTACTTTGTTGGATGTTTTCCTGAAAAAAATAAAATAAAATAAAAAAGAGCCTACCTAGGAAAATGCTGCCTTTGTATATCTCACCTTTGCGATTTCCCGCTTGGATGATTCCCTGTAAACGAATCTTAAACTATTCAAGCCACGATTCATCTGTATCTCTTCCTCTTTCATTCATGTCACACAACTCAATCCTCATAACAATTTTTGACAGTAACCGTCTATCTTGAGTTGCTCTCAAAACTTTTATTGAGTGAACTTTAGGATTAAAATATTATAAATATATATTTATTGACTCATCACCTTTATGACATCATGGATCATTTAAATATCTTCATGAAATATTTTAATTAACCTACATTTCAAGGAAATGATTCAAGTCAAGATTCCCAACCTCCCCAGTTTGCTTTTGCCCTATTTTTCATCTTGACTTGGGTCAGTATTTGATTTTCCCATTCAATTATTTTATTTTTATCCTCTCCCACTCTCTTAGCAAGTGTGCTACTTGATTACGTCGTTTGACGGAATACAGCAGCCACTCTGATTTTGTGAATCGGACGGGTTTACTAACATTTGTTTATTTTAGCTTGAATATTTTGTTTTATTTTAGTTCGTTTTGGGTATTTCATTCCCCTCCCCTTTTTCATTTCATTATCATTAAATCTTTTAGATATATTTTTGTAATTATTGTATATATTAGCAAATTTTAACGTCATGGGTTTGTTTCCCTTTTTTAGGCGCCCCTTGTAAATATGTGGTATTGTGGTGTGTGAAGGATTGGGAGGTGATGGATGGGTTCTTGTGGTGAATGTGGAAATTGTTAACGTGCGATAGGGTCGTGAAAGTGATTAGCTAGGTATAGGATAGTTCGGAAGACCACCTTCTACCCACCCCATTTTTTTCGGTCATGTGCCGCATTTTGTATAATTTTATACAAATAAAATATCTACATTTCGAGGAAATCTATTTTTTACAGGATTTTTATTTGAACTATGGAAAAAATAAAGTCACAGCATATAACTTTTTTTGGTCTTTGGTGAATTCCCCGCCTCCCTTGAATTATTACATTATATTCAAAAGGGGATTATTGATTTTCGGCAGTTTTTTTTTTTAAAGTCTTTGTCTAATATTTATATTTATATAATTCTTTTGGTTTCAGCAATAAACCTGTATAACACTAAATTTTGTGTTTTTTTTTCGGGGTTTTTTTTTTTGTTTTTTTTTTTTGAGGACTTATAAACTAATAAACGTCATCGGGAAGTTATGGGTTATGGCCCCCTGGTGTCTCTTGTCATCATATTACAAATGTAAGCACAATAGTTAGATATCTTTAAAGACTTGATTTTCCTATGACCAGAAAAATATCAAGAAAAAGGTTATAATTTTGTGTTTTGGTTACAAAAGTTTCAGCTAAATCTCATATCGATACGGTTAAACAAAAAAACTAAAGATTACATAAATCGGATAGTCAAAAAAATGAGGCTTCGGTTTAACATCGTAAATCAAATACTGAAAATTTAAAAAAAAAAGAAAACTTTAAAATTTTCCAAAACTTGAGGTTATTAAAAAAATTCCAGGAAGATATTAGTAGCCAAAGAATATTTAGTGGTCATAGTAATAGTTCGAACTAGTTTTCACTTATGAAGGAGGACATATTGAATTATAAGCAGAATATGCGTTAATAAATTCGGACCAGGTTCTTTGATTCTGTAGTTTTTATTACAATCTTTCAGCCGTTCTACTAAGTAGCCTTCTTCCTGTCTTTCTGTCTGTCAGTCTGTATGTATGTCTCGATTTACTTATATTATACCTAAATTTCTGTTGATTTACGCTCCGAGCTGCTTGAATTTCTGAGATGAGGTGTTGTTATACAGTGATGCCTTCTGAGACGATGCGTATACAGTATACACAGTGTACACAGTGATACCTTTAGTGAAATCTTCAAATTTTTCAGTCCAATATTCTGAGACGAGGTTTAGTTATTTTTGTCATAATGTTGAACAATATGAAATGAATAATAATAATAATAATAATAATAATAATAATAATAATAATAATAATAATGTTATCATTCCATGGGATCACACCATCTACACAGACAGAAAAATTGAAGCAAATAGGCCGGACATTATTGTTAAAAACCAAAAAGAAAAAAACCTTGTCTATTAATTGATATGGCTTATCTAGCGGATTTTAAAATAGCAACCAAGGAATTCGAAAAACTGTCAAAATATAAAGACCTAGAAATTGAAATAGAAAAAATGTAGAAATTAAAAACAAGAATCATGCCAGTGATAGTAGGTGCACTTGGAATGATAAAAAATGGAACAAAAAAACAGATTGAAAGAATCCTTGGAAACCCCAGCTTAAGAGATATGCAAAAAATTGTCTTGTTAATTAAAGCTCTAAGGAGAACTTTGTCTATTTAACGCTAGG
The DNA here is from genome assembly GCA_037127315.1 of Ascarosepion bandense. Taxonomy (NCBI): domain Eukaryota; kingdom Metazoa; phylum Mollusca; class Cephalopoda; order Sepiida; family Sepiidae; genus Ascarosepion; species Ascarosepion bandense. The sequence goes on from JBBBDQ010000653.1 coordinate 3,823,205, forward strand.
GATGTTAGGGGAGATAGAAAAAACATGAAATGGCGCCATAACAACACACCACGACATGCCTTAGGTCTTCCTGCAGACTTGGTAGGTAGTATGACCATAGCAGAAATCAAATTATGATGAAAAATGACATAATAATAATTAATGCAAAAATAATAATCATTGTAATAAATGATAATAAAAACAAACCATAAATCATAATTTATAAGAAATAAAAATAAATCATAAATAATGAAAATAAAAGATAATAAATAAAATAAATCCTAAATATAATAAACGACAATGAAAATAATAAATGATAACAATAAATGAAATTTATTAATAATAATAATTAATAAAAACAATAAATAATGGTAAATTACAAAATTATAATAAAAATAAATCTATCTAAACTTATTTATAAATGGAACGTTGTCTCTGTGCGTGTGTGTGTGTGTGTGTGTGTGTGTATCCGTTACCTATAGACTCCGAAACGGCTGAACCGATTTTCTTGAAAATTTACACAGTTGTACTATAAGCGTCTGCGAGTGTTCTAAGCTAGGTTTTGTGTCGAGGTACCCCCGATAAATATCGTAAATCGATAATCGAAAAAATCGGGTTATAGAAGGAGTGGTCCGATTTTAATCAAATTTGATACACTCATAGACAAAGACATAAGAAACGATATTCAGAATTTTGCAGGTTGCACTTCTTACAATAGTGCAGAAAATAGATAATATATATATAAGGCAAGATGTTTGTGTGTGTGTCTGTTTATGTCTCTGTATGTCCTTTATACAAATCCACAATTTTTATCCGATTCTCACCAAACTTCACACAAATATTCTTTAGGCTGAGTCTGAGCTCCAGGACCATGGATTAGCTTTAAAGCTTTCATTACACCCGAGCAACGCCGGGCTATACTGCTAGTGTTATAATAAATAATTATAAATAATAAAACCTCGTAATAATCGATAATCTTTTTACATTTTTTTAAATCGTTTCACCCCAAGCAAGGCTGTACCGCCCCTGATGCGATGGGGGTTACATAAAAGAGTTAAAGTTTAGGCAGGAGGCAAGTGAAGAGAAAGACGAACCAGTTACGGAGGGTGTCAGAGAAAGGACAAGAGAAGGATGTGAACACAGGAGTGAAGACTTGTGAAGGTAGAGAGAAAGGAAAAGAACAAGATATACACGGGGTGATGTGGAAAGGACTGGAGTCGAGTGGATAAGAGATGGAAATTGACATTGTATTTAAATTCGTGTACTTTGTAGCCTTCAGGAAAGCAAGTATACGAAAAGGAGTTCCCCAGGTGGGAAGTGCGAGAAAAGAAGCTGATGGAGTAGAATTGTCGGCTGCATTTGCTTGATCTAACTGTAAATGGGTGGGACCTTGTTGCCAGTCTGGTTGCATGAGTAAGTTCTTGAGTCGGGGCACCAGTAACCTAAGTTCGTCGAAGCAGAAGCCATTAAATTATTTGTAGAAGAGACAGAGGGAAACGTCGGTGAGAAAGTGGCCGCAGTCGAGCTGACAGGTCGGGACCTATCACATTACAGATTTTAAATGTTATTTATTTCTGTGATTCAAATTCAGCGTGTCTACCTTTCTGAATGTACATCCATTATTCTTAAGTTACTAAAAGATACTGTTAAAATATATACGCATATATAAGTCGATTTCTTTTAGACAAAATTTTGAATTTTTTTTTTTTGTATTTGTTAGTTCATCAATATGTCCGAAGCCTAAAACTTAACTATGAACTGGACTTTTATCTGAAATTTTCTTTGAATTAATGTTTGTGTGATTAATATTTTCTATTGAATTAAGTGCATTAACAAAAAGATTATGCTGAAAAATATTTGTTTAATGTGAGTTTAATGTTTTTAATATTATTATTATCACTAGGTTTCGGATTTGTAGCATTACTGGTATGCATATGATTCACAAAAAGGGTCACATTTTTAGCACAATTAGAAACGTTTGTATTCAAAGCTTTTATAAAAACCTACTTTGAAAAATACATTTCCTAACAAAATAAAACTTCCACATTCATATAAACTAAAAGACATAGATAACGAGTTCTGTGACTCCCCAGTGTCATAGGGGCACCAGCGTAATGCAGCTGCAGTAGAATTGGTGTATCTTGAGCAAGATAACCTGACGGAACCCAACCCTCTCATGTTTCGTTTAAAATTCAGTTTTTCCTTCTCCTAGACAGGTTCACAGCCAAGGTTATGAGTTGGAGCTGCAGTAGAATTGATCTATCTTGAGCAAGATAACCTGACGGAACCCAACCCTCTCATGTTTGGTTTTAAATTCAGAGTTTTTCCTTCTCCTAGACAGGTTCACAGCCAAGGCTATGAGTTGCAGCTGCAGTAGAATTGATCTGTTCTGAGCAAGATAACCTAACGGAACCTAACCCTCTCCTAGCTGCTTTTAAATTCAGAGTTTTTCCTTCTCCTAAACAGGTTACCAGCTGCAGTAGAATTAATGTATCTTTGGCAAAATAGCCTGACGGAACGTACCCTCTCCAGGGCGGTTTTGAATTCGTAGTTTTTGCTTATCCTAAACAGGTAGCCAGCAAAGGCTATAGAATCTAGTGTACCCTCTTATTTACCCATAGATAGGAAAGAAGAAATAGATTCATATCTTTCAGAAAGAAGCACGTAAATGAATGTGATGAATTCAACTGGAATTCGAACTCAGCTCTCCGATTTCTCAATCCAAGCCTTTATACATTACTCTACGGCGCCTCCACTATATAAGTCTATTAATAGAAATAATAGTATATTAAAAAATAATAATAGTAATATAAGAAATATTTTAAAAATTAAACAATTTAAATATCCTCAAAGCTATCCAAATGTCTATCATAAAATCATGTGAGGAAAGGCATGAATTGATAAACTATAATTGGTTTATTGACTGCAAAAATAATTTCGCCTAATTCAATTTTACAAGTGCTGTACAAATTATATACTTTTTCCAGGATGACACAGATATGATCCCATTATCATCGATTGGACATACGATAAAAATATTTTTTACTAGCAGTATAGCCCGGCGTTGCTCGGGTGTAATGAAAGCTTTAAAACCAATCCTTGTCCTGGAGCTCAGACTCTTTGGACGTTGGCACGAAAGACTAAAAAGCAATAGTTGTTTCCAGTTAAAAGCGAAACCGTAGACTGAAAATAAAATGAATGGATTTTTTTTTTAATCATCTCACCCCAAGCAAGGCATTCCACTGCCACTATTGCGCATGGGACTACATAGGGGAAGGTAAAGAGAAGGAGTGGTTAGACATAGGGAATGTCAGGAGGAATGAATGTTAGACATAGGGAATGTCAGGAGGAATGGGAGCAGGTTAGTGTGTTAGGAGGTGTCTATTGACCTTACATTTAAACTCCTGGAGATTGTAGCCGTCGGGGAAGCAATCGTGTGGAAGGGAATTCCACAGTCGGGAAGTGCGAGGAAAGAAAATGTTAGAGTAGAAGTTGCGGTTGCATTTTATCGGTTTCACTGTAAAAGGGTGGAATCTAGTTGCTAATCTAGTATCTCGTACAAATTCGTATTTAGGGGGCACCAGTGATCTAAGTTCATCGGAGAGTAGCTTCGTTTTAGAAGCATTAAAATTTACTAGCCATTTCTTACCCCAGTCCAATATGGATTGGAGGTCTTTTTCAATCTCGGCTGCGAGGTTAGCTTTGACGCCTACACCAGATTTTTGTAGGAGGCGAGAGTAAATTGTGGTGTCATGGCTCTTATGAAATCAGGGAGATCATTAATGTATATCAGGAAGAGTGTAGAACCTAAGATGGAGCCTGGAGGGACACCTGCGTTTGTATGGTAGTTCTGGGAGGCATGTCCGTTTAATACTACATTCATTGTGCGGTTAGAGAGGAATGACTGGATTAGTTCAAACAAATGTCCAGTTATACCATAGCTCCGCAGTTTACATAGAAGGCCAGCACGCCAAACTCTGTCGAACGCCTTAGATATATCCAATGCAACGGTTCGGGTTTCGCCATTCCTGTCGAGTGCCTGGTATATGTACTCGGTGATGGTCGTTAGCATATCAGCAGTAGAACTGGTGTGTAAGTGAAATTTTGATTTCCTGGTATCGATATCAAATAAGTTTGAATTTTGAAGGCTAAATAAGTCTTCTGGGTAAATGGTATCATGGCTGAGACTAAGAACTACTATTATACCTATTTAGTGCCAAACCCGAAGCAAAAAACTAAAATAAAAGGGCTGAAAAAAATACAGACATACAGACAGATAAAGAGACACACATACAAACATCTTGCCTTATATATATATATATATATATATATATATATATATATATATATATATATATATATATATTATCGATTTTTTGCACTATTGTAAGAACTGCAACCTTGAAACTTCTGAATATCGTTTCTTATGTCTTTGTCTATGAGTGTATCAAATTTGATTAAAATCCTTCTATAACCTGATTTTTTCGATTATCGATTTTCGATATTTATCAGGGGTACCTCGACGCAAAAACCTAGCTAAGAACACTCGCAGACGCTTATAGTACAACTGTGTAAATTTTCAAGAAATTCAAGAAATTCGGTTCTGCCGTTTCGGAGTCTATAGGTAACGGGCACACACACACACACACACACACACACACAATGTTCCATTTATAAATAAGTTTAGATAAACCTTCTATTTAGAGATTTCTTTTATCTTCGGATTATACTATGTGCAGCATAGGTCGAGGGAAAATATATTAAAACTCTTTCGAATTTAACAGAAGCTTCACACTTTTAAATTATTTATATATTGATTTACGTAACTGAAGCATCTACTTAAGTCGACTGAACTGCTATCTTTCCGATGAATCTTTCTCATACAAGATTTGTCAAGAAATATCTCGCCATTTCAAATATTTATAGAAATTCGCTGTGTTGATGTAATTTTGGAAAACAATCAGCGGAAACCTTACAACGCATGCATAAAAAGAGAAACTCTTTAGCAATTTTATTCATTCGGCAGTGACGGAGAACTTGTACTGCGTGACCGTCGAATTCATAATGACCGAAGGAATAGATTTATTTTTAACATTTTTTTTTTAATTTTTTTTATTTTATATTTTGGCAATGCATATCACTTTTTTGAGTTTTCCACACACGACAGACTACAGCTTCTTGTTAACACTGTTAAAAAGGTGAGGTATTTCAAACTATAGATGGGATTAAGTTATGAATAGTCAAATTGTCACGGCGACAAGTGTATGAGATCGCAAGGAGTATCTATTGAGATAGACTAAGACGCTATTTCCCCAGGCAAGCTGTTTTTATGCATACAGGTGTGTGCACTACAATCCGGAAAAACATATACTGAAAGAAAAATTGTGTTTATTCAGAATGACAAGTATTTACATGACAAATTTACAACTTTATTGTCTAATCTCTCCTAATCCAGCCCTCTCCAGCTTCAATCACAGCCTCTACGCAAGGCCGAAACCTTCTACAGGCATTGGTCACCTGCTCCCCAAACAAGTTGGCCTGGCCTCGATGATGACAGTTCTCAGGGAGTCGACAGTATTGTGTGCACGTTTGTTTGTTTGTTTGTTTTTTTGTTTAATCATATCACCCCAAGCAAGGCGATAACGCCACTGATGCGCAGGGGGGCTACGTAAGAGTAAAAAGATTGGAAAAGAGAAAGCCGGAAACCGCATCCTAAACAGGAAACAAGGGATGAGCCTCTTCACCTGTTCAATAGACGTGGGTGGAGTGTGAACCGGGCGATAGTTTAGTCTATCTACTCCAATTGAAAAAAAAAAAAGAAAGAAAAGAGTGAAAAGATTGGAAAAGAGAAAACCGGAAACCACATGCTAAACAGGAAACAAGGGATGAGCCTCTTCACCTATTAAATAGACGTGGGTGGAGTGTGAACCGGGCGATAGTTTAGTCTATCTACTCCAATTGTTGGACTGTCTCTCAAGTACGCCAAATAGTCGCAAGGATTCAGGTCTGGACTACGAGGGGACCAGAAATCATTCGACCAGAACATGTCCAGATTCTCGTCACACCACGCCTGGACCAAATTGGACGCATGAGCAGGACCTCCATCCTGTTGGAAGAGTCATGGCTTCTTTGCAGCTACTTGAACAATCCATGGCTTCTTCATAACATCCAGATAGACTTCCTTCATCGGATCGGTCCTGAAGGCGTCAGGGAATTCATCCCCACCCTCACCAGACTCTTTGAAGGTTTTGGCAATATCGTACACAGTCGATTTTGGGAAGTTAAAAAACTCACCAATCTCTCTGGGCGTAGGACCACAATAATTGCTGTACGGCGCTTGAGTTCACTAAACATTTTGCTTAATTTGTTCTTAATTCAACAGATTGTTGGCACACAAATCTGAAACAAGAAAATAAAAATGATATATTTAATACAGTTGTCATTTTATGCTAAGTTAAAGTTAGTCCGGATTGTAGCGCACACCTCTTGTATTTTTTAAAAATATTTTTTAGGCACTCGATCCTTTACAGTCTAAGTTCTATTTAAATCCCCGTCTTTTTTCTCTGAATGATTCATTTAACAATCTTCTTTTATGTGCCGTTTTCTTTCAGGATGTAGGCGATCAAGGCCCTCTACATTTTACTATTCCTTGTAATACTTAACACCTTCACTTTTAGTATTTCTCCCAAACCCTGCTCTCTTATTCACTTGCTTAATCCAATCAAGTATGCCACGCGTTGTTTTTCCCAGTTTCTTTTCCTTCTTTCCGTCGTGTGAATATCAGATTCTCCGAACCATCCTTCCTCATTACGTATTCCAGAAACTTCAACTGTCTCTTTCTCATGGTAAATGTAATTTTCTTTTTCGTTTCCATTCTTTTCAAAACCTCGTCGGTAATGAATATTCTCTCTTTTCCCAGGATACCTCATCCAAATTGAAGACAAAGACCATGGAACGGTTTTTATTAAATATTTTGACCATTGGGGACGCATTTGCCCAGATGGCTTTGACGATAATGATGCGACATTCATCTGCAAGATTATGGGCTACCGAGGAGGTTATTCATATATTAAGCGTCGAATTGATTCCCCGACCTCCAGCTACCTCCGGTGGGTCAGCGGACTCAATTGTTCTGGTACTGAAAAGACCATTCTTGAATGCCCAGGATTTCAGTGGGGCAATGTGTCAACTTGCTCTCCAAAAGGTGATGCTGCTGTTTATTGCTACAATGGTAAGTAAAATCACTAAAAGAAATGAAATTTAAAAAGAAATTCTATTTACTAACTTGATAGATATGCTTTTCGTACATGCAGCCAAAATTTTAATATATTAATATAGTGAACTAGCAGTATAGCCCGGCGTTGCTCAGTGTAATGAAAGCTTTAAAACTAATGCATGGTCCTGGAGCTCAGACTCAGCCAAAAGAATATTTGAAATAATAAAATAATTGCGACAATTTACCAATCGTACCAATATATATATATATATATATATATATATATATATATATATACTAGCAGTATAGCCCGGCGTTGCTCGGTTGTAATGAAAGCTTTAAAACTAATCACTGGTCCTGGATCCCAGACTCTTTTGACGTTAGCACGAAAGACTAAAAAGCAAGAGTTGTTTCCAGTCAAAACGAAACCCTAGATTGAAAGAAATATAAATAAGAGCGTGAAAAATTGGTGTTTACTGTCACTACGAGAAATTTTAGTGTTATAATTATCATTAACTAGCAGTATAGCCCGGCGTTGCTCGGGTGTAATGTAAGTTTTAAAACTAATCCATGGTCCTGGAGCTCAGACTCTTTGAACAATGGCACGAATTAACTAAAAAGCAATAGTTGTTTTCAGTCAAAGCGAAACCCTAGATTGAAAGAAAAATGAATGTATGTAAGTCAAACTTTGATTTCCGGTATCGATGTCAAGTACGTTTTCCGTCGCAAACTGAATTTTGAAGGCTAAATAAGTCCTCTGAGTAAAATGTATCATGGCTGAGACTAAGAACCGCAATTATACCTACTTAGAGCAAAACCCGAGGCAAAAACCAAAATAAAAGGGCTGAAGCCTGATTTTGATCAGACCAGATAGGATATTGGGGTATCGATTTCCAATATCGGAGTCAAACAAATCACCCAAGGATAAAATAACCTAAGTAAGTCCATGGAAGCTTATTGTACCCATCGGGAGTAAAATTGGAGAAAATGATTCATAATGATGGCTGAATATCGGTTTTTGATCAGATTCGATAGAATATTAGGGGTATTGATTTCCGATATCGGGGAAAATGTGTTGTCTGAGAAGATCTACTAATGTTTGAGACTAAAACTATAATTCTACCAAATTCTGCAGCGAGAAACACCATAAAAGGGCTGAAATCCTAATCCGTGATCGAATTTCAACTTAGTCCTTATACGTGCTGATACTCTTGAGAAATGGTAGAATTCATCTTTTCTCCCCCAGCTATGGGTAAATAGCAGGATACATTGGTTCCTATAGACCTAATGAAGGAAAATATCTGAATTCAAACCAGCCTGGAAAAGGTTGGAGTCACTTCAGGGCTATCTTTCTCAGGAAACACCACTGCTATCCCGGCTGCAGTACATGTAGAACCCCTTACACTTTTACGGGTCACGGCTTTCGTGATTGTTTTTTTACAACAAGTATATGTTATTTTATTACAAGCAAAAATATTGACCAGCAACGAATAAGGGAATAACTTATATGAGGTTAAATTATATTGAACACTGGATTTCAAAATTATTGAGACGTTTCTGTGAGATTTGTCTATTTCTTCAGTGTTTCGCGACCTTTCAAGATATCGGCGATTTTGACTCTCCGCAACTTTCTATCTCGTACGGGTCTTGAACACCCCGGCGTGGTGTAATGGTTAGCAAGCTTGCCTATTACAACTGAGTAGAGAGTTCGATTCTCACTGGGTACCCCATACTCTCCGCCTTGTGCCTCATCTAAGCGGCGATTAGAAAATCTCGTATGGGTCTAAGCAATTTTTCCCTTTGCTATGACAACGCCTCCCACCCTGTTCCGCCACCTAATCGCACAAGCTCATCAGCTAAATAGCTCGCTTTCCTTCCCCTATCTATCTTTCCCTTAATGTGCCCCTGTAAGGGTTAAGTTTTTCAAGATGTCCTTCCTCATTGTGTGTCCAAGGAATTTCGGTTGACTTTTCTTGATTTTACGTATAAATATTCTTTCTGTTGCCATTTTCTTTGAGATTTTCCATCCACCTCTTCCTCTTTAGTGATATGTTATTCCTTTGAGAAATTTAATCCCACGCCATATGTTGTTGATATGGTTTCTGCTGTAATTAGGCTTTTTGCAGAGTTGTATTGCTAGTCACGGACACAACTGGGTTTAATTCAGAGTTGTCTTTTTACAAGACTGATTTCTATCCAAGAGCCTAATCTAACCCGTTATTTAACCCCTATGTGGATGGGGTGAGAAGAGACAGATTCCTACCTCTGCTACAGAATTTTTACACAGTTTTGTAATCGTTTGTGAATGTACACTACCGGTCATAATTATTTGCCTACCCCTGTTTTTTGAAAAGAAATTATGTATTTCATACTATTTTTAGTACTTATTGCCAAGTGGATAATTCTAAATGAAATTAGATTGGTTCTTATGTTATTATTACTTTTCAAAATGTTACAAGGCAAATAGCGACAATTTAGCCATCGCACCCTTTAGATGTTATATATATATATATATATATATATATATATATATATACACTACCGGTCATAATTATTAGACCACGCCAGTTTTTTTTAAAAAGAAATTATGTATTTCATACTATTTTAGTATTTATTGCCAAGTGGACTATTTTAAATAAAAATAGAATTTTTTTTGTTATTATTACTTTGCAAAATTTTATAAGGCAAGGAAGTAAAGATGAACTCGTCCGAATCACCCTAATTTTTGTTCATTCTTTCATTGATTGATGAAACTGTAATATAGGTAATTATTAAATATTTATAAATTCATTCAATGCACATGTTATTGTGCAATATTAACAAAAGAACCATTCTATTTTCATTTACAATTATTCACTTGGCAATAAATACTAACAAATAGTATGAAATTCATTATTTTTTAAAAACACTGGGGTGGTCTAATAATTATGGCCGGTAGTGTATATCACAAAATGAGCTCAATATGTCTGTAGCCTAAAATGTGATTTTAAATTTTCTATGTATGATGTTTGCGTAGTTGTCACTAATATTCACAACCAAATTATATGTACTGACAAAGAAGTAGAAGAAATTTTTAAAATCTAAGTATGTTTTGTAAAGTAAATACTTTCATTCATCATTAAGCGATGGACCTACTGATTTAGTCTCCGTCTGTCGCTAACGAAAGAGGTGGAACTCCTTCCAAACGGTACAAAGTTTCAATGTCTACACTTATTGAAAAAAAAATAAAATAAAATCTCTCATTCAGACATTGAAATATTGAAAAGAAAAAGAAAATTTTCTTTGATCCCCTACCCAACACTACCACTAAATATTTTATTTATTTTTCTATTCAAGTAAATAAATAAAAGCCCGCGTTTGTTTGCCTTTTAGCCAAGCAATTGTAAAGTTTTCCCGCTCAGCAGACGACTGTTTTCATTCAACTCAAGACAACTGAAATTTCATCCTATTTTTTACTTAATATTTCGCTTTTAACTGGCACAGATCAATAACAAGGAATCAAATATTATTTTTATGTTAAATATATTAAAAGAATAACAATTCTGTGTTTGAATGAGCAAGGTTGCTTGCTGATGTCCACATATAACCGAGATCCATGTTTTTCAAACCTTTTCTGGTAAACATTGACCTCAGTTAGTCTAGTGCAGTGTTTTTCAAACTTTTTTGGTAAATGTTCGTTTTAACTCCCGACGGCTTTTCCCCTTCAAATATATCCCAAGTAGCATTATCTTTGTGCAAATGTATATACTGAACTCAAATCAACTGTTAATTATTGAAGAAACTTACCTTTTTTTTATCTAAATGTCCATAAAAAACGAACTATATCTTGCATTTTTTCTCTCCCGTAACTCTCACGAAGTCATGAAATTAACTGCAGAATGACGTACTGATTTACTTCCGCCTGTTTACTTCCGGTTAGGAAAGTAATGCGCTTTTTTTTTGTATTCCTCAACCTGCGCATTACTTTCCTAACCAGAAGTAAACAGGCGGAAGTAAATCGGCCGAAATGTGTTGCCTACGCAGTACGTCATTCTGCAGTTAATTACATGAGGTACCCCCGATAAAATATCGAAAATCGGTAATCGAAAAATTCGGATTATAGAAGGAATGGTTCAATTTTAATCAAATTCGATACATTCATAGACAAAGACATAAGAAACGATATTCAGGTTGTAGTTCTTACAATAGTGCAGAAAATCGATAATATATATATATATATATATATATATATATATATATATATATATAAGGTAAGATGTTTGTGTGTGTGTCTGTTTATCTGCCTGTATGTCTGTATATTTTTCAGCCATTTTATTTTAGTTTTTGCTTCAGGTTTGGCTCTAAGTAGGTATAATTGTAGTTCTTAGTCTCAGCCATGATACCATCGACTCAGAGGACTTATTTAGCCTTCAAAATTCAGATTACGACGAAAAAACTTATTTGATATCGATACCAGGAAATTCATTTTTCTTTCAGTCTACGCTTTTGCTTTAACTGGAAACAACTATTGCTTTTTGCCAACGTCCAAAGAGTCTGAGCTCCAGGATCATGGATTAGTTTTAAAGCTTTCATTACACCCGAGCAACGCAGGGCTATACTGCTAGTTAACCATACACAAACATTATTGAAAAAAATGATAATTCAGTCACAACACTGATCGTTAACCGATCGTTAACCGATCGTTATTATTATTTTTTATAAAAGATTTAAAAACCATTTTGACAGTGACTTGTTAGAAACCGCTAATACTCACATATATATATATATATATATATATATATATATATATATAAGCAGTATAGCCCGGCGTTGCTCGAGTGTAATGAAATGATAAATGTGCGTTGTTGTGCAGTGGATATCGTCTCGGAAAGAGAAAACGGTGAGCCGATTTCGAATTCCAGTCGAATGCCCTGCATTCAATTACGCGCTATTACCCTTGGGAAAGGTATTAATCCGTCCCTTCCCTCCAGTTATGGATTAAATAAAAGGATAGGACTTGGTACTCTACCCTTAAACAAATCCCAATGAGACTTTCTCCGTCGGGGAGGAAACTGGCTCAACACACTTAGGGTGCATGCGACTTGCATACTGCCATTAAATCTACACACAGAGCGGGGTTAATTTCAGCTTCTATTTATTTCCAAACAATCTCACTTGTAAATTTGGGCTATACTGTTTCGTTGGGTTAACAAAAGGGTGAAAACTAAGTAAAATTTGGAATAAATGTCTCGGAGCAAATTCTAGGCCAGAAATGTTCCTCTTTTTTTTTTTCGTAGTGGGGGGAGATTGATTCAGACTTTTTTTTTTTTTTTTTTGTCCAAGAAATCTGAAAATATTTAATTCTCTCATGAACAAGACAACGCTATTCTGATTTGTTTGAAACTAAATAACAGACTCTACTTTCGCTCAAAACGCCCAGCTCAAAGTAATTGATTTTTAATTACTGTTTCGATGGAAACAATCAAAAAATAAATGGTGCTCGTTAGCCGTGAGGATAGCAGGCAATATAGTGCTTGGGGGAACATTGATATAAGACCAAATCCCAATAGAATTAGTTTAAATGATTTTCTCAAGCGTTGTAAAAACCACCAGTCTACGAAAGGGAAAATTAAATAAAACCTGCAAATGACGGTATCACGGGTTATTATAAGCATTTTCTTTTCTGGATCATGGAATTTGAGGTTTAAAAGTGGCATTCATGTTGCCCACGCGGCTCTCACTATAATCTCTCTCACTTACAGGTACTTTTTCTTGCAAATTATACATATATAGTCATCCGCAGACAGATCTGTTTCTCTGTATCACAGCTCATCAGTGCGGTTAGACATCTGATTGCTTTTACACAGGATTGAAACCCGAATTGGTATCAGTCGGCGATTCTACCTCTGAGTTATGGGCGCTCGGTAGAAGAAAGCCGACTTTTAGCGTGTGATATACTATGAAAAACATACGCCAGTAGCTAAGAATGTTCTAATTCATTGCTGAATGAACGATGCGTAGATGCTAGAGTAGCTACTTTTTTTCAAATTCTACCATTCTTCCAGAGTGCTCAATCAGGGTGTGAGAGCGTAGAACAGTCGTCCGTATACAGATCTGTTTCGCTGTATCGCTGTTCATCAACTTTACAAACTATCTTTTATGCACAGTGATTCTTTACAATATTTCTTTATCTTGTTTTTCATCATTTTGCAGCAAATATAAAGTGCCGTATGGAAAAATCATGCAAAAACATTCAAAAATTTATTTGGACGACTAAGAAAACTACATATGCTTGGAAAAGATATTATTATTTTGTTACAAAAATAATGGCCGCTCGAAATGTTGCATTTCGAAAAGCCATTTTCAGGGTATCTATTAGGTGAATTCTGGTATACATAATAATTAATGTTTGCTCTGTAATAATTTTAAACTTATTTTCAGACAGAAATATTCTTGAAGCATCTTCTTTTTCTTCTATTTGCCCTGTCCTATCAGGACGTAGACGATCATGGTTCTCCATGTCTTCCTATCCCTTGTGGCTCTTAGCATGTTTGCTCCTGTTACACCTCGCAAACGCCGTCCGTCATCCACCTGATACGGCACTGTAAATATGTTATCCGCTGCCTTCCTCAGTCTCTTTTTCCTTCTATGTGGCCTGTCAGTATTAGGTTCTCCAAGCTCTCCTTCCTTATTGCATGTCCCAGGAACTTCAGCTGCTCAGTATTAATTTCCTTTTTAAGGATAGAAGTCTTTAATTATGAAAATGACAAAACATGATCTTTGTTTACTTTTCTTGCATGAGTTCAAACTTTGACACAGTGCCTCTCAAATTTCTGCTAATATCAACAGAGCGCGGTTCAAGAAATTCCGTGCTGGTGATAAGATCCTTGAACATGAAGAAAGTAGAGGACGGTCATGCAGTCTTGACAAAAAACAATGGAAACCTGTTTTTGAGCAAAGCATACGTCAAAGTGTCAGTAAGATGTCTCAGACGGTTGGTGTCAGCACTGCAATAGTCTCACGCCACATACAGAGAACTGGCAAAAGGTTAAAAAGCTGTATATATGGGTTCTTCATGATCTCAATAAAAATCAAAAACTTGGGTATTTTGAAGATGTTTAATTGATGCTCTTGGGTGCAACACCAATGACCCCTTTTTTTTACCGAATACCCACTTGTAATGAAAAGTGGATCCTTTATGATAATCGTAAACGATCAGTTCAATAGCTTCATCGTGATGAGTTTCCCAAACATTTCCAAAAGTCAAAGTTGCATCAGCAAAAAGGTTATGGCGATTGTCTGGGGTCTGCAATTGGTCTGAAATGCATGCACGCTTGCAAAATTTGCGACCTGCAATGAGGAATCGACATGGTCCAGTTCTGCTCCACGATAATGCGTTGCCACATGTTGCAAGAACGACGATGTAAAAAATCACAAACTTAGGAAACGTGAGTTTATCGTATCCTCCCCTATTCTCCTGATCTCTCACCCACTGATTATCATTGTTTAAACACTTAAGCACACTTTTAAATGGTAAAACTTTTCGGTTCAAACCATAGGTGGAATGACCTTTCAAAGATTTCGGTACACCACAACCAAAAACGTTTTTATCAACAAGGAACAAATGATGGTAAAGGGGTCCTAACCCTAACCCTAACCCTCCAGGCTTATATTTTGGCTAATATTAACATTCCTACAGTTAATTTTTCAAGACCAGAATTATGTTTTTCTGAAATTGGCCATTATTTTTGTAACAACCTAATATAGAATATTTAGTGGGTGATGTCAGTCAGTCAGTCAGTTAGGTGCCATACGGGATACACGCTTTGGGCGTTCACATCTCGAAAGAGACATGACTGACTGGGCAGAAAGTTATCCCGAAGTAGGTTGCCATTGCTTTCTGTTGTAGACTGGTTGCCAACCAAGGCTATAGAACCCAATCTGTCCTATTATTTAACCCATAACTGGAGGGAAGAGACGGATTAATACCTTTCCCAAGGGTTTTTGTGCGTAAGTGAATGCAAGGAATTCAACTAGAATTCGAACTCGGCTCCCCGAGGTGTCGTTCCGAGTCGATATCTACTGCACCACAACGCACATCCGCAGTGGGTGAGGTACAAAAACATAAAAAGTGACTTAAAACAAAGGTATATCAACTCGACGTATTTATTTTATAAATAAATTGTTTATTTATTTTATTTATAAATAAATAATTTTATTTATTTTACCTGTTCAATAAGGCAACCCGAAAGAAACTAGAGATCCTGGTTGGTGCAATCTTAACAGTAAAAGATATTTAGAGGATACTGTGTTGAATTCAGACACAAGAACAAAACTACAGGGTCTTTTAGACAAGCTATTTAAGGAAAGAGAGAAGAAAGGACTAACCATCAATTATATAGATAGATTAGATAGAATGTTTGATTGACAGCACAAAAACAAAAAGAAAACAAAAGAAGGGAACTTGGAACTGGGGATGCTAACAAGATGTCCAGTTTAAATATCTTGGAAATGTTTCTTTTCCATCCATAGTATCTGAATTCCATATCTAAGAATCGTTGTAATACTTCATGTTGGCGGACTTTCAATTCAGAATTGTTTTTCTCCTAGCTAAGTTGTCGAAAATGGCAAGGGATCACAGTCTAACCTGCCATCAATTTCAAAGATACAAGAAACAAATGTTATTTGAGCAAAGGACATAACTGGAATTCGAACTCGGCTAGCTGACTTTTCAATCCAATTCGCTATTACACTACCTGTACTGATAGCAGGAAAAGTGTTCTCCTAAAACAAAAAAAAATCGAATGTTACTGTATTTAAGATAGATAGATAGATAGATAGATAGATAGATAGATAGATAGATAGATATGGATCGACTAAGATAGATAGATAGATAGATAGATAGATAGATAGATAGATAGATAGATATGAATCGACTAAGATAGATAGATAGATAGATACATATGAATCAACTAAAATAGATAGATAGATAGATAGATAGATAGATAGATATGAATCAACTAATTTTATATATCGACAAACAACAAACACGCATATATATAAAAATATAAAGTTATATTTTTATTAATGACGATGAACCGTGTAGAATAGGGAACAGAGAATTGAGAGAGCGCGCTTCTAATGGGTTGACGGGAGTGTAGTCTTATCTGTTTTGTCTCTCTTCACCGGCCGATCTCTGTTGCTCCTCTACTGGCGAATCCGTGTGCCGAGGTCTTTTTATAATCTTCCAGAACCGGGACTTTTTCTTCCGGTTTTGCCTCGCCCACGCACGCCCACGTAATTCTCAGAGACACCTGTTCTGTTTGCCTCTGTAGTTATTTCCGCTGCTGCCAGAAATAAGGTCAAACGACATCCGTTCCTTTCAACGACCGGAAACACCCTCGCTTGCATCAGCCTTCCTCGGGTGGGGCCAGATTGTTATATTACATTTCTCGCCCTCCCATTTTCCAAAATGCTCACCTAAGAACATTTTAAGCGCAACACCCTCACACTCCTCCCCATGCCACACAAGCCCGACAATTGTATAAAACATGTGCACGCCAAAACAACAAAACATGTGCATGCCGAAACAAAAAAACAACAAAAAAATATATAGGGGAGCCTACATCGGCAACCCAACAATGTTCGTGTCCATCGTGAAAATTGTTCTACCAGCTCGATGTTTCATTGTTCTTTTTTTTTTTTTTTTTTTTTTAATATCCATTTTCACAGAATTGGGCAAAGTTCTTAAAAATGTTCATTTTCTTTCTCGACTCTGTCCATAAGCGTAGACGCCTCGATGCACGACCACATGATCATAGGCGGTAACCGCGCCCCAGTTTCTAAACTGACATCGAGTAAATGACCTTTGACCAACACCATGCGTGTTTCTGCTCGAGTTTATTGTTACACATGTAACTTCATTTAATTTAATTTAATTTCAAACATACTATGTTTGAACACAGAAAAATGGCCATTATCTGCAGTACATATCATTCATAGTCTGACCGAGAAATGTTCAATAGAAAATGAAGAAAATTACCCTGATTCCAACGTTAATCCGCATGCAATTTACTTGTGGAGGATTAGAGGTTTCATCTATATTAATTTAGTCTAAAAAAATGGACCCGTGACTCGTAGTTCCTTAGTTTGTACAATGTTTTCCATTCCTTGAACTACTTCCTCTGGATTCGAATCCAAGCATATCTGATTTGTTGACATCTCTCTGTTTAACGCAGAGACATTTGAGTGTTGAACACCCGTTGACCCCGGAGTATTATTCACAACGGATAACTCCCTTTCCTTTCCCGAAGCACTGTTGCTTCTTTCACACTTAAAAATCCGCTTCCTAGCTATTATTCCAAGGATTATCATAACGCCGACTATGCCAGCAATGACTCCTATCGTCAACTTCTTCGGGAGTTCTTCATATCCTTCACTAAATCTTTCCATATCTCTCTGTTCCAAGGTATTTACTAGTTTGCGGATAGGAATCTCCTCCATATCGCGCAATTCTACCGGCATGGTGTCCACTGAAAAATTTGAAAGATTTCTGCGTAATTGGGGACCAAACCACTGAACCAGAGACGTTTATTTACTTTATGCTTTAGATACTATTAATAATTTTCCACGTTTGTATCTTCCTAACTATTTCACTTAAACTATCGTTAATCCTCCCACTGCTTCTTTCCCAATCCTATAGCATATCAGCCAATGAGTCTAAAAGACTTTTCAGTTGTTCTTTCTTTTTTGTTCCGATCAACTGTGGAATCTGCAGGTCTATCCGTGTCAATATAAAGTTTTCAGAAATTAATATATCTTCAAAAGATATTTCCCAAGTCACATAAATGAAAATTCACAGAGGATGTTGAATTGATGGGAACCTGCACAAAAGCATAATTCACAAACATAGAAATGTAAATCATTTTGTAGTGTACAGTCATTGAAAAGAAATCCAAAAAAAGAAAACCTAACACTGCACAAACCAAAGAAAACATTGTTATCAACAAGTTAATCCAATTATCCACTTTAAAGAGAAGAAACTTCCTTTACATGATTTTACATTTCACTTACTCAATAAAAGTAAGATTAATTAAGCAACATACCAGTAAACTCACTTCACATATATGGTAAAATATTAACAAAAAAATAAATCATTAACTCAGATGTTTTATACTTACAGATAGGTAAATATCTCAACTTTATTCCTCCCGTCAACCCCAACCTATGCGCTCTCCGCTAGGCGTACTACTCTCTGCATGTAGTCCTGCACACCCTCCGTTCTACCCTTAATGTGTTCGACACCGAACAATCAACATTTCTCAATTCTAGGGTCAGATCGGCAAAAGTATGCTGTTCCATTTTTTTTTCTAACTAGACTTATTATAAACAAGAGCAGAACACACACACTATCAAATCAAAGAGTCACCTACCTTGGCTGATGTCTATAGTCGTGCGGCTGCATCTATTTTCGTCTTCTTTTTTCTTTCTATCTGGTAGTTTTAAGTCCGTTGAATTTCAATCGTTGCCGTGGCAACCAGCTCGCATCTAACTGTTTTGTTGTCTCAAAACAGCAAGTCACTAGGCACCAATTATGCGACTCAAAACAGCAAACACATATATATATAAAAATATAAAGTTATATTTTTATTAATGACGATGAACCGTGTAGAATAGGGAACAGAGAATTGAGAGAGCACGCTTCTAATGGGTTGATGGGAGTGTAGTCTTATCTGTTGTGTCTCTCTTCACCGGCCGATCTCTGTTGCTCCTCTACTGTCGAATCCGTGTGCCGAGGTCTTTTTATAATCTTCCAGAACCGGGACTTTTTCTTCCGGTTTTGCCTCTCCCACGCACGCCCACGTAATTCTCAGAGACACCTGTTCTGTTTGCCTCTGTAGTTATTTCCGCTGCTGCCGGAAATAAGGTCAAACGACATCCGTTCTTTTCAACGACCGGAAACACCCTCGCTTGCATCAGCCTTCCTCGGGTGGGGCCAGATTGTTATATTACACTAAGATAGATAGATAGATAGATAGATAGATAGATAGATAGATAGATAGATAGATATAGACAGAATTAGATACATAGATAGATAGATAGATAGATAGATAGATAGATAG
>JBBBDQ010000653.1:3852500-3860722 GCA_037127315.1 Ascarosepion bandense
AGATATGAATCTAATAAGATACATAGATAGATAGATAGATATGAATTGACTAAGATAGATAGATACATAGATAGATAGATATGAATCGACTAAGATAGATAGATAGATAGATAGATAGATAGATAGATAGATATGAATTGACTAAGATAGATAGATACATAGATAGATAGATATGAATCGACTAAGATAGATAGATAGATAGATAGATATGAATCGACTAAGATAGACAGATAGATAGATAGATAGATAGATAGATATGAATCAACTGAGATAGATAGATAGATATGAATCAACTAAGAGAGATAAATGGATAGATAGATATGAATCAACTAAGAGATAGATAGATAGATGGATATGAATCGACTAAGAGAGATAGATAGATAGATGGATATGAATCGACTAAGATAGATAGATAGATAGATATGAATCAACTAAGATAGATAGATAGATAGATAGATAGATATGAATCAACTGAGATAGATAGATAGATATGAATCAACTAAGAGAGATAGATGGATAGATAGATATGAATCAACTAACAGAGATAGATAGATAGATGGATATGAATCGACTAAGATAGATAGATAGATAGATATGAATCAACTAAGATAGATAGATAGATAGATAGATATGAATCAACTAAGATAGATAGATAGATAGATAGATAGATAGATAGATAGATAGATATGAATCAACTAAGATAGATAGATAGATAGATAGATATGAATCGACTAAGATACATAGATAGATAGATAGATATGAATCAACTAAGATAGATAGATAGATATGAATCAACTAAAATAGATAGATAGATTGATAGATATGAATCATCTAAGATAGATAGATAGATAGATAGATAGATATGAGTCGACTGAGATAGATAGATAGATAGATAGATAGATAGATAGATAGATAGATATGAATCAACTGAGATAGATAGATAGATATGAATCAACTAAGAGAGATAGATGGATAGATAGATATGAATCAACTAAGAGAGCTAGATAGATAGATGGATATGAATCGACTAAGAGACATAGATAGATAGATGGATATGAGTCGACTAAGATAGATAGATAGATAGATATGAATCAACTAAGATAGATAGATAGATAGATAGATAGATAGATATGAATCAACTAAGATAGATAGATAGATATGAATCAACTAAGAGAGATAGATGGATAGATAGATATGAATCAACTAAGAGAGATAGATAGATAGATGGATATGAATCGACTAAGATAGATAGATAGATAGATATGAATCAACTAAGATAGATAGATAGATAGATAGATAGATAGATATGAATCAACTAAGATAGATAGATAGATAGATAGATAGATAGATAGATAGATAGATAGATATGAATCAAGTAAGATAGATAGATAGATAGATAGATATGAATCGACTAAGATACATAGATAGATAGATAGATATGAATCAACTAAGATAGATAGATAGATATGAATCAACTAAAATAGATAGATAGATTGATAGATATGAATCGACTAAGATAGATAGATAGATAGATAGATAGATATGAGTCGACTGAGATAGATAGATAGATAGATAGATAGATAGATATGAATCAACTAAGATAGATAGATAGATAGATAGATAGATAGATAGATATGAATCAACTATGATAGATAGATAGATAGATAGATAGATAGATATGAATCAACTAAGATAGATAGATAGATAGATAGATAGATAGATAGATAGATAGATATGAATCAACTAAGATAGATAGATAGATAGATAGATAGATATGAATCAACTAAGATAGATAGATAGATAGATAGATAGATAGATAGATATGAATCAACTAAGATAAATAGATAGATATGAATCAACTAAGATAGATAGATAGATAGATATGAATCGACTAAGATAGATAGATACATTGATAGATAGATATGAATCGTTCAAGATAGATAGATAGATATGAATCAATTAAGACAGATAGATCGATAGATAGATAGATATGAATCGACTAAGATAGATAGATAGATAGATAGATAGATAGATAGATATGAATCAACTGAGATAGATAGATAGATAGATAAATATGAATCGACTAAGATACATAGATAGATAGATAGATATGAATCAACTAAGATAGATAGATAGATATGAATCAACTAAAATAGATAGATAGATTGATAGATATGAATCGACTAAGATAGATAGATAGATAGATAGATAGATAGATATGAGTCGACTGAGATAGATAGATAGATAGATAGATAGATAGATAGATAGATAGATAGATATGAATCAATTAATATAGATAGATAGATAGATAGATAGATAGATAGATAGATAGATGAATCAACTAAGATAGATAGATAGATAGATAGATAGATAGTTATGAATCAACTAAGATAGATAGATAGATAGATAGATAGATATGAATCAACTAAGGTAGATAGAGAGATAGATAGATAGATAGATAGATATGAATCAACAAAGATAGATAGATAGATAGATAGATAGATAGATAGATAGATAGATAGATAGATATGAATCAACTAAGATAGATAGATAGATAGATAGATAGATATGAATCAACTAAGGTAGATAGAGAGATAGATAGATAGATAGATAGATAGATATGAATCAACTAAGATAGATAGATAGATAGATAGATAGATAGATAGATAGATAGATAGATATGAATCAACTAAGATACATAGATAGATATGAATCAACTAAGATAGATAGATAGATAGATATGAATCGATTAAGATAGATAGATAGATAGATAGATAGATATGAATCGACTAAGATAGATAGATAGATAGATAGATAGATATGAGTCGACTGAGATAGATAGATAGATAGATAGATAGATAGATAGATATGAATCAACTAAGATAGATAGACAGATAGATAGATATGAATCGATCAAGATACATAGATAGATAGATAGATATGAATCAACTAAGATAGATAGATAGATATGAATCAACTAAAAATAGATAGATAGATTGATAGATATGGACCGACTAAGATAGATAGATAGATAAATAGATAGATATGAGTCGACTGAGATAGATAGATAGATAGAGAGATAGATAGATAGATAGATAGATATGAATCGACTAATATAGACAGATAGATAGATAGATAGATATGATTCAACTAAGATAGATAGATAGATAGATAGATAGATAGATAGATATGAATCAACTAAGATAGATAGATAGATAGATAGATAGATAGATATGAATCAACTAAGATAGATAGATAGATAGATAGATAGATAGATAGATAGATAGATATGAATCAACTAAGATAGATAGATAGATAGATAGATAGATAGATATGAATCAACTAAGATAGATAGATAGATAGATAGATAGATAGATAGATATGAATCAACTAAGATACATAGATAGATATGAATCAACTAAGATAGATAGATAGATAGATATGAATCGACTAAGATAGATAGATAGATAGATATGAATCGACTAAGATAGATAGATAGATATGAATCGACTAAGACAGATAGATCGATAGATAGATAGATATGAATCGACTAAGATAGATAGATAGATAGATAGATAGATAGATAGATAGATAGATAGATATGAATCAACTGAGATAGATAGATAGATAGATAGATAGATAGATAGATATGAATCTAATAAGATACATAGATAGATAGATAGATATGAATTGACTAAGATAGATAGATACATAGATAGATAGATATGAATCGACTAAGATAGATAGATAGATAGATAGATAGATAGATAGATAGATATGAATTGACTAAGATAGATAGATACATAGATAGATAGATATGAATCGACTAAGTTAGATAGATAGATAGATAGATATGAATCGACTAAGATAGACAGATAGATAGATAGATAGATAGATATGAATCAACTGAGATAGATAGATAGATATGAATCAACTAGAGATAAATGGATAGATAGATATGAATCAACTAGAGAGATAGATAGATAGATGGATGAATCGACTAAGAGATAGATAGATAGATGGATATGAATCGACTAAGATAGATAGATAGATAGATATGAATCAACTAAGATAGATAGATAGATAGATAGATAGATATGAATCAACTGAGATAGATAGATAGATATGAATCAACTAGAGATAGATGGATAGATAGATATGAATCAACTAACAGAGATAGATAGATAGATGGATATAGATAGAGCTAAGATAGATAGATAGATAGATATGAATCAACTAAGATAGATAGATAGATAGATAGATAGATATGAATCAACTAAGATAGATAGATAGATAGATAGATAGATTAGATAGATAGATAGATGAATCAACTAAGATAGATAGATAGATAGATAGATAGATAGATAGATATGAATCAACTAAGATAGATAGATAGATAGATAGATAGATATGAATCAACTAAGGTAGATAGAGAGATAGATAGATAGATAGATAGATAGATATGAATCAATAGATAGATAGATAGATAGATAGATAGATAGATAGATAGATAGATAGATATGAATCAACTAAGATACATAGATAGATATGAATCAACTAAGATAGATAGATAGATAGATATGAATCAACTAGATAGATAGAGATAGATAGATAGATAGATAGATATGAATCAACAAAGATAGATAGATAGATAGATAGATAGATAGATAGATAGATAGATAGATATGAATCAACTAAGATAGATAGATAGATAGATAGATAGATATGAATCAACTAAGGTAGATAGATAGATAGATAGATAGATAGATAGATATGAATCAACTAAGATAGATAGATAGATAGATAGATAGATAGATAGATAGATAGATAGATATGAATCAACAAAGATACATAGATAGTTATGAATCAACTAAGATAGATAGATAGATAGATATGAATCAACTAAGGTAGATAGATAGATAGATAGATAGATAGATGAATCAACAAAGATAGATAGATAGATAGATAGATAGATAGATAGATAGATAGATAGATAGATATGAATCAACTTAGATAGATAGATAGATAGATAGATATGAATCAACTAAGGTAGATAGAGAGATAGATAGATAGATAGATAGATAGATATGAATCAACTAAGATAGATAGATAGATAGATAGATAGATAGATAGATAGATAGATATGAATCAACTAAGATACATAGATAGATATGAATCAACTAAGATAGATAGATAGATAGATATGAATCGATTAAGATAGATAGATAGATAGATGGATAGATATGGATAAATACAAGATAGATAGATAGATAGATAGATAGATATAGATAGATAGATAGATAGATAGATAGATAGATAGATAGATATAGATCAACTAAGATAGATAGATAGATAGATAGATATAGATAGAGCTAAGATAGATAGATAGATAGATATGAATCAACTAAGATAGATAGATAGATAGATAGATAGATATGAATCAACTAAGATAGATAGATAGATAGATAGATAGATAGATATGAATCAACTAAGATAGATAGATAGATAGATAGATAGATAGATATGAATCAACTAAGATAGATAGATAGATAGATATATAGATAGATAGATAGATATGAATCAACTAAGATAGATAGATAGATAGATATATAGATAGATAGATAGATATGAATCAACTAAGATACATAGATAGATATGAATCAACTAAGATAGATAGATTGATAGATATGAATCGACTAAGATAGATAGATAGATAGATAGATAGATATGAATCCACTAGATAGATAGATAGATATGAATGAAACTAAGACAGATAGATCGATAGATAGATAGATAGATAGATAGACAGATAGATAGATTGATATGAATCAACTGAGATAGATAGATAGATAGATAGATAGATAGATATGAATCTAATAAGATACATAGATAGATAGATAGATATGAATTGACTAAGATAGATAGATACATAGATAGATAGATATGAATCGACTAAGATAGATAGATAGATAGATAGATAGATGTAAGATAGATAGATTGATAGATAGATAGATAGATAGATATGAATCAATGAGATAGATAGATAGATAGATAGATATGAATCAACTAAGATAGATAGATATCAATCAACTAAGAGAGATAGATGGATAGATAGATATGAATCAACTAAGATAGATAGATAGATAGATGGATATGAATCGACTAAGATAGATAGATAGATAGATATGAATCGACTAAGATAGATAGATAGATAGATAGATATGAATCGACTAAGATAGATAGATAGATAGATATGAATCGACTAAGATAGATAGATTTATAGATAGATAGATAGACAGATAGATATGAATCAACCAAGACAGATAGATAGATAGATAGATAGATAGATATGAATTGACGAAGACTGATAGATAGATAGATATGAATCGACTAAGATAGATAGATAGATAGATAGATAGATATGAATCAACTAAATAGATAGATAGATATGAATCGACTAAGATAGATAGATAGATATGAATCGACTAAGATAGATAGATAGATAGATAGATATGAATCGACTAAGATAGATAGATAGATAGATCGATATGAATCGACTAAGATAGATAGATAGATAGATAGATGTGAATCGACTAAGATAGATAAATAGATAAGTAGATATGAATCGACTAAAATAGATAGATAGATATGAATCGACTAAGATAGATAGATAGATATGAATCGACTAAGATAGATAGATAGATAGACAGATATGAATCGACTAAGAAAGATAGATAGATAGATAGATAGATAGATAGATAGATATAATATGAATCGACTAAGATTGATAGATAGATATGAATCGAGATAGATAGATAGATAGATAGATAGACAGGTAGATATGAATCGACTATGATAGATAGATAGATAGATAGATAGATAGATATGAATCAACTAAGATAGATAGATAGATAGATATGAATCAACTAAGAGAGATAGATAGATAGATATGAATCGACTAAGATAGATAGATAGATAGATAGATATGAATCGACTAAGATAGATATATAGATAGATAGATTTGAATCGACTAAGATAGATAGATAGATAGATAGATATGAATCGACTACGATATATAGATAGAGAGATATGAATCGACTAAGATAGATAGATAGATAGATAGATAGTTATGAATCGACTAAGATAGATAGATAGATAGATATGAATCGACTAAGATAGATAGATAGATATGAATCGACTAAGATAGATAGATAGATAGATATGAATCGACTAAGACACATAGATAGATATGAATCGACTAAGACAGATATATAGATAGATATGAATCAACTAAGAGAGAGAGATAGATAGATAGATAGATATGAATCAACTAAGAGAGAGAGAGAGATAGATAGACATGAATCAACTAAGAGAGCTAGATAGATAGATAGATATATAGATAGATAGATATGAATCGACTAAGACAGATAGATAGATAGATATGAATCGACTAAGACAGATAGATAGATAGATATGAATTGACTAAGAGAGATAGATAGGTAGGTAGATAGATATGAATCGACTAAGACAGATAGATAGATAGATAGATAGATATGAATCGACTAAGACAGATAGACAGATAAATAGATAGATAGACAGATGGATAGATATGAATCGACTAAGTCAGATAGATAGATAGATATATAGATAGATAGATATGAATCGACTGAGACAGATAGATAGATAGATAGACATGAATCGACTAATACAGATAGATAGATAGATATGAATCGACTAAGACAGATATAGATAGATATGAATCGACTAAGACAGATAGACAGATAGATAAATAGATAGATAGATAGATAGATATGAATCGACTAAGACATATAGATAGATAGATAGATAGATAGATATGAATCGACTAAGACACAGATTGATAGATAGATAAATAGATAGATATGAATCGACTAAACAGATAGATAAATAGATAGATAGATAGATAGATAGATAGGTAGATATGAATCGACTAAGACAGATAGACAGATAGATAGGTAGATATGAATCGACTAAGACAGATAGATAGACAGATAGATACATATGAATCGACTAAGACAGATAGATAAATAGATAGATAGATAGATATGAATCGACTAAGACAGATAGTAAGATAGATAGATAGATGGATAGATAGATATGAATCGACTAAGACAGATAGATAGATAGATAAATATGTATCGACTAAGACAGAGAGATAGATAGATAGATAAATAGATATATAG
>JBBBDQ010000654.1:0-27500 GCA_037127315.1 Ascarosepion bandense
AAACGCCCCAAATGTACATAAAAATTTATTACTATATACAAATATAATACAAAAATAACTTTAAAAATTTGTAAATGAAATGATATGATGGGAAGGGGGTATGAAGAAACAAAAAAACCCCAAAACAAAAACAATTTCAAATGAATATTTATACATAATGTTAGTAAGACCCAAACACACCCACATAATTAAAGAGGCCGCTGTATTCTGTCTTAAAAGACAAAATCAAGAAGCACTCTTTCTAAGGGGAATGGAGAAGCAGGGAACAAAAATAAATTGGACTGGAGAATATATAAGGCTGACCCAGCCGAGAATACAAACGGGACAAAATAACAAAGGACAATGGGAATCTCAAACTGGGTCATAACAAATGCAATGGAGCCGGGAACAGGCTAGGACAAACACATTCACTCACATTAACTAGGTACACAAAAGAATACTTCACCTTAACCACGGGAGGGGTTCCAGAGGAATCCACCCCGATGCGAGCAGCAGATCTAAAAAAGAAAATCAAGACTAGCCCCGGTCACACGAACCAGGCTCGCTGCATATATCCACCTTTTGCTAAAGTCTGTCGGGTGCAGCCGTTTCCGTTCAGTTCTAATCTTCATTTTGAGCTGGTGCTCAAAATATCGGATTAGATCCTGATCCGAAAGACGGCCTCCCCGCAAGACTTCCTCCAGACGCGTCATCCAAATCACCATTCTAGCCGTGGCCAGTAGCGACAGAAACACCATCCGCTTCACTCCAGAGTACGGGGGCGACACATTGTCCACAGCGTATGCGCGATCAATGAGCACAAGCTCCCGCGGCGCGATACGAGCAGTCAACTCGCCGACACGCGCCCACAACGGGCGAACGCGCGAACAATGGAAGAAGGCGTGCGCAGACGTCTCCTTAATTCCAAGGTTGCAACGTTCACAATCTGGCAAATCCGCCAGGCCCATTGCGAAACGCTTGTCATTGAGCGACAAACCATTCCGAGCCAATCGCCAGGTCAGAGAAAACTCAGAGTTGCTGAGCCAATCCGCGCCTGGCGCCCAAGACCAATGAGAGCGGTACTCCACCCTCGACATGCCGAGCTTACTCCACAGCTTATCCTTCACGGCACCCTCCACTAATCCTCGATAGAAGATTTTCCTAGGCTGTGAAGGTCACTGGACCGTGGAATGGCCTGTAAAGCCGCCAGACATTCGAGCAGGAATTTCGGTCGCACCCAAGGCCTGACGGTCAGCCATAGGGTCAGGGCGTGATGGTAAGGCAAAGGGAACATGTCCCTCACTACCCCCGCAAGCAACCGATCTTCCTCCAACGCGCGCCTGAGGAATGCACCAACCTTGAAGCGAGCACGTGGCTCCTCAAGTGTGGCATCCCCAGACCCCACTTGACACGGACGGAGGCAACAGACTCCTTTGTCGACCCTGTGTTTGCGTCCTCTCCACAGACAGGAGAATAGCAAACGCTCGAGCGCCTTCTCATGATCGTCACAAAGGGGAAGTACTGACAGCCGATGAGATCATGAAGAATATGTGTTACACACCTCCGCCAAGCCCTTCACGGAGAGACCCCGTCGACGCCAAATCTTGACCGACGCGCCGACCTTTGCCAGTACTTCCTGACCAGTTTTCTCCAGCTGTAAGTCCGGACCGAACCAAACTCCGAGGAGCTTGACCGGCCCGTCCGTCCAGCTGAAGGGCCCCGGGAGGAAACACCCCTTCCAGTCACCCTAACCGCAAACCCGGATGACTTGTCGCAGTTAATTCTGGCCCCTGTCACCTTCTCGTACCGTACAAGCGCCTGCTGTACCGCCTCTATGTCCCTGCGGGAGGACACAAAGGTCGTTACGTCATCGGCGTACATAAAACCCTGGCTCGAGCTCCGCCAGGGACTTCAATTCCACGCAGGACCGGACTGCCAGTCGTCCCTTAGCCGGCGAAGGAGGGGCTCCAACGCCAAGACATAAAGGAGAGAAGACAGTGGTTAACCCTGTCGGACCGACCTAGACAGCGCAGCGCCCGACAGCTTCCCGTTCACCTGTACCACAGCGGGGGAGCGATACAGAAGGCTAATCCAGCGGCTGAAGTCGGGTTTGAATCCGGCGGCCTGCAGGACAGCCAGGTATGTGGATCCAATCCTATCAAATGCCTTGGACTGATCTAAATTGATCAGCGCGGCCTCATCGTCGTCTTCTACACCCTCTATAATCGTGCGAATCAAGTGCAGGTTGCTCTGAATTGTTCGTCCCTTCACAGAACAAGTCTGATCCGGTTCCAACAGAGACTCGGCAACTAGCTGCAAGCGGTTCGTCAGGATCAGCCCAAAAATCTTTAACTCTGTGTTTCAGAGTTATGGGCCTGTAATCGTAGTTCCCTCCCAACCTTCTTGCCTTTTCTCAGCAGCGTGATCACGCCCCTGGTGATCCGACCGGGGATGGACCCCTGCCGAAACCAGTGGTTGAACACGACAGCCAAGAGCGGGACAAAAAGGTGCGACATCCTCAAGTACAATTCATAGGGCAAACCATCCAAACCTGGCGACTTGCCACTGCCGACCTTCTTCAAAGCCACGTAGATTTCGTCCTCCGTAATCTCCCCTTCGCAATAGCCGCTTCAGCCGGCAAAAGCAGGGAAAGTCAGCCAAATAGCTGCGAAACTCCTCGTCACGGAGACCAGGCTCCTTGGTAAATCGGTGTTCAAGAAATGCTGCCCGGAACGCCTCGCATGTCGTCAGTGGACCTAAGGAGATGTCCCTCCGGGTCGCACCTCTCAGTGTACCGGTCGCCGGCATGGAAATTTCTTCCTTGCGCAGTTCTGCGCCCTTGTTACAGCTTCGGAGGCTTGTCTTGCTTAACTTAGCCTAAAATTACCTGGCCCCATGTAGCGCCCGCTAGTCAGGCGCTCCAGGGCCTTCGCTAAATATCTCTAGGGGATCCCCACCAGCCTCCGCCCGGGCCGAAATTAACAAGTGTCTTTGCCTCCGCAGCCTTATCTAGGTTGAGCCGCTGGCTATATTTGGTGGCGAAAGACCTAATGGAGTCCTTAAGGTTAGCCCACCACTTTCCCAATGACTCGCCCAATTAACGCCCTCTGAACTAGTCTTGTCAGCTGGTCACGAAAGTCCCGCCTGTCCAGTAAGGACTGATTGAACTTCCAATAACCAATAACCCTAGGCCTAAATTCTAACGCCACCCCGGGCACAAACGGTTTGTGGTCCGAGAGTAGCCTAACCAGTGGAACGTTGGACATTCTAAGAAGTCTATGTCGGCTTCTCTCACTAACACCCATCCTATCCAGGTACGCAGATACCCGGGTAGAAGCCAACTACGCGTCCACGTCCACATGCTCCCTTCCGGATGATCGACCCGGTATCTATCGACGAGACCAAATTCGCCGATCAGATCAACCAGGCTGCGATCACCACTCCACCCGCTAGCGCCCTTCCTCTATCCCATTTGGGGGTTAGGACAGCATTCCAGTCCCCAACTAGATTAGCCGTGTTGAATGCACCATGAAGGGCTCCAACAGCCGAAAGAAAGAGACACGCTCACCTTGAACATTGGGCGCATAAACCACAATCAGCCGGAACGACTTGCTTTTCACTGCAATATCGGCCACGATCAGCCGGCCCTCGGCACCGACATGGACAAGGTCCACCCTCGCGTCCAGGGTACGCTTGACCAGCAAAGAAACACCTCTGGCCAGCCGGCTCCATATGCTGAATAGACGACAAAGTCGTTAGACAGCACACACGGTCGACTTCGCAAACAAAGTGAGTCTCTTGGATCGCGGCCACATCCACGCCGAAGGACAAGAGGTCACGAAGCGAGCGAGCCGCCTTACCCCGATCCCTCAGGCCCTTCGCATTTATACTGGCTATCTTAATAAGCATTTCTTTAGACCTGAAACGAAAAAACACAGAAAAACATGCAACAAACGGCTCTACTCGCATACCGGGTAGAAATCTCTGGCAGATAGGACCCCGACGGACTGTCTAGGGACCCCTGTTCCTACATCGGACGTAATCCGTCCGTCTAGGACAATACCGCCAACGTCCGTAGGATATATAAGTTTTACGGCCCTATATAAACATGGGTGGAGCAAAACCAGGAACCCCTCCCAGCACAATTTTTACTCACCATTTTTTTTAAGCTCAAGGAGTATTCTCCTTGATCATATTAATGTTTGCAAAGTGTCTTTTTGCTTCTGTTATGTGGTCCCAGACCCTCAGGTTGCCACCGGTGTTGCGTACCAGGGTGATGACACCTGGGGGCCTGGGGAAAATTTCTAGGATTTTCTGTCGACTTGCCGTCAATCGTAATTAGCTTCAACAGCGGTTTTAACAGTTTGCGCCTCTGAGACGACCACTCAGAAGCGATGTCCATGTTAACTTTGAGGAGCTCCTCCCCCTGGGGCAGACCTTTTTCTTTTTGGCCCGAGCGGGAGCGGTCAGGAGAAGGGGAGTGGGTGGGGGTTGATGACGCGGCCTCAAGGGGTCAACTTGAAGGTCGGGGACTGGGAGGCTTTTTGCGGGGACGAGGGGAGGCTCCTCGCTTTCTGTGCGTAAGAAATCCTGGCCGGAGAAACCGGCAGTGAAACACACTTGGTAGTCCTTGTGCTCCTTTCTCTGCTCCTCTGCCTACTCCGGCTCCTTCTGCGACTTTTTGACGCCGAGCTGCTCTTCCTCCTCCTCGAACTCCTTCCTCGTTTCAGGGAGCTTGACCGATCCGTTTCCATCATCTCTGGTTTTTGGGAGGGCGAATTCTCAACCATCGACTCCTTAGGTTTTTTGGGCGCTTTGGCGGGCGCTTTGGCAGGAGCCTTTACAGGTGACGGCGCCTTGACAGGTGACGGCGCCTTTGATGGTGAAGGCGTTTTTGCTGGTGAAGGCGCCTTTGTTGGTGACGTCGTTTTTGCTGGTGACGGCGTCTTTGCTGGAGAAGGCGTTTTCCCCTTCTTCTAGCACCACCTGCCACTCGCCCTCCTTATTCCACTGCCGGTGCTGATGCAGGTACTGCAGGAACTGGTGCTGGTGATGGAGGTACCGGCTTTCCTTTTCCCTCCTGCTGTTTTGATGCCTGGGTGTCTGGGGCCGTCTTCTTTGCCGTGCACGCCTTGGCTACGTGGTCGGCCGCTCCACACCCAACAGCAAGGCTTCCGGCCCTCCAACAATGACGAAGATGGCCCTCTTTCTACATGTCAGGATGTTAGGTATCTCCTCCGCCTTCTTTTTAGTGATGGTGACCTGCAGGTCATATCTCCCGTTAGGTACCCAGCCTTTAGACGTCTGAGGAGACCTCGGCCACCCTCGTACCTTGCAAAGCGCCGACATGGTCCTCAGAGATATCCATGGGGACTCCGTGCAAAGTAATCTTCAGTTTGCGCATCCCCATGTACTCCGTGATAAACATAGCCTTCTCGGTCTCTAGGTTGACCCCGGCCAGCCGCTTGGCCTCCTCGGCCGTTCCCAACAGAACGTCCCATACTGCGTTGCTTCTAGCAACGCCCTTCGCCTTGATGTTAAGCTTCTTTATAGCCTCTTCCACATTTTCTCGGCTGACTCCGACTGCTTTTTTTCGTCTTGAGATCCTTTGTGATAAGTGTAATTATCCGGGCCTCGATGTCGGCCAGCCGCTCAGGCACTGACAGCAGTTCCGTGCCTTTTATGTGCTCTCGTATTTTTTTCCTTTAGACTATCATAGTAGTCCTCTCCTTTCTTTAGGTCTTTTGTCCCCCTCCATCCCGAGGTCGATGGTTTGGGGGATCCAGGTGCTGGAACTGCTGGGCACGGTACGGGTCCTGCTGTCGGTTCTTCTACTAGTGCTGGTGTGGAGGGTGACTCCCGTGGCAGTAGTTGCCAGTCACCCTCCTTTCCTCCCACCGAGTCCGTGGTGGGAGGAACGACTCCACCGGCCCATCTGTGGCCATTGCCTCAAAGAGGCCGAACACCGGATAATTACTTTCCGGTGTTTCGCGTCCCAGGACACTACTTGGCACTGGCCCGAGCTATAAACTCGGGCTGGAAAGCAATTAACCAAGACACAAAGTACTAGCCAATATCACGAGGGAACAAAAGCTATACCTTGCTCTTTAGCCATAAACCACACAAAACAAGTTTGGGGGGGGGGAGATGGCTCGTTTTATTTATTTTGTATACACAAGTGTGGCTCAAAGTCAAAAAGATGGGAGGGGGAACAAAACTTGAGGTGGTCTTCAGCTACTCTATCCTGCTACCTAAGCTAATCAGATTCACGACCCATACATACGTTACAATGATTCTCATTCACCATAAGAATTTGTCCATCACACTCATACTTATCAAGCACCAAAATACCGCGAAACGTACCGGGGACCTAAAACGCCCCAAATGTACATAAAAATTTATTACTATATACAAATATAATACAAAAATAACTTTAAAAATTTGTAAATGAAATGATATGATGGGAAGGGGGTAGAAGAAACAAAAAAACCCCCAAAACAAAACAATTTCAAATGAATATTTATACATAATGTTAGTAAGACCCAAACACACCCACATAATTAAAGAGGCCGCTGTATTCTGGTCTTAAAAGACAAAATCAAGAAGCACTCTTTCTAAGGGGAATGGAGAAGCAGGGAACAAAATAAATTGGACTGAGAATATATAAGGCTGACCCAGCCGAGAATACAAACGGGACAAAATAACAAAGGACAATGGGAATCTCAAACTAACAACAAATGCAATGGAGCCGGGAACAGCTAGGACAAACACATTCACTCACATTAACTAGGTACACAAAAGAATACTTCACTTTAACCACGGGAGGGGTTCCAGAGGAATCCACCCGATGCGAGCAGCAGATCTAAAAAAGAAAATCAAGACTAGCCCCCGGTCACACGAACCAGGCTCGCTGCATATATCCACACCTTTTGGTTGCAGTCTGTCGGGTGCAGCTGTTTCCGTTCAGTTTAATCTCTCATTTTGAGCTGGTGCTCAAAATATCGGATTAGATCCTGATCCGAAAGACGGCCTCCCCGCAAGACTTCCTCCAGACGCGTCATCCAAATCACCATTCTAGCCGTGGCCAGTAGCGACAGAAACACCATCCGCTTCACTCCAGAGTACGGGGGCGACACATTGTCCACAGCGTATGCGCGATCAATGAGCACAAGCTCCCGCGGCGCGATACGAGCAGTCAACTTCGCCGACACGCGCCCACAACGGGCGAACGCGCGAACAATGGAA
Source organism: Ascarosepion bandense (assembly GCA_037127315.1). NCBI lineage: Eukaryota > Metazoa > Mollusca > Cephalopoda > Sepiida > Sepiidae > Ascarosepion > Ascarosepion bandense. The sequence continues at coordinate 7,225 of JBBBDQ010000654.1, forward strand.
GAAGGCGTGCGCAGACGTCTCCTTAATTCCAAGGTTGCAACGTTCACAATCTGGCAACTAGTTAGGCCCATTGCGAAACGCTTGTCATTGAGCGACAAAAAACCATTCCGAGCCAATCGCCAGGTCAGAGAAAACTCAGAGTTGCTGAGCCAATCCGCGCCTGGCGCCCAAGACCAATGAGAGCGGTACCCACCCTCGACATGCCGAGCCATCTACAGCTTATCCTTCACGGCACCCTCCACTAATCCCCAGATAGATTTTCCTAGGCTGTGAAAGGTCACTGGACCGTGGAATGGCCTGTAAAGCCGCTCACAGATTCGAGCAAAAAATTTCGGTCGCACCCAAGGCCTGACGGTCAGCCATAGGGTCGGGGGCGTGATGGTAAGGCAAGGGAACATGTCCCTCACTACCCCCGCAAGCAACCGATCTTCCTCCAACGCGCGCCTGAGGAATGCCAACCTTGAAGCGAGCACGTGCTCCTCAAGTGTGGCATCCCCAGACCCCCTTGACACGGACGGAGGCAACAGACTCCTTTGTCGACCATGTGTTTGCGTCCTCTCCACAGACAGGAGAATAGCAAACGCTCGAGCGCCTTCTCATGATCGTCACAAAGGGGAAGTACTGACAAAGCTGAAAAGGATCATGGGAAAGAGGTATGTGTTACACACCTCCGCCAAGCCCTTCACGGAGAGACCCCGTCGACGCCAACACCTTGACCGACGCGCCGACCTTTGCCAGTACTTCTGACCAGTTTTTCCAGCTGTAAGTCCGGACCGAACCAAACTCCGAGGAGCTTGACCGGCCCGTCCGTCCAGCTGAAGGGCCCCGGGAGGGAAAACACCCTTCCAGTCACCTAACCGCAAGCCGGATGACTTGTCGCAGTTAATTCTGGCCCCTGTCACCTTCTCGTACCGTACAAGCGCCTGCTGCACCGCCTCTATGTCCCTGCGGGAGGACACAAAGGTCGTTACGTCATCGGCGTACGCGGAAACCCTGGCTCGAGCTCCGCCAGGGACTTCAATTCCACGCAGGACCGGACTGCCAGTCTCGTCCCTTAGCCGGCGAAGGAGGGGCTCCAACGCCAAGACATAAAGGAGAGAAGACAGGACAACCCTGTCGGACCGACCTAGACAGCGCGAAAGCGCTCCAGGACAAGCTTCCGGTTCACCTGTACCACAGCCTTGGGGGAGCGATACAGAAGGCTAATCCAGCGGCTGAAGTCGGGTTTGAATCCGCGTCTGCAGGACAGCAGCCAGGTAGCCATGGTCAATCCTATCAAATGCCTTGGACTGATCTAAATTGATCAGCGCGGCTTCATCGTCGTCTTCTACACCCTCTATAATCGTGCGAATCAAGTGCAGGTTGCTCTGAATTGTTCGTCCCTTCACAGAACAAGTCTGATCCGGTTCCAACAGAGACTCGGCAACTAGCTGCAAGCGGTTCGTCAGGATCTTGGCCAAAATCTTTAACTCTGTGTTTAGCAGAGTTATGGGCCTGTAATCATCTAGTTCCCTCCCAACCTTCTTGCCTTTTCTCAACAGCGTGATCACGCCCCTGGTGATCCGACCGGGGGATGGACCTCGCCGAAACCAGTGGTTGAACACGACAGCCAAGAGCGGGACAAAAGGTGCGACATCCTCATACAATTCATAGGGCAAAACCATCCAAACCTGGCGACTTGCCACTGCCGACCTTCTTCAAAGCCAGAGATTTCGTCCTCCGTATCTCCTTCGCAGCTGGCTGCTTCAGCCGGCAAAGCCGGGGAAAGTCAGCCAAATAGCTGCGAAACTCCTCGTCACGGAGACCAGGCTCCTTGGTAAATCGGTGTTCGAAATGTGCCATTGGCCGGCACATGTCGTCAGTGGACCTAAAGGAGATGTCCTCCGGGTCGCGCACCTCTCGAATGTACCGGTCGCCGGCATGGCGAATTTCCTTCTCCTTGCGCAGTTCTGCGCCCATGTTCACAGCTTCGGAAGACATCTTGCTTAACTTAGCCCTTAATTACCTGGCTCCATGTGCAGCGCCCAAGTTAGTCGAGCGCTCCAGGCCTCCCTGGCTAAGGCTATCTCTAGGGATCCCCACCAGCCTCCGCCCGGGCGAAATTACACTAAGTGTCTTTGCCTCCGCAGCCTTATCTAGGTTGAGCCGCTGGCTATATTTGGTGGCGAAAGACCTAATGGAGTCCTTAAGGTTAACCCACCACTTACTCCCAATGACTCGCCCAATTAACGCCCTCTGAACTAGTCTTGTCAGCTGGTCACGAAAGTCCCGCCTGTCCAGTAAGGACTGATTGAACTTCCAATAACCAGCCAACCTAGGCCTAAATTCTAACGCCACCCGGGCACAAAAACGAGTTTGTGGTCCGAGCAGTACTAAACTCAGCGGAACGTTGGACATTCTAAGAAGTCATGCCGGCTTCTCTCACTAACATCCTATCCAGGTACGCAGATACCCGGGTAGAAGGCCAACTACGCGTCCACGTCCACATGCCTCTTCCGATGATCGACCCGGTATCTATCGACGAGACCAAATTCGCCGATCAGATCAACCAGGCTGCGATCACCACCTACCCGCTAGCGCCCCTTCCTCTATCCCATTTGGGGGTTAGGACGGCATTCCAGTCCCCAACTAAGATTAGCCGTGTTGAATGCACCATGAAGGGCTCCAACAGCCGAAAGAAAGAGACACGCCTGCACCTTGAACATTGGGCGCATAAACCACAATCAGCCGGAACGACTTGCTTTTCACTGCAATATCGGCCACGATCAGCCGGCCCTCGGCACCGACATGGACAAGGTCCACCCTCGCGTCCAGGGTACGCTTGACCAGCAAAGAAACACCTCTGGCCAGCCGGCTCCCATATGCTGAATAGACGACAAAGTCGTTAGACAGCACACACGAGTCGACTTCGCAAACAAAGTGAGTCTCTTGGATCGCGGCCACATCCACGCCGAAGGACAAGAGGTCACGAAGCAGGCGAGCCGCCTTACCCCGATCCCTCAGGCCCTTCGCATTTATACTGGCTATCTTAATAGACATTCTTTAGACCTGAAACGAAAAAACACAGAAAACATGCAACAAACGGCTCTACTCGCATACCGGGTAGAAATCTCTGGCAGATAGGACCCCGACGGACTGTCCTAGGGACCCTGTTCCTACATCGGACGTAATCCGTCCGTCTAGGACAATACCGCCAACGTCCGTAGGATATATAAGTTTTACGGCCCTATATAAACATGGGTGGAGCAAAACCGGGAACCTCCCCAGCACAATTTTTGCTCATTTTTTTAAGCTCAGGAGTATTCTCCTTGATCATATTAATGTTTGCAAAGTGTCTTTTGCTTGTTATGTGGTCCCAGACCCTCAGGTTGCCACCGGTGTTGCGTACCAGGGTGATGACACCTGGGGCCCGGGGAAAAGTTCCTAGGATTTTCTGTCGACTTGCCGTCAATCGTAATTAGCTTCCACAAGCGTTTTAACAGTTTGCGCCCTGAGACGACCACTCAGGAAGCATGTCCATGTTGAACTTATGAGCCTCCCCCTGGGGCAGGCCTTTTTCTTTTTGGTTCGAGCGGGGAGCGGGTGCAGGAGAAGCGGGGAGTGGGTGGGGTTGGATGAGCGCGGCCTCGGGCAGCGGGGGTCAAATTGAAGGTCGGGGACTGGGAGGCTTTTTGCGGGGACGAGGGGAGGGCCTCGCTTCTGTGCGTAAGAAATCCTGGCCGGAGAAACCGGCAGTGAAACACACTTGGTAGTCCCCCCTGTGCTCCTTTCTCTGCTCCTCTGCCTACCCGGCTCCTTCTGCGACTTTTGACGCTTCGAGAGCTGCTCTTCCTCCTCCTCGAACTCCCTTCCTCGTTTCAGGGAGCTTGACCGGTCCGTTTTCCATCATCTCTGGTTTTTGGGAGTGTGTTTAATTCTCAACCATCGACTCCTTAGGTTTTTGGGCGCTTTGGCGGGCGCTTGGCGGGAGCCTACAGGTGACGGCGCCTTGACAGGTGACGGCGCCTTTGATGGTGAAGGCGTTTTTGCTGGTGAAGGCGCCTTTGTTGGTGACGTCGTTTTTGCTGGTGACGGCGTCTTTGCTGGAGAAGGCGTTTTCCCTCCTTCCTAGCCACCACCTGCCACTCGCCCTCCTTATTCACCAAGCGGTGCTGATGCAGGTACTGCAGGAACTGGTGCTGGTGATGGAGGTGCCGGCTTTCCTTTTCCCTCCTGCTGTTTTGATGCCTGGGTGTCTGGGGCCTTTGCCGTGCACGCCTTGGCTACGTGGTCGGCCGCTCCACACACCCAACAGCAAGGCTTCCGGCCCTCAACAATGACGAAGATGGCCCTCTTCTACATGTCAGGATGTTAGGTATCTCCTCCGCCTTCTTTTTTAGTGATGCAGGACCTGCAAGGTCATATCTCCCGTTAGGTACCCAGCCTTTGAACGTCCTGAGTAGGGAGACCTCGGCCACCCTCCCGTACCTTGCAAAGAAGGCGCCGACATGGTCCTCCGAGATATCCATGGGGACGCCGTGCAAAGTAATCTTCAGTTTGCGCATCCCCATGTACTCCGTGAGTAAACATAGCTTCTCGGTCTCTAGGTTGACCCCGGCCAGCCGCTTGGCCTCCTCGACCGTTCCCAACAGAACGCTCCATACTGCGTTGCTTCTTCTAGCAACGCCCTTCGCCTTGATGTTAAGCTTTATAGCCTCTTCCACATTTTCTCGGCTGACTCCGACTGCTTTTTTCGTCTTGAGATCCTTTGTGATAAGTGTAATTATCCGGGCCTCGATGTCGGCCAGCCGCTCAGGCACTGACAACAGTTCCGTGCCTTTTATGTAGCTCTCGTATTTTTCCTTTAGACTATCATAGTAGTCCTCTCCTTTCTTCAGGTCTTTTTGTCCCCCTCCATCCCGAGGTCGATGGTTTGGGGGATCCAGGTGCTGGAACTGCTGCTGGTTCCAGTACGGGTCCTGCTGTCGGTTCTTCTACTAGTGCTGGTGTGGAGGGTGACTCCCGTGGCGGTAGTTGCCAGTCACCCTCCTTTCCCTCCCACCGAGTCCGTGGTGGGAGGAACGTTGACTTCCACCGGCCCATCTGTGGCCATTGCCTCAAAGAGGCCGAACACCGGATAATTACTTTCCGGTGTTTCGCGTCCTAGGACACTACTTAGCGCTGGCCCGAGCTATAAACTCGGGCTGGAAAAGCAATTAACCAAGACAAAGTACTAGCCAATATCACGAGGGAACAAAAGCTATACTTGCTCTTTAGCCATAAACCACACAAAAAACAAGTTTGGGGGGGAGATGGCTCGTTTTATTTATTTTGTATACACAAAATGGCTCAAGGCCAAAAAGATGGGAGGGGGAACAAAACTCGGGTTGGTCTTCAGATACTCTATCCTATACCTAGCTAATCAGATTCACGACCCATACATGCGTTACAATTTTCTCATTCACCATGAGAATTTGTCCATCAACACTCATACTTATCATGCACCAAAATACCGCAAAATCATACCGGGGACCTACAAAACGCCCCAAATGTACATAAAAATTTGTGACTATTTACAATATTTTACAAAAATATCTTTTAAAAATTTGTACATGAAAATGATATGATGGGAAGGGGGTATGAAGAAACAAAAAATCCCCAAAATAAAAACAATTTCAAATGAATATCTATACATGGTGTTAGTAAGACCCAAACCCACCCACATAATTAAAGAGGCCGCTGTATTCTGCCTTAAAAGGACAAAATCAAGTAGCTCTCTTTCTAAAGGGGAATGGAGAGGCAGGGTTAAAATAAAATGGACTGGAGAATATATAAGGCTGACCCAGCCGAGAATAAAACGGGACAAAATAACGATGGAAAAATGGGAATCTCGAACTGGATCATAACAAAAGCAATGGAGCCGGGAACAGGCTAGGACAGACACATTCACTCACATTAACTAGGTACACAAAAGAATACTAACCTTAACCGCGGGAGGGGTTCCAGAGGAATCCACCCCGATGCGACCAGCAGAACTAAAAAAGAAAATCAGGACTAGCCCCGGTCACGCGAACCAGGCTCGCTGCATGTATCCACCTTTCGCAAAAGTCTGTCGGGTGCAGCCGTTTCCGTTCAGTTCTAATCTTCATTTTGAGCTGGTGCTCAAAATATCGGATTAGATCCTGATCCGAAAGACGACCTCCCCGCAAGACTTCCTCCAGACGCGTCATCCAAATCACCATTCTAGCCGTGGCCAGTAGCGACAGAAACACCATCCGCTTCACTCCAGAGTACGGGGGCGACACATTGTCCACAGCGTATGCGCGATCAATGAGCACAAGCTCCCGCGGCGCGATACGAGCAGTCAACTCGCCGACACGCGCCCACAACGGGCGAACGCGCGAACAATGGAAGAAGGCGTGCGCCGACGTCTCCTTGATTCCAAGGTTGCAACGTTCACAATCTGGCAAATCCGCCAGGCCCATTGCGAAACGCTTGTCATTGAGCGACAAACCATTCCGAGCCAATCGCCAGGTCAGAGAAAACTCAGAGTTGCTGAGCCAATCCGCACCTGGCGCCCAAGACCAATGAGAGCGGTACTCCACTCTCGACATGCCGAGCTTACTCCACAGCTTATCCTTCACGGCACCCTCCACTAATCCCCGATAGAAGATTTTCCTAGGCTGTGAAAGGTCACTGGACCGTGGAATGGCCTGCAAGGCCGCCAGACATTCGAGCAGGAATTTCGGTCGCACCCAAGGCCTGACGGTCAGCCATAGGGTCGGGGGCGTGATGGTAAGGCAAGGGAACATGTCCCTCACTACCCCCGCAAGCAACCGATCTTCCTCCAACGCGCGCCTGAGGAATGTCAACCTTGAAGCGAGCACGTGGCTCCTCAAGTGTGGCATCCCCAGACCCCCATGACACGGACGGAGACAACAGACTCCTTTGTGACCATGTGTTTGCGTCCTCTCCACAGACAGGAGAATAGCAAACGCTCGAGCGCCTTCTCATGATCGTCACAAAGGGGAAGTACTGACAGCCGGTAAAGGATCTTGGGAAAGAGGTATGTGTTACACACCTCCGCCAAGCCCTTCACGGAGAGACCCCGCCGACGCCAAATCTTGACCGACGCGCCGACCTTTGCCAGTACTTCTGACCAGTTTTTCTCCAGCTGTAAGTCCGGACCGAACCAAACTCCGAAGAGCTTGACCGGCCCGTCCGTCCAGCTGAAGGGCCCCGGGAGGGAAACACCCTTCCAGGCACCTAGCCGCAAGCCGGATGACTTGTCGCGGTTAATTCTGGCCCCTGTCACCTTCTCGTACCGTTCAAGCGCCTGTTGTACCGCCTCTATGTCCCTGCGGGAGGACACAAAGGTCGTTACGTCATCGGCGTACGCGGAAACCCTGGCTCGAGCTCCGCCAGGGACAGCGATTCCACGTAGGACCGGACTGCCAGTCTCGTCCCTTAGCCGGCGAAGGAGGGGCTCCAACGCCAGGACGTAAAGGAGAGAAGACAGTGGACAACCCTGTCGGACCGACCTAGACAGCGCGAAAGCTCCCGACAGCTTCCCGTTCACCTGTACCACAGCCTTGGGGGAGCGATACAGAAGGCTAATCCAGCGGCTGAAGTCGGGTTTGAATCCGGCGGCCTGCAGGACAGCAGCCAGGTAGCCATGGTCAATCCTATCAAATGCCTTGGACTGATCCAAATTGATCAGCGCGGCCTCATCGTCGTCTTCTACACCCTCTACGATCGTGCGAATCAAGTGCAGGTTGCTCTGAATTGTTCGTCCCTTCACAGAACAAGTCTGATCCGGTTCCAACAGAGACTCGGCAACTAGCTGCAAGCGGTTCGTCAGGATCTTGGCCAAAATCTTTAACTCTGTGTTTAGCAGAGTTATGGGCCTGTAATCATCTAATTCCCTCCCAACCTTCTTGCCTTTTCTCAACAGCGTGATCACGCCCCTGGTGATCCGACCGGGGATGGACCCCTGCCGAAACCAGTGGTTGAACACGACAGCCAAGAGCGGGACAAAAAGGTGCGACATCCTCAAGTACATTTCATAGGGCAAACCATCCAAACCTGGCGACTTGCCACTGCCGACCTTCTTCAAAGCCACGTAGATTTCGTCCTCCGTAATCTCCCCTTCGCAGCTAGCCGCTTCAGCCGGCAAAAGCCGGGGAAAGTCAGCCAAATAGCTGCGAAACTCCTCGTCACGGAGACCAGGCTCCTTGGTAAATCGGTGCTCGAAATGCTGCCGGAACGCCTCGCACATGTCGTCAGTGGACCTAAGGAGATGTCCCTCCGGGTCGCGCACCTCTCGAATGTACCGGTCGCCGGCTTGGCGAATTTCTTCCTTGCGCAGTTCCGCGCCCATGTTCACAGCTTCGGAAGACATCTTGCTTAACTTAGCCCTAATTACCTGACCCATGTAGCGCCCGCTAGTCGAGCGCTCCAGGGCCTCCCTGGCTAAGGCTATCTCTAGGGGATCCCCACCAGCCTCCGCCCGGGCGAAATTAGCACTAAGTGTCTTTGCCTCCGCAGCCTTATCTAGGTTGAGCCGCTGGCTATATTTGGTGGCAAAAGACCTAATGGAGTCCTTAAGGTTAACCCACCACTTACTCCCAATGACTCGCCCAATTAACGCCCGCTGCACTAGTTTTGTCAGCTGGTCACGAAAGTCCCGCCTGTCCAGTAAGGACTGATTGAACTTCCAATAACCAGCCAACCTAGGCCTAAAGTCTAACACCACCCGGGCACAAACGAGTTTGTGGTCCGAGTAGCCTAACCAGTGGAACGTTGGACATTCTAAGAAGTCTATGTCGGCTTCTCTCACTAACATCCTATCCAGGTACGCAGATACCCGTGTAGAAGGCCAACTACGCGTCCACGTCCACATGCTCCCATCCGGATGATCGACCCGGTATCTATCGACGAGACCAAATTCGCCGATCAGATCAACCAGGCTACGATCACCACTCCACCCGCTAGCGCCCCTTCCTCTATCCCATTTGGGGGTTAGGACGGCATTCCAGTCCCCAACTAAGATTAGCCGTGTTGAATGCACCATGAAGGGCTCCAACAGCCGAAAGAAAGAGACACGCTCACCTTGAACATTGGGCGCATAAACCACACTCAGCCGGAACGACTTGCTTTTCACTGCAATATCGGCCACGATCAGCCGGCCCTCGGCACCGACATGGACAAGGTCCACCCTCGCGTCCAGGGTACGCTTGACCAGCAAAGAAACACCTCTGGCCAGCCGGCTCCCATATGCTGAATAGACGACAAAGTCGTTAGACAGCACACACGAGTCGACTTCGCAAACAAAGTGAGTCTCTTGGATCGCGGCCACATCCACGCCGAAGGACAAGAGGTCACGAAGCAGGCGAGCCGCCTTACCCCGATCCCTCAGGCCCTTCGCATTCAAGCTGGCTATCTTAATAGACATTCTTTAGCTCTGAAAAAGAAAAAAGAAAAAAACATGCAACAACGGCACTAGTCGCATACGGGACGGAAATCCCTAGCAGATAGGACCCCGACGGACTGTCCTAGGGACCCTGTTCCTACATCGGACGTAATCCGTCCGTCTAGGACAATGCCGCCGACGTCCGTGGGGTACGTTAGTTTTACCACCCTATACAAACTGGGGTGGAGCAAAACCGGGAACCTCCCCGAACAATTTTTCTCCATCTTTTTAAGTTCAGGAGTGTTCTCCTGAACCATTCTGACGTTTGAGAAGTGCTTCTTAGCCTCATGAATGTGGTCCCAGACCCTCAGGTTGCCACCGGTATTCCTTACCAGGGTGATGACACCTGGGGCCTGGGCAAAGTTCCTGGGGTCTTCTACAGAAAGACCATTCACCATGTTCATCTTCAGGAGTGGTTTTAGGAGCTTTCGCCTCTGCGACGACCACTCCGCCACCACATTGTCACTAACCCTCAAGAGGGCATCACCATGGGGAAGGGCATTTTTCTTTTTCGCCCGAATGGGAGTGGGAATAGGAGAAGGGGAGGGAGTGGGAGTTACAGACTTTGCTTTTTTGAGGGGGGTCATTTCAAAGGTCAGGGTCTGGGAAGCTTTTTGCGGGGAAGCAGGAAGGCTTCTTGCCTTTTCTGCGTACGTAGTTCTTTCGGGCGAGACCGGTAGCGATCTGCATTTTTCCGCTCTCGGCCTCTTTTCGTAGCTCCTGCTCCTTCTCCGGCACCGAGACCAGCTCCGTCCCTTTGATGTACTGCGAGTAATCCTTTTGAATCCTCTCATAATACTCTTCCCCCTTGAGCGTCATTTTTTTGCCGCCCTTCCACCCAGAGGTCGAAGGTAAGGGGGATGCTGGTGTCACTGCTGGTACTGTAGAAGGGGGATTGATCCGAGGCGGTAATGCCCAATCCCCCTCCTTTCCTCCCACCGAGTCCGTGGTGGGAGGCACGATCGCATCTGGCCTATCCGCGGCCATGCCTCCGAAGAGGCCGAACACCTGACAACCGCTTCCGGTGTTTCGCGGCTATAAACCGCTACTTTTACGCGGCCTGAGCAATAAACTCAGGTGGAAACGCTTGCCAGTCAAACCACAAGATATAGTAAACGCTACTATGGAACAGATACTACACTTTGATCCTCCCAAAAAGACCACGTAACGCAGTTTTGGGGGGAAGGAATGGCTCGTCTGGGGGGGAGATGGCTCGTGGAATTTTATGCTTCTAAAACGAAGCTGCTATCTATTAATCACGACAGACAATCGCTCCTACCCCTCATTAGCATGGATCAGTCTAATCTACCTGAAATTAAAACACTGCGTCTTCTCGGATTAACTCTCACAACAGACCTCAAGTGGAATAACTATATACAGTCCATAGCTAAATCCGCTGCTAAGAAGGTCGGTTCCCTGTGTAGGGCCAGGAAGTTTTTCCCGTCTGAAACAATCCAACACATATACAAATCTACCCGCCCGTGCATTGAATACTGCAGCCATATCTGGTTGGGTGCCCCTGCGATCCAGCTAAGGGTCCTTGAAAAAAATCCAACGGAGAATCTGTGATGTGATCCATCCCGACTTGACAGCTCGGATACAGTCACTCTCTCACCGGCTCAATGTGGCTTCCCTGTGTCACTTCTACAAATACTTTCACGGCTTCTGCTGACGAACTTAACTCACTGGTACCCCCATACATGAATTTTCTCGAGCCACAAGATTAGTAAATAGGTCCCACCCCTTTACTGTGAAACCAATAAATTGTAAACTCAAATTCTACTCCCTCAGCTTCTTCTCTCTCACTTCCCGCCTGTAGAATTCCCTTCCGTTTAATTGCTTTCTTGACAGCTACAATCTCCTATCTCACTAACCTGCATCCTCTCTCTCATGCATCTTTCTCCGTCCACTCCACTTTCATCAATATTCTCATCCTTCTCTTACCCACTTCCTGACACCCCCTATAACCTGTCACTCTTTCTCATAACATTCTTCCTATCTAATCCCCTGCTCAACAGTAGCAGTAAAATGCCTTGCTTTGGGCGACACGATTATAATTTTCTTTTTAAATAAGAATATCGCAAATACGATATTCTACTTGATACCTGGAGTGTAATTGATATTCAAGACAAATTTAAGCCATTTCAACTGTAAAAGGAAGTGACCTTGCCGGTAATCTAGTCAGACGATTAACTGTCATACGTGATACACACTTTGTCGATCATGTCTCTTTCAATCCAAGAACATTTTTCTGCAACAGGTTGCCATTTCTATCTACAGTAGACTGGTTGCCAATCAAGGCTACAGAATCCAATCTATCCTGCTGTTCAGTTATTTTATCTAGATTAGTCAGTTAGTTGCCATACGTGATACACATTCGGGCGATTATGTCTGCTTCCATCCACGACTGACTAGCAGAAGATTTTCCCGCAGTAGGTTGCTATTTTAAAATGTGGTACACTGGCAGCCAATCAAGGCTATAGAAACGAATCTGTCCTGCTAAGAGGAAAGTTCGTCAGGACAGTTACCATGAAAATATTTCTATAAACTGGACAGGAAATCTACGTTACGGCGGTCGGAAAATGACCTGGCATCTCAGCTTCAGCCATTTTCCCGCAGTAGGTTGCTATTTCTTTCTGTTGTAGACTGGCTGACAACCAAGGCTATAGAACCCAATCTGTCTTGTTATTCAGTTCTTTTATCCAGATCAGTCAATTAAGGGCCATACATGATACACGCTTAGGCGATCATGTCTCTTTCAATCTATGATTGTTTAGGCAGAAGATTTCCCACGGTAGGCAACCATTTTTTTCTATTGTAGAATGGCTGACAACCAAAGCTATAGAACCCAATCTGTCTTGTTATTCAGTTCTTTTATCCAGATCAGTCAGTTAAGTGCCAAACATGATACACGCTTGGGCGATCATCTCTCTTTCAATCTATGATTGATTAGGCAGAAGATTTTCCCGCAGTAGGTTGCTATTCTATTATGCGATACACTGGCTGACAACCAAGGCTATAGAACCCAATCTGTCTTGTTATTCAGTTCTTTTATCCAGATCAGTCAATTAAGGGCCATACATGATACACGCTTAGGCGATCATGTCTCTTTCACTCCATGACTGATTAGGGAGAAGATTTTACAGTAATTTACCATTTTTTCTAACAAGCACTTTATGACAAAATATCTGCTCGCCTAAAATGTCTTTCTGCCAGTAAACTACCAAAGATTATAGCAATTTTGGCCCCAAACTCCATTACAATTTAACGCGAATTGATTCAATATAATTTTTCCACTTTATGCCAGCCGAGAATGTAAGCCCTCGAAGGCACAACGCATCACTCGTTATGACGGTTAGCCTCACCGGGCATTACCGGGTCTTTCAGGCGATTGAAAGGAGAAGTTACGTCTTTGAGGCGTTGAAATTAAAAAGTTATTCCTTTGGTAAATTTTCGTTAGGTCCCGAAGGCTTTCCCCCCTTCAAATTTATCCAAAATAGCATTATTTCTGTGCAAATGTATATGCTGAACTCAAATCAACAATTAGTTATTGAAGAAACCTACCTTTATTGATCTGAACGTCCAGAAAAAAACTTTTTGTCTCCCGTAACTCAGGTGGATGACGGAACAGGGGTTGCCAGGAGTAACAGGAGCAAACATACTAAGAGCCACAAGGGATAAGGAGACGTGGAGAACCATGACCGCCTACATCTGAAGGGACAGGGCACATAGAAGAAGAACTCTCACGAAGTGATGTAATTAACTACTGAATGACTATCGGTGTAGGCAACAAATTTCGGCCTATTTTCGGCCTATTTACTTCCTTTACTGAAATTTGCGCCTATTTACTTCCTGTAATGAAAGTAATACGCGATTTTTTTCTACACATATAACTTTCATTACAGGAAGTAAATAGGCGGAAATTTCAGTGAAGGAAGTAAATAGGCTGAAATTTGTTGCCTGCGCCGAAAGTTATTCTGCAGTTAATTACATGACTTCGTGAGAGTTACAGGAGACAAAAAGTGCGGGATGAAGTTCGATTTTTTTTCTGATTGTTAAGATCAATAAAGGTAGGTTTCTTCAATAACTAGTTGTTGATTTGAGTTCAGCAAATACATTTGCACAGAAATAATGCTATATTGAATAAATCTGAAGGGGGAAAGGCCTTCGGGACCTAAAACGAAAATTTGCCATTCCTTGTTCCAGTTATAACGGACCAGGGGTCATGCTTCAGATCAGCTACCAATTTCACCATATCAAACGGATTAAACTTATGATTTGTAAGGGTTTATATTTTAATAATGATAAATTTACTGATAATCTGTAATTGCTGGAAATTTTTTTTCAAAAGATGTTCCCCAAATTTAAAGAATGTTACTTTTTATGACCATTTTTTTTTTATAGTAACCTGTACTACTTTTATGTGATGTGCGTTGTGGTGCATCGGATATCGGCTCGGAACGAGAAATCGGGGAGCCGAGTTCGAATTCCAGCTAAATTCAGTGCATTCACTTACGCGCAAATACCTTTGGGAAAGGTATTAATCCGTCTATTACTTCCAGTTGTGGGTTAAATAACAGGACAGATTGGGTTCTATAGCCTTGGTCGGCAACCAGTCTACCGCAGAAAGCAATGGCAATCTACTGCGGGATAATCTACTGCCCAGTCAGTCATGTCTCTTTCAAGATATGATCGCCCAAGCGTGAATCACGTATGGCACTTAACTGACTGACTGAATATAATAGTTGGAAACATAATTATAACTTCAACTGGGCATAAAGTGGGGGTTCGGCTTTCTATTGTTCTGAAGTAATAAACTGATTCCCCACTAATTATATTCGATATGATAATGTAATATAATATAATCCATCTCTTCTCACTTCAGCCATAGGTCAAATAACAGGACAGATTGGGTTGTGTAGCCTACCACAGAAAGCAATAGCAACCTACTGCGGGATAATCTTCTGCCCAGTCAGTCATGTCTCTTTCGAGACATGATCGCCCAAGCGTGAATCACGTATGGCACTTAACTGACTGACTGAATATAATAGTTGGAAACAATTAAAATTTGTACTGGGCATAAAGTGGGGGATCAGTTTTCTATTGTTAAGAAGTACTAAACTGATCTCCCACTAATACTTAACATAATAATGTAATATAATCTTTCATTCTCTCTCCAGTAAATATTGAGTTCTGTAGCCTTGGTTGGCAACCAGTCTACCACAGAAAGCAATGACAACCTACTGCGGGATAATCTTCTGCCCAGTCAGTCATGTCTCTTTCAAGACATGATCACCCAAGCGTGAATCACGTATGGCACTTAACGGACTGACTACTTTTATAGAAAATTTATATTTTCCTATATTTTATATTTATCACTAAATTTTGTCGACCTGGAATATGATAAAATAATTATCATAAATAACTTTTTTTTTAAATTTTCCTCTGGTCATTTATATTATTGACAACACAATGACTGGAATATTAAAAGATTTATTGCTTTCTTATATTTTTCTTCTTTCTTTCTTTTTCTTTCTTTTTTCCCTCCTTTTCTTTTTTTTTTTTTTTTTTTTAGTTTATAATTCATCCGCTATTTCGGAAACTCTTGTGGGAAATCTTATCTCTCGATATATTTTTCTTAAACTGATTTGGAGAAAACCTAAAGGTGACTCTTGGATTTAAGTCGACCTCAATATTTTTTGTATCTTTCAGGGGAAGTGCTCTCCAGCCAGCTAACTAAATAAACAATAAAAATAGAGATTTTTTTTTTTCGGGAAATAAATTTTACAGATTAGCGTTTTTTAGACCTTCTAAAAGCATTGACATTTTTCAGAATTTAAAAAATATTTATATTTTATGGATTTAGAAGAAATCCTTGTTCATAATATCAATAAAAAATAAATCCGACTTTTGACCTTTTACTGAGTTGTTTGTACATATTTGTTATTTGCAAATTTCAAGATTTAAACGGATAATATTTATCTTCAATGAAGAGAAAACGGATTTCTGCCTTCATTGATTCATGTAATTTTTTATTCTTTAATTAAAATGTATATATCAATTGTTACTAACTTAAAAAATCATTTCGTGAATCAATAAAAAGGGTAAAAGACTGTTTTTATGCTGAACAGCTAGGTGCAATTGTAAACAGTCAGGGATCGATTTTAGCTCTATCGATATTATAAAAAGGATCTCTTTTCTAAAATGATAAGAGATTTTTCGATTTTAACAAGTGTCTCGTCCTAAGAAATTTATAAGCAATGCTAATCTGCATTTTTTCTTCTTTTTTTTTTTCTTTTTTGATGACCCATTTATTTTTACTGGATCGGTAAATTTAAGTAGTGTCTTTTTTTAATTTGTAACCAACAGACGATTCATCCAGTTTTCTATAGTTTTATATTTCTGTGCCTTTTAAACGGCTCACATGATCTTCCAAAACTTTATCATATTATCGAGTCTGAGTGAAGGTCCTTAAAAGACTGATAAAATCTCTGAAGAAAAACAAGTGTGTATCTTTCGGGCTTCAATAAACAAACCATTGCTTTCTAATCTCTTATTTCCTTCAGTAGTTTGGGCAAACACTTTTTGATAAATTTTCGTTGTAAGTCCCGACGCTTTTCCCCTTCGAATTTATCCAAAATAGCATTATCTCTGTGCAAATGTAGATGCTGAACTCAAATCAACTGTTAGTTATTGAAGAAACTTACCTTTTTTTATCTAAATATCCATAAAAAACGAACTATATCTTGCACTTTTTCTCTCCCGTAACTCGCACGAAGTCATATAATTAACTGCAGAATGACGTACTGTGCATGTGAACGAATTTTGGCAGATTTTTCTTCATTTACTGATACTTCCGGCGATGTAATTCCGGTAATGAAAGTAATGAGCTATTGTATTTCTACGCTTATTACATTCATTACAGGAAGTAAATAGGCGGAAGTTTCAGTAAAGGAAGAAAATCGACCAAAATTCGACAAAAAATTCTGCCTACGTAGAACGTCATTCTGCAGTTAAATACATGACTTCGTGAGAGTTACGGGAGAGAAAAGTGCGAGATATAGTTCGTTTTTTTATGGACTTTCAAAGCAAAAAAGGTAAGTTTCTTCAATAACTAATTGTTGATTTGAGTTCAGTATATACATTTGCACAGAAATAATGCTATTTTGGATAAATTTCAAGAGGGAAAACCGTCGGTACCTAAAACAAACATTTACCCACTTTTTTTAACGATAATTTTTCCGTATTATACTTTGATATCAAGAAGTTACCGGCTTTTATTCTGTGCCTGCCTCTTTTTGTAGAAGAGAAAATTTATTCATATTTTTATTCATTCGTTTAACATTTTATTAAATTTATTCATATACCTAATAAGTACGTTGCAAGGCCCTATATTAGCAGCAAACTGCTAGTGTACGGATAGGAGGTGAATTCAGCAGGTATACAAAAATAGAAAGGGGCGTAAGACAAGGATGTGTTTTCTCACCGGATCTTTTCAACCTATACAGCGAAACAATTATGAGAGAAATAAAATCTTTGCCAGGATTCGTCATTCGGCCATAATCTCAACAATATCCGGTACGCGGATGACACAGTGCTGATAGCAGACACGGAAAGGAAAATGCAGGACCTTCTACAAAATTTAGCAAAAGAAAGTGAAAAGAAAGGACTGAGCATAAACCTCAAGAAAATTGAATGTAAATTCATCAGCAAAAAGAGGAGACCAATATGCCGACTGCAAGTTGGAGAATCTAAAATAAAACAAGTAAAAAAATTCAAATACTTGGGAAATGTTTTTTGCAGAGGATGGGAAATGCGACACGGAGATCCAAAGACGCATGGCTAAAGACGCATTTCAGAAGCTAGCCAGAGTACTGAAAGACAGGAAAATCTCATTAGAAACAAAGAAAAGAGTGCTGGATTGCTACGTGATATCTGTCCTTCTGTATGGAATGGAACGCTGGACGATCTCATCAAAGATGAAGGAGAGGCTTGGGGCAGCAGAAATGTGGTTTTACAGAAGGATGCTAAGGATACCATAGATAGAGCACGTGTGCAACGATGAGGTGTTGGAAAGGATCCAGACGAGAAAAAATGATAATAAATATCAGGAAGTGACAAATGAGGTTCCTGGGATAGTAATGGGGAAGGAGGGCCTGGAGTACTTGATACTCACAGGTCGGATAAATGGAAGAAGAGACGCACTTGTTAGGTTGACGGAGCGGGGCTTGGAAGAGATACCAAGAGAAAAATTACTGAGAGCGACAAGAAACATAGCCAAGTGAACGTCCATAATTGCCTACGTCCTGAAGGGACACGGCACATGAAAAAGAATAAAACTAAAAGACATGCTAATCAGTAATAAGAAGAGGTGGATTCATACCTAATCAGAATTTGAGAAATAGATAAGTAATTATAATATGTTTATAAAGTGGGGGACCAATTTTATATTTTAATTATTATGTAAAGGGATCCCTCACTTTGTGGGCATGCTACTTTTTATCCATTTATATTCTACATTTATGGGTTTGAGAAAATGGATTGCAGAGCAGGGTTTGGGAGAGATACCAAGAGAAAAAATATTGAGAGTGACAAGAGACAGAGCCAAGTGGAAGTCCATGATCGCCTACGTCCTGAAAGGACACGGCACATGAAAAAGAAGAAATAAAACTAAAAGACAAGCCTGTGTAGCTAATCAGTAATGAAAAGAGGTGGGTTCATACCTAATCAGAATTTAATAAGCAAATAAGAAATTATAATGTGCATATAAAATGGGGGATCAGTTCTCTATTATAATCAATATATAAAGTGATCCCTCACTTTGTGGCCATGTTACTTTCTATCCATTTATATTCTAGATTTATGGGCTTGAGAAAATGGATTTCAGAGCAGGGTTTGGAAGAGATACCAAGAGAAAAATTATTGAGAGTGACAAGAGACAGTACCGAGTGGAAGTCCATGATCGTCTATGTCCTGAAGGGACACGGCACATGAAGAAGAAATAAAACTAAAAGACATGCCTGTGTACCTAATCAGTAAAGAGAAGAGGTTGATTCATACTTAATCAGAATTTGATAAACAAATAAAAGATTATAATGTGGGTATATAATGGGAGATCAATTCTATATTATAATCAATATATAAAGTGTTCCCTCAATTTGTGGCCATGTTATTTCTATCCTTCTATATTCTAGATTTATGGGCTTGAGGAAAAGAATTGCGTGCAGGGTTTGGCAGAGATACTAAGAGGAAAATTATTGACAGCGACAAGAGACAGAGCCAAGTGGAAGTCCATGATCGCCTACGTCCTGAAAGGACACGGCACATGAAGAAGAATAAGAAGAAAAAGTGTGCGGGTAGTGTAACGGATACCGGTGCAGAATGCTGAATCCACGAGCAGTGCTAAAATTCCAGGTTTGACTATTGCGTTCAAAAAGCGTTTGAAATAAAATAATAAAATATGAATCCTTCACTTCTGCTCGCTTTGGCAGCTATGGGTTAAATAAGAAAGTAGACTGGGTTCTTCGTCGGCAACCAATCTAAGAGAAGAAGACTTTGAATTCAAAACTGTTAGAGAAATTAGCAAGAAATCACTGCTATATATTCCCAAATCTGAGAAGAAAATAGTGGGAAACTTGTCCTCGAACTTTTGATAAAATAGCAAGGTAAACTAGGATCTCTAGTCAGTCAATCTAGGAGAATACATTTTCTAAATTATTAACCCTACAGAAGACAATGTTAAATCAGCCAACCATTTTTCCCATAGACATGGTAAATCGTAGATCATAAAGAAAAAGAATCAGTACAGAGCTATTAACGTACACGTTCTTAAGGGATATAGCAATTTAAAAAAGAATATTTCTTCATTTTTGCTAGATCTGGTACAAGGCCAGAGAAAAGTAGGAATATAGCGTTGCGTTAATCTGGCAAACGTTTTAAGAGAAGGACTACTCTTATGATGCAGTGGATAACTGCTCCGAACGAGCAATTGGAGAGCCGAGATCGAATACCAGTTGATTTCGTTGTATTCACTTACGCACAAATACCCTTGGGAAAGGTATTAATCCGCCTCTTCTTCCTTCAGCTATGGGTTAAATTGCAGGACAGATTTGGGTTTGAGTTTGAGTTTTGTTTAATGGCATATGAACATCTGTGGCTTATTTAATACCAAAAAGGTGGGGTTTTAAGGTATTTTTTTAAGTTCAGTTAGAGTGTGAAGGTTGATTTAGTCAGATTTTAATGTAATTTTTTTATTTTAGAAAACTGGAAATGTCTTCTAGTTTTGTATTAAAAATGTTTTGCTATGAATAATGTTTTCCTTCAAAAATATTTTATAGAAATAATTTTTTCTTCAAAAATGTATTGTTGGTAATATTTTTCCTTCAAAAATGTGTATCTTTCTATAAATGTCTATTTTTATGTATATATTTCTATAAAAGTCTATTTTCATAATTTCATAATGTTTTGACCCCAATTTGGAGGTCAACTATTTGCCCATACCTGGGACCCTAACAGGTGCTACCACTCCGGGTCAGGATGGACCTGGAAACTACAGTACTTAAAGGGTGATCCCATGCTTCTCACAACCTCCCAATCAGGGGCCTTGCTGCCGGCTGCAGTTTACTCTCATGCCCAGAACCAGGACAGATTTGGTTCTATAGCCTTGTTTGACAACCAGTCTACCGCAGAAAGCAAATGCAAACAACTGCGAGAAAATCTTATGCCAGACTTATTCCACCTTCATAGTGAACCAATCCGGAGAGAATTAGAAGTCCTACTAGGATTCAATATTGACAGCCACAATCGTACGAACATTAGATATGCA
>JBBBDQ010000654.1:37500-157500 GCA_037127315.1 Ascarosepion bandense
TCCCTCTCCTTGCCAGCGTTAATAATAAAATACTTTAAAGACAAGAACCATGTATCTTGTTTTTCGTGTCTTTAACAAAGTCATACAGATCTTGACCTATTTGTGATATTACTTTTTGACGAGTTTCCATTAGTAAAATACTAATCATTTGTTTTCTCAACAGGATGATTGCTTAATGGAGTTCACATTCATTCGAACAAGTTTTATTTATTCTTTTTTGTTGTTTTGTATTTGGTTTTAGTTTTTATTTTATTTTATTTTTATTTTTTAGGGCAAGAATGTTAAAACATTATGTCTATATCTATACATTGAATCGTATCTTATTTATGTGCCGTGTCCCTTCAAGACCTGGGCGATCAAGGACTTCCACTTGCCCCTATCTTTTGCCGCTTCTAACAGTTTTCCTCTTTATATCTCACCCAAATTCCGACATACACTTGCCCAAGCCCATCAAGTATGCCTCTTACTACTTTCCCCTGTCTTTCTTTCCTTCTATCCGCCCTGTGAGTATTAGATTCTCCAAACCCTCCTTCCTCATTACGTATCCCAGAAACTTCAGCTGTCTCTTTCTGATGGTAAGTGTCGTGAACCCAGTAAAAGGTCCAGCAGGAATAACACAAGACAACCAAATAGGAAATAACGAATCTAAACTTATTTATAAATGGAACTTTGTCTGTGTGTGTGTCTGTGTGTGTGTGTCTGTGTCAGTTACCTATAGACTCCGAAACGGCTGAACCAATTTTCTTAAAAATTTACACAATTGTACTATAAGCGTCTGCGAGTGTTCATAACTAGGTTTTGTGTCGAGATACCCTCGATAAATATCGAAAATCGATAATCGAAAAAATCGGGTTATAGAAGGAGCGGTTCGATTTTAATCAAATTTGATACACTCATAGACAAAGACATAAGAAATGATATTCAGAAGTTTCAAGGTTGCAGTTCTTACAATAGTGCAGAAAATCGAGAATATATATATATATATATATATAAAAGGCAAGATGTGTGTGTGTGTGTGTGTGTGTGTGTGTGTGTGTGTGTGTGTGTGTGTGTGTGTGTTTATTTGCCTGTATATTTGTATTTTTTCAGCCCTTTTATTTTAGTTTTTGCTTCGGGTTTGGCTCCATGTAGGTATAATTGTAGTTCTTAGTCTCAACCATGATACCATTTACTCAGAGGACTTATTTAGCTTTCAAAATTCAGTTTACGACGAAAAAAACTTATTTGATATCGATACCAGGAAATCAAAGTTTGACTTACATCCATTCATTTTTCTTTCAGTCTACGGTTTCGCTTTAACTGGAAACAACTATTGCTTTTTAGTCTTTCATGCCAACGTCCGAAGAGTCTGAGCTCCAGGACCATGGATTGGTTTTAAAGTTTTCATTACACCCGAGCAACGCCGGGCTATACTGATAGCATATATTAAACACAACAAAATACAACATTTGGAACTTTGTTAGTAGAACGATAAATACGGATTAGTGATTAATACTATAATTCGATCCTCGAACTGGGACTCGTAATGGTCATTAAGGTATCAGTGTTCGCAGACATCTCTCGGCTGTGTTCAAGAAGTTTTCCTCAGGCTATCCCCTGACTACTGACTCTTACCTCTTTAGAAGGGAGATATATTTAAGGGTTGGAAGAGTTTATTCCATTGAGGGTAATGCCGCCATGACAGTAAATATAGGTTTCCTTTTTGTTTGCATCCTCTCCAAAACCTTATTCACATGTTCAGTTCATAGTATCCTCAGTATCCTTCTGTAGGACTACATTTCTGTTACTCCGAGCTTTTCCTCCATCTTTGAGGAGATGGTCCAGCATTCACTGCCATATAGGAGGAGAGATAACACGTAACTGATTCTCCAAACCTTCCCTCCTACAAGGGTAGACTCAGGAACTTCAACTGTCTTTTACTGATGTTAATTATCAGTTTCCTTTTTGTTTGCATCCTCTCCAAAACCTTGTCGTTACTCATATATTCAGTCCATAGTATCCTCAGTATCCTTCTGTAGAACTACATTTCTGTTACTCCGAGTTTTTCCTTCATCTTTGAGGAGATGGTCCAGCATTCACTGCCATATAGGAGGACAGATATCATTCAGTACTCTTTTGTTTGTTTCCAACGAAATTTTCCTTTCTCTCAATACTCTGCTTAGCTTTTATGCTTCAATACCTTAGGTTTACTGAATATTGTAGAAGGATATTTCAAAGCATTTATAGACATTTTTTCTGTTTCTTTATGTCTTTTGTATCAAATATTAGTACTGTCAAAAACAGTAAAGCCGGTGAAAATAGTTATATTTGTACCAAACACAAGTGTTGTCTTATTTAGAAATGCCAATAATAATTGTTTGTACCATATACATATACCAACTGAAAGAGTTTTAATGGTGAAATTATTAGAGCCAATTAATAGGGCCGTCTGAAAAAGTCATTCAAGTGAAAATTTTTGTATCAATTTCAAGTGCTGTCTGAAACTTTTTGACAATTACAAGCGCCGTTTAAAATAGCTATGTCGTCGAAAAATCTTTGTGCCAATTACAAGTGCCGTCTGATATAGCCATGCCGGTCCCAATGATATAGCGATGGTGACAATTTTTTCTGGCAGTTACAAATGCCGTTTCAAATAGATAAGCCGGTAACAATTGTTTGTGTCCACTAAAAGTGCCATCTGAACTAGTCATAACTTTGACAATTTTTATGCCATCTGGAATGGCTATAATGGTGAGCATTTGTTGTTTTAATTACTAGTGCGGCCTGAAATAGCCATACTATTGGTCATTTTTGTGCATATTGCAAGTTTTGTCTGGAATAGTCATGCCGGTGACATTTTTGTGCCAATTACAGGTATTATTCAGAAAAGATGAACCAGCGACAACTTTTTGTACCAATAACAAGACCCCTTTCGAACGATCATACCGGTCACAATTATTTACGACAATTAGATGCGCTGTCTGATATAGTGATGGTGGTGATAATTTAGGGGGCTAATTGCAAGAACATTTTGAAATAGCCAAGTCGATGGTGATTGTTTGTGCCAATCACAAATGTCGTCTGAAAAAAGTCCAGCGTGGCAATTCCAGACGGAACTTTCAATTGGCACAAGTAATTGACTCCAGGATGCCTAATCAAATGGCACTGTAACGAGGAAGTTAGAAGCGTTTTTTTCTTTTTCTTTTTTTCTTTTTTTTTTTTGCCTCAAAAACCTTGGGTCATGACTAAAAATAGTCACCTTAGCATGAATAGTAGTAACTAGGTTATTTGGTCAGGTTGTCACTAATCCCAAAGAGGTAGTAGTAACTGGTCATTCGGCCTGGGTTCTGCCACTCCAGAAAGGAGATTAGTATGAATTAAATCACTGGGTCAGGTTCTACCCTTCCCAAAAAGAAATTAAATAGCCTGGTAACTATCGTTACCGTGAAAAGAAGGAAAATACCAAAGAAAGAGAGGGCCATTAAATATAGGCCCCTGTTTCTATATAAAAAGGAAGAAATAGTAGAAAACCCTAGAGTTGTTGGGCTACCCGCCAGGCGTGGCCTCTCTCCGGCTATTCGTTCAAGACGTCGAAAGTACTTTCCATCAAGCTACCGGCTGAAATTCTCCACACGAAAACCTTCCTTAACATCCAGTGCTGTCGTGAAAGGTAAAGATTGTTTCGTTAATCATTCTGACCAAACCCTAGCTGTGTATAGATATATATATATAATCTTTAACCGAAATTACCTTTTTCCATTCCGCCTAAACTTCCTCCAAATATCTTCCTCGTTAGACTCACCTCTTATTTTTCAGTGAATATTGTGTGAAACTAGTACGAAGTTGAACCCGTTCTAGTGTCCGGTATATTATAGTTCTGTCCCCTTATTCCTGTGTTTTTGAGAGAGGCCACGCCTGGCGGGTAGCCCAACAACTCTAGGGTTTTGATGGAAAGTACTTTGCTGAATATGTTGGTGTGTTATAATCAATTTCCTTTCTGTATAAAATTATCTTGCGTTATAGTTTAATTCACTCCTTTCAGCATTATTCCAACTAAAATTGTATTTTATGTGTTGCTGACCCAAACAGATTCGTAACAGGTACAAAAATAATTGGTGCTAGTATAGCTATTCCAGATTGCAGTTACAATTGCCACAAAACATTGTCACCGATGTACCAATTTTATATGGTACTTTTAACTGGGACAAGAAATTTCCACCGCCATTGCTACTTCAGATGGAACTTGCAATAAGCAAAACAAAACTGTCTCTGTTATGAATATTTCAGTCACCACTTGGAATTGTCACCAACATTACTATTCCGGACGGTATTTGTAATTGGCACAAAATATTATCGTCTGTATCGCTATATCCGACGGCACTGGCCATTGGCACAAATATTCACCCAAGCATGACAATTTCAGAAGACACTTTCAATTCACAACACATTGACACAAGGATGGCTATTCCAGACGACACTCGCAACTGAAAAAAAAATAGTCACCGGCAGGGTTATTACAGACGACACTTGTAATTGACACAAGAAATGGGCGCCATCATTCCTATTCAAACAACACATGCAATTGACATAACAAATTTATGCTAACATGGCTAATTTAGACAGCTGACACGAAAAACTGTCAACGGCTTTGCTAATTTTTACTTTACTTGTAATTCTGGCTATTCCAGACGACACTCGCAACTGAAACAAAAAATAGTCACCGGCATGGTTATTTCTAATGTCACTTTTAACTGGCCCGCAAAATTGTCTCCGGCATGTTTTTTTTCAAACCGCAGTTGTAATTGGCAAAAGAAAATCTATTATTGGCATGTTTATTCTATACGACTCTTGCAAGAAATTTTCACTGGTATCCCTATTCCAGGCGGCACTTGTAATTAGCCCAAAAAATTATTTCCGGTATAGCTATTTCGGACAGCAATTGCAATTTGCACAAAAAATTATGACGGCATGCCCATTGAAGGTGGCAATGAAATAATGGCGCCGGTATTGCTATTCCAGATGGCTCTTACTATAGTAACATGAAATCGTCACAGCTATTCCAGATGGCACTTTTAATTGTCACAATAAATTGACACGAGCATATTTCAGACAGCAGTTGTAAAAGGAATACAAATTCTCGCTATTTCAGATGAAATTTTGTATTGATACTAAAATTTGTCACCATCATGGCTATTTCAGACAACACTTGTAATACTTCACACGGGGTCTTTAAATGAGGCTCATTGCCTCGAATCTCTTTGAAGATTGATGAACGGACCACATGAAACTCATATTCGTGTTATCGCTAAAGCTGCTGAAAAAAATGATCCGTTTTTTGTGCCACTTCAGAAAGTTCTTAACTCGTACTGCCATTCTCTACCTTTACCAAGAGTCAGCTTATACCAAAAATGGAGTATTGCTGTCATGTCTGTGCTGATTCCAACGCGATTAGCCAGCCTTCTAGGTGATGAATTATTTTCTACTCTACACCTCTTTCCCAAATACAAAACGTTACTATTCTCCGGCTACTCTATCGCAGTTTGCATGAAAGAAGTTTACACCTACATTCTTTAGTTACACCAGTTCAGATCTTCAGATCTTAGTCCCTCCATGACATGTCCACAGCGTCAAAGCGTCTTCCTTTCTTTTGTGTTTCTTTAGTATGAATAGAGTTCAATCAGTCAGGACTGTTACTTTACGGAACAGACGCATTCACTTTACGGAACAGATGCATTCATAATCACGACAATATTAACCTCTTTAGATTAGACAAGATGCATTCATAATCACGACAATATTAACCTCTTTATGTATAGGTTTACTCGTTATGCTAACCTTTCTTCCGTCCTTGTAATAATATCTTTCAGTAAACCTCTACATTGAAGGGCTCCTGTGACTGGTATTAGATCAACACTATTTTAGAAGCAGAAAATATAGCTGTTGTTTGCCCGGTAAAAGGTCCAGCAAGAATAACACAAGACAACCAAAATAGGAAATGACGAATATGTATTAACCACGGCAAAATACAATACTTGGAATTTTGTTAGTAGAACGATAATACGGGTTAGTGTGTAATACTATAATTCGACACTAGAACTGGGACTCGTAATGGTCGTTACGGTAGAAATGTTCGTAGACGACTCTCGGCTGAGTTCAGGGCGCTCTCCTCGGGCTACTCTCTCAGGCTACTCTCAGGCTACTCTCCCAGGCTACTTAAGTTATCTACCTAGCTATCTACTCTCACCTCTTGTGAGGGGAGGTATATGTAATGGTTGGAAGAGTTTATTCCGTTGTGGGTGAGGCCGCCATAACAATAACACACTTAGCTTCAATGGTGATTTTCCAAGCATTGCTTAGATTTGACACAATGTCGAATGTATGGGGCAACCAGTGAGTAACGAATTCAGTATTCATTCTCAATTGATCTAGCGAGACAAGCTTGCTACCATTGAACCACGTCTAAGTTTCTATTTTTAAGTATGGTGCGCGCAGTGGTGATCGAACTCACTTTTCACTCGTAATGGTTCTAGCGACAGAAGCTTACTAATCAGTATATCATACCCAGTGAAGATCTATCTCACTACTTGGACGTAACTTATCTAGTGAGACAAGCCTTCTAAAAGTTACGCTACGTCGAAACACCAAAACTGGCACAAGGTCGAAAGTATAGGTCGCCCGGCAAGAATCAAACTCACAACCCAGTCGTAATTGCGACACAAGCTCGTTAATCATTATACCACGTCAAAATGTCCTGGATTTTCAAATGTGTTACACAAGGCTGAAAGTACAGAGCACCAAGTGAAGTTTTAACTTCCTTATTAATCAAGACTAATCTAGCGAGTCAAGCTTGTTAAGCATTACACCAAATTGAAGTGGCTGCCACTTAACATAAAATAATTGTAATGTTTTCTGCCCCGATATAAATTGTTAATTCGGAAATTATTCAAGCTGAGTACTGATAACAAGAATTTTCCCAATTCGGTTAAAAAAAAAATCTGGAAGCATCTTCATTCGTCTTGCTGCACTTTTCTTCTGAGAAAATTGAAATTGAAAATTACGATAGCAACCCGAGTGTTGATAGCGGTTGAGAGAATTCTACGTGTCATCGCCTCGCTGAATTCGTTGATACTGGACTTTCTTTTTTCTGCATAAGAATGTTTTGAACTGTCAACGCGCTGTTATTTTCGCTTGTCTGTGCGGTGTCTGGTTTAAATCTGGCAGACAAGTAACCAGTGAACGTGAATATGGCGTGAGAGAAAAGAAGTGGAACGCGTTCGTTGGAGAAAGCAGACGATATTAGACACGGCGGGTAATTTCGTAACGTGATGATATGTTACATTTGTTTGTGTCTGTTTCAGTTACAATTTTTTTCTCTCAAACATTGTTTGCTCCCTCGGAACAAGAAATCGGGGAGCCGAGTTCGAATTCCAGTTGAATTCATTGCATTCACTTACGCGCAATTACCCTTGGGAAAGATATTAATCCGTCACTTCCTTCTAGATATGGGTTAAATAACAGGACAGATTGGATTCTACAGCCTTTGTCGGCAACCAGTCTACCGCAGAAAGTAATTGCAACCTACTGTGGGATAATCTTCTACCCAGGCAGTCATGTCTCATTCGAGACATGATCGCCCAAGCGTGTATCACGTATGGCACTTAACTGATTGACTGAATATAATAGTTGGAAACATAATTAAAACTTCTGCTGAGCATAAAGTGGGGGATCGGTTTTTTATTGTTATGAAGTAATGAACTGATCCCATGCTAATTATTACTTAATAATATAATACATCGCTTCCCCTTCCTAGCTATGAGTCAAACAACAGAACAGATTGGGTTCTATAGCTATGGCTGGCAACCAGTCTACCGCAGAAAGCAATGGCAACCTACTGCGGGATAATCTTCTGCTCTGTCAGTCATGTTTCTTTCGAGACATGATCGCCCAAGCGTGTTTAAAGTAATGGCACTTAACTGACTGACTGAATATCAAAAGAGAAGTTCAAGATATAAACGGACAGTGCAAAATATACGTAGGATGTTATGAAGATAATTAAAAAAAGCGATGATATAAAATCAACATTCAAACTAAGAAGTGTTAGGAATTTTACGCAACTATCAACTATTTAAATGAATAAAAAATGACTAAAATGTTAATGTGATCTGGAGTATATTGAGAAACGCCAGCATCTGCGGCTGTGGTGATGTTTGTAGATTGTCCCAAAACGAAAAATTGCCTATAGTATCATTTCCAGAACGAGAATGGTTACTAAATGAAAGGTCTGAAATAATGTCTGGATGTATACACATTAGAAAATACATTTTGGGTTCGTACAAACCTGGATGAAAATATGTACAATACGCTACTCTTAACTCAGCCACTTATTTTTAACTTCCTGTTGTGTTTAACTACAAAGTGTTAGGAAATCAGTTAATCTATAACGCCTGACAATACCGAAAGGTTGAAACCCTGGTAGCGTAATCGACTCATCTTCCTCATGTTAAAAGTTCTGCATTTTATATCTTTATCTTTTATCTTTTATCTTTTTATCTTTTTTATCTTTTATCTTTTATCTTTTTTATCTTTTATCTTTTTATCTTTTATCTTTTATCTTTTTATCTTTTTTATCTTTTATCTTTTATCTTTTATCTTTTTATCTTTTATCTTTTATCTTTTTATCTTTTTTATCTTTTATCTTTTATCTTTTATCTTTTCATTTTTTTTCTTTTATTTTATCTTTTTATCTTTTTATCTTTTTATCTTTTATCTTTTATCTTTATTATCTTTTATCTTTTATCTTTTTATCTTTTATCTTTTATCTTTTTATCTTTTTTATCTTTTATCTTTTATCTTTTAATCTTTTTTATCTTTTATCTTTTATCTTTTATTTTTTTATCTTTTTTATCTTTTATCTTTATCTTTTTATCTTTTTTATCTTTTATCTTTTATCTTTTATCTTTTATCTTTTTATCTTTTTTATCTTTTTTATCTTTTATCTTTTTTTATCTTTTTTATCTTTTATCTTTTATCTTTTATCTTTTTATCTTTTTTATCTTTTATCTTTTATCTTTTATCTTTATCTTTTTATCTTTTTTATCTTTTATCTTTTATCTTTTTATCTTTTTATCTTTTTTATCTTTTATCTTTTATCTTTTATCTTTTTTATCTTTTAATCTTTTTTATCTTTTATCTTTTATCTTTTATCTTTTATCTTTTTATCTTTTTTATCTTTTATCTTTTAATCTTTTTTATCTTTTATCTTTTATCTTTTATCTTTTATCTTTTTATCTTTTTTATCTTTATCTTTTATCTTTTATCTTTTTATCTTTTTTATCTTTTATCTTTTATCTTTTATCTTTTATCTTTTTATCTTTTTTATCTTTTATCTTTATCTTTATCTTTTATCTTTTTATCTTTTTTATCTTTTATCTTTTATCTTTTTATCTTTTTATCTTTTTTATCTTTTATCTTTTATCTTTTAATCTTTTTTATCTTTTATCTTTATCTTTATCTTTTTATCTTTTATCTTTTATCTTTTATCTTTTATCTTTTATCTTTTATCTTTTTATCTTTTTTATCTTTTATCTTTTAATCTTTTATCTTTTATCTTTTATCTTTTATCTTTTTATCTTTTTTATCTTTTTTATCTTTTATCTTTTATCTTTTATCTTTTTATCTTTTTTATCTTTTATCTTTTATCTTTTATCTTTTTTATCTTTTTTATCTTTTATCTTTTTATCTTTTTTATCTTTTATCTTTTTTATCTTTTATCTTTTTATCTTTTTTATCTTTTATCTTTTATCTTTTTATCTTTTTTATCTTTTATCTTTTATCTTTTTATCTTTTTTATCTTTTATCTTTTTATCTTTTATCTTTTTATCTTTTTTATCTTTTATCTTTTATCTTTTATCTTTTTATCTTTTTTATCTTTTATCTTTTATCTTTTATCTTTTAATCTTTTTTTTTATCTTTTATCTTTTATCTTTTTATCTTTTTATCTTTTTTATCTTTTATCTTTTTATCTTTTTTATCTTTTTTATCTTTTATCTTTTTATCTTTTTTATCTTTTATCTTTTATCTTTTTATCTTTTAATCTTTTTTATCTTTATCTTTTTATCTTTATCTTTTTATCTTTTTTATCTTTTATCTTTTAATCTTTTTTATCTTTTATCTTTTTATCTTTTAATCTTTTTTATCTTTTATCTTTTATCTTTTTATCTTTTTTATCTTTTATCTTTTTATCTTTTTTATCTTTTTTATCTTTTATCTTTTATCTTTTATCTTTTTATCTTTTTTATCTTTTTTATCTTTTATCTTTTATCTTTTATCTTTTTATCTTTTTTATCTTTTATCTTTTAATCTTTTTTATCTTTTTTATCTTTTATCTTTTTATCTTTATCTTTTTATCTTTTTTATCTTTTATCTTTTATCTTTTATCTTTTTATCTTTTTTATCTTTTATCTTTTATCTTTTATCTTTTTTATCTTTTTTTTATCTTTTATCTTTTATCTTTTATCTTTTATCTTTTTATCTTTTTTATCTTTTATCTTTTATCTTTTTTATCTTTTTTATCTTTTTTATCTTTTTTATCTTTTATCTTTTAATCTTTTTTATCTTTTATCTTTTATCTTTTATCTTTTTATCTTTTAT
Organism: Ascarosepion bandense; assembly: GCA_037127315.1. Classification (NCBI taxonomy): domain Eukaryota; kingdom Metazoa; phylum Mollusca; class Cephalopoda; order Sepiida; family Sepiidae; genus Ascarosepion; species Ascarosepion bandense. The sequence goes on from JBBBDQ010000654.1 coordinate 48,130, forward strand.
CTTTATCTTTTTATCTTTTATCTTTTATCTTTTATCTTTTTATCTTTTTTATCTTTTATCTTTTAATCTTTTTTATCTTTTTTATCTTTTTTATCTTTTATCTTTTTATCTTTTTTATCTTTTTTATCTTTTATCTTTTATCTTTTATCTTTTATCTTTTTTATCTTTTATCTTTTATCTTTTATCTTTTTATCTTTTTTATCTTTTATCTTTTTATCTTTTTTATCTTTTATCTTTTATCTTTTATCTTTTTATCTTTTATCTTTTATCTTTTTTATCTTTTTTATCTTTTATCTTTTATCTTTTTATCTTTTTTATCTTTTTATCTTTTATCTTTTATCTTTTTATCTTTTTTATCTTTTATCTTTTATCTTTTTATCTTTTATCTTTTTTATCTTTTTATCTTTTTATCTTTTATCTTTTAATCTTTTTTTTATCTTTTATCTTTTATCTTTTTATCTTTTTATCTTTTTTATCTTTTATCTTTTTATCTTTTTTATCTTTTATCTTTTATCTTTTTATCTTTTTTATCTTTATCTTTTATCTTTTTATCTTTTAATCTTTTTTATCTTTTATCTTTTATCTTTTATCTTTTTATCTTTTTTATCTTTTATCTTTTAATCTTTTTTATCTTTTATCTTTTATCTTTTAATCTTTTTTATCTTTTATCTTTTTTTATCTTTTTATCTTTTTTATCTTTTATCTTTTTTTTATCTTTTTTATCTTTTATCTTTTCTTTTATCTTTTATCTTTTTATCTTTTTTATCTTTTATCTTTTTATCTTTTTATCTTTTATCTTTTTATCTTTTATCTTTTTTATCTTTTATCTTTTTTATCTTTTTTATCTTTTATCTTTTATCTTTTTATCTTTTTATCTTTTTTATCTTTTATCTTTTTTATCTTTTTTATCTTTTATCTTTTATCTTTTCTTTAAATGTGTACTGATCACTTTTATTACAACTGTTTACAGGTCTAATATGACCAAATATCGTTCTTTTGTTCTTCATTATTTGAGTAAACGCTCTGTTTATTTATTTTTGTCTACCGGCCTGAATATTCGACAAATCTTATTAAAGTACTAATCAATTTTGCTTGAGCATAAATACAATTTGGGACCAAGGGGTTTAAAGCTTATAGGATCTAACGACAGTTCATCCTGCCAAGTGGACGCAGGTTCGAATCCGATCTGAGAGTGTATATTTTTCTTTAAGATTTCTAGAAAATTTAGGTAAAAATAATAAATAAATGGTTTAATAAATAATATTACGTTATCAAAGTAATTACAATAATTTTTATGTAAATATACGGTTATAAATACTTAGATTTTATAACATAAACCGAAAATAGAAATATATATTTAAATATTTGTCTCTAATAATTTTTTAATATTTTCATTTTTTTTTTTTCATGATTATTTTGAAAGGCAATTTTTGATTTTTTGTAAAATAAAAAAATGGACGATTTAATTAGATACAGAAATTTCCATTTAAGAAATATTGAAATATAAAAAAAATGTATGTATTTACGATGGAAAGATTATAAATATAATTTTCAGGTTAAAATACTAATGGTTATAATATGCTTAGAAATTTTATAAAATTAGAAAACACGTACCTATATTTTAATTAAAAAGTACACAAATTAGAAATTAGTTATAAATGACACTAAATGCTAAGGTAGAAATACATCATTTCCAATAAATTATTATGTTCGATTAATGCGTTTTCTATTAGTTCGCTTCTTTTAATGTACACATAAGCTACTTAAACTACCGTGGTTTCAACCTTTTAGGTTTCATCAGGCTATATGCATTAACAGATGTTTTAACGGTTAGTGCTTTTATATATGAAATACACTGTTAATAAAAGTGCTCACTTGTAGAACAAGAGGTAATTACTAAAGTTAAGATCAGATTTAAATTATATTTAAATTAGACCAGTAAACACTTGTATTAAAAAGTGCTCAATTGACCACTTTTATTACCAGTTTATTTAATAACGCTTCTAAATTTAAAAAAAATGAGATATTTCAACAGATTGAACTCCCGGTTATGAATTTATGAAAGCTCATAGTTAAGCAATCAAACAATACAAATCGCTCAAAGTTGTAGTATCTATTTTTTCGAATGTTATATAGTTATCCTTATAATTTTATCAAAATAAATTTATTGTACTTTATATTTTGGAATTATATAATTTACCTTTGTATCCTTATTTTTCCTTGAAAAAATCTTCTATGAAGATTTAAAACAAAAGGTTATGTATATTTAAACTTTTTCTTGACATCATTCTGATCTTTATGCTCGCTACTATATATATAGTACGCCAATGGCCCGGAGATAGAGTCGCCGACTGGCGCCAGTTCGGTCGGGTTTCAGTCCTGGGTTAAAAGGCAATCGGTGTCTGGCCGTACTGGTGGGCTGTGGTGCAGCGGGGCGGGTCTGTTTGCGGATGACAATATATATATATATATATATATATTGAAATTTTCTTATTATAATGGTTTATAAAAGCATTGTATAACTGCAAAAACTTCATGTTGCAGATCATTAATGTCTTTCTTCGTGTAATATTTTAAAAACAAATTATGAAAGTAATTTTTTTTAGAAAATATAAAATCAATTCATGGTTATTCAAATTAAGGAGGGGTGGTTGGAGGAAGTTAAACAATATGAATGTGCGTGTGACAGATTGAGTAATTTGTATGTCTTGTCAACTCCGGTGTGGACTGAGTTCGTGTCGGAAGTACAAATTTCATCAGACGAAAGGCATGTGAAATGTAGACATAGAAAAATATAATTATATGGTTCAACCCCCGCCCCCTTATGCAAACTGTCAAATATTAATATCGGACAGTATTTTCTAAAGTTAATAAATAAACACTTTCAGAAAAATAACCCTTTAAGCAAGATCTTCAATAGAAAAACGATTGAGATTAGCTATTCCTGCGCCAGCAATACATATAAAAATATCAGCTCACATAATAAGTATACTTTAGGAAATTTCTGATATTTAACCCTTCTATAATATTTTATAATATTATAATATTATAATATTAATATATTAATATATAATATTATATAATATAATTATATATTATATATATATTATATTATATATATATATATATTATATATAATTATAATTATATAATTATAATTATATAATTATAATTATATAATTATAATTATATATATAATTATAAATTATAATTATATATATAATTATATATATATATTATATAATTATATGAATTAATATATATATATAATTATAATTATATATATATATTATATATATATATATATATATATATATATTATATATATATATAATATATTATATATTATATATATTATATAATATAATATTATAATATTAAATACCAGAAATTATATTATATTATAATATTATAATATTATAATATAATATAATTTCTGGTATTTAACCCTTCTATAATATAATATAATATATATAAAAATATCAGCTCACGTAATAAGTATACTTTAGGAAATTTTTGATATTTAACCCTTCTATAATTGTAAAAAGAAAATTGTCCAGTTGAGGAACAATGTAGATCTACTAGGGTTATAAATCAGACAGTTCTTTTCGCCAAAGAAAATTAGAGATATATAATGTTTACATTGCAATTCCAGCAGGGGAATAGAAACAGAGATTTTATAACCATAGACATTAATTTTTTAACCCTAAAATAAAACTGTAGACAGCTCTTTCCGGAATTTTTTTTTGGAATTGAAGGCGAAAGGCCTAAGCCCACAGTTAGTTTGGAAGATTATAGATTCCGCATGGTTTTAGAGATAAGTGTAACTTATGTTTAGAAGAAAAATTACTATAATAAAATACAATAATCAAAGCCACAAACGAAATCAGAGAAATGAATTAGTGTTTAGATATCGGTATGAAAACAAATTCAAGTTTCCATAATATAGGTTTAACTCAGTTGGCTACTATATTTCTAAATATTCACCCACCCTCTAATTCGTGTAAGGTCGAAAGTATAACTAATTCTGATTCTTCCCCTCTATAACCTCTATACACTTTTCATTTAACATTCATATAACTCTCACTTCTTTATGAATCTCCCTCTCTTTTATCATTTATCCATTACTTCTTTTTAACTATGCTTTAATATTATTCTTAAAGCCAGTTTTATTTTTTCTCTTTTTAATATATATTAATTTCTAATTCTTCATATAACCACAAATTGATGTCATAAGGTTAATATTCGTGTTTTATTTTATGTACCTTCTTTCTTTTTAGTTTCGTTTCCTTTCGTCTGATGAAATTTGAACTTCCGACACGAATTCAGTTCACCCCGGGGTTGACCATACAAACGACTGACATCTTCGTCTGATGAAATTTGAACTTCCGACACGAATTCAGTTCACTCCGGGGTTGACCATACAAACGACTGACATCTTCGTCTGATGAAATTTGAACTTCCGACACGAATTCAGTCCACTCCGGGGTTGACCATACAAACGACTGACATTTTCGTCTGATGAAATTTGTACTTCCGACACAAATTCAATCCACCCCGGGGTTGAACATACAAACGACTGACATCTTCGTCTGATGAAATTTGAACTTCCGACATGCATTCAGTCCACCCCGGGGTTGACCATACAAACGACTGACATCTTCCTCTTTTGAAATAGACTATTCTCCAAATAAAGTGATTTGAAATGTATTGTTTAATATATATGTGTGGTGGGATGCACTACCAGTCATAATTATTAGACCACCCCAGTTTTTTTAAAAGAAAAGATGTATTTCATACTATTTTAGTATTTATTGCCAAGTAGATAATTCTAAATGAAAATAGAATGGTTCTTTTGTTATTATTACTTTGCAAAATTTTACAAGGCAAGGAAGCAAGGATGAACTCGTCCGAATCACCCTAAATTTTCTTCATTCTTTCATTGCTGAAACTGCAATATAAGTAATTATTAAATATTTATAAATTCATTTGATGCACATGTTATTGTGCAGTATTAACAAAAAAACATTCTATTTTCATTTACAATTATTCACTTGGCAATTAATATTAAAAAATAGGATGAAATACATCATTTTTTAAACACAGAGGTAACCTAATATTTATATTCGTTAGTATATATATATATATATATATATATATATATATATATATAAAGTTTCTGAAGAAGGACCGAGGACGGTCTGAAATATAAAATATAATAAAAATAAACAAATACTGTTAAAAAAAAGTACATTTTTAAATTCAAAACTTAATATTAATATTCTTTCCTATACATATTAAGACAGTATACGTGGATGATCATCACTGTATATATATATATATATATATATATATATATATATATATATTGGGAAGGAAACTCAATACATAACACATAATTAAACGGTTATAAATCCAAAATTTATTTCAGTACTGTAAAGAAAATGTTTTGCAATTGACTTTTCTAGACCGTTGATTAACAAATAAATAAATGTTAATTTTACTCAGAATATTTGGAAAAAACCGTTTATAGCAGAAAGATTTTTAAACCGGAAATAAATTGAAAATAGCTACATCAAATCACACACATCATACAAAACAGACTAAGGAATTAAATAATACATACATAAAACAATAAATTATACACACGCTAAAAGGAGGAAGAGGATTCATACACAGACAGAATTAATCACACAAACATTATTTAGGAAGTAATATATCCATACGCAAAAAGGGGTAACGCACAGATTGGAAAAATTGAAAAGAGAATGGGGGGAGAAAAACAAAGAGAAAGTAAACAGAAATCCATAAGTCACAAATTTTAGCTAGCACAAAACTTTTTAGAAAATAACAAAATTCTATTTTCAAAAACTTACTTTACAAAATATTTATTAAAAATTATATTTCCCAATTTAGACTATAGAAAAATAAAAGTAAAAGTTAAACTCACTTAGATTATTCTAAAGACAATTTTTAACAAGGAAAGTGAACATTATATCCTTTGAATCAGACGTAAAAGATATAAACATATATATATAAGAACGAGCAGACAAAATCTTTACAAAGGGTAAAGTGGGGGGAAATAAATGAGAGAAAATAAATAACTAAACATATAAATAAATTTAAATAAGAAAGAGAAATTCTTATTTCAGAAAATTTACTTTACAAAATTTTTATTAAAAATTCTTTTTCCCATTTAGACCTTAGATTAAAAAATAAGTAAAGTTAAATTCTCATAGACTATTCTAAAGACAATTTTCAACAAGGGACGTGAACATGTTGGCCTTTGAACCAGACATAAAAGTATAGACATATATGAACACAGACAATCTTCACAACGCATAAGGGAGCGGAGACTGAAACAGAAAAAGTAAAATATTAGGTTGTCCCAAATGTTCGTAAAGATCCAAAAGCTTGCAGATCGATGGCAGAAAGTCTTGGAATATGATGGTTTTTATTTTGAGCAATAATTTTCGATGTTTCTGCGAGTAAAATTTCAATTTTTTGCAAGTGTTTTCTGGTAACCTTAGATTACTTGGTGCGTAAAATTTCAATTTTTTGCAAGTATTTACAAACTTTTGGGACAACCTAAGAAATAAATAAACAATAAATGAATTTAAAAAGAAAAATGAGGGACTGATTTTACACTTATATTCCAAATATTAGCTGTCAGTAAAATTTCAAACGTAATTTTTTAAATTTTTTAAAATGTTTAAAAAAGCAAAGCAAATTACTGTGATCAGACTCTAGTAGTTCATTCCCCTCTTCCATCATTGACCAATTCATTTCTCACACCGATTATATTTTACAAAAAGCTCTCCCAATTAAAACTTTGATGAGCGAGAACGAAACTAGTTGTTTTCTGTTTCAAAAATTTTATCCTCATTATGCCCAGTTGAAGTCGAAACTTTTAACTCTCGACTCAGTTAAGTAGGGGTCTTCAAAAATTCTAAAAATAAAAATAGACATTGATTTCTGTATGCTTTCTTATTAATCCCACCCCTTTAATTTTCCGTGATAAAAATTCTTTTTTGAAATTCCGCCGATAAAATATCTTTGTTCATTTTCTTATTTGACTTTTTTGGAATAAATTCGTTGCTGAGGACGCAAGAAATTTCTCGTAGAAATGGCCATTCAGCGAATTTGGACATCTGAATTTGTTTTATATATATATATATATATATATATATATATAATAAAACAAATTCAGATGTTCAAATTCGCTGAATGGCCATTTCAGATGTTCAGATATATATATATATATATATATATATATATATATATATATAAACGCGTGTGTGTATATGTCTTTGTGTGATTGTGTGTGTGTGTGTGATTCTTGAACAAAACTAACAAGGTAATTTTGTTTAGTTTCCTTCTTACGTTTTAAGTCACAGGTTAGCGGCATGTAAATCTAGGGGTAGGTGTGTTCTGACATGTGGCGAGTCAGTGTGAAGATCTATTCGGCTGCTCATAGCAAACCAACCTAAATTACAGCAGTGTGAAATCATGAAGACATTTGACCTGCTTTGTGTTAGGAGAGTATGGGAGCTTCATGATAGAAGTTGTTAGCGTCCAAGGTGGACAGCATCGACCAAGGCTCTTTGATAATAACGACCAAAATCATCTGAATTAATTTTGGTAACAGACAAGCTACACTGGCTTAAATCAGATCCACTATCGATGCAGAAGATACTTGGCATATAGCCAACAGTTTAGTTAAGCATTCTTTTGCATTACTGAGATATCAGGGCCGTCGTATCCTTTAGGCTAGTATAGACTGCAGCTAAAGGCCAGTGCCGGATTATCCTTTAGGCTAGTATAGGCTGCAGCCGAGGGCGCCTCAAGCATTTATAAAACAATGATTTATTTTTCTAGATGTTATAACTTCTACGGAGTTTCATAAAGTGAAGTGGTATCAATACGAAAAACTCATATTTATTTTATTTTGCAGGAAACAATACAAGGAAACTAATGTTTTAGTTTGTGTCATTGTGTTTTAAGTAAATAACATTTATGAATTTAGTTCTCGAATGTCTAAATCTCAGATACGTTTATAAAACACTGATTTATTTTGCTAGATGATATAATTTCTGAATAGAATCATAAACTGAACTGATATGAATTTGACAAACTTATTATTTCAAATGTTTATTGTTATAATGCTGGTTTTTAAAAATTCTGTGTTTTTTTTCCGAGAATTTTATTAAATTATGTGCTGAATTGGTTGACAATAAATAGTAAAATATTGGTATTTCTTAAAGAATATTTTATTAAAAAAGAAACAATAACTATTATAGTACTAGCAGTATAGCCCAGCGTTGCTCGGGTGTAATGAAAGTTTTAAAACTAATCCATGGTCCTGGAGCTCAGACTGTTTGGACGTTGGCACGAAAGACTAAAAAGCAATAGTTGTTTCCAGTTAAAGCGAAACCGTAGACTGAAAGAAAAATGAATGGATGTAAGTCAATTTTTGATTTCCTGGTATCGATATCAAATAAGTTTTTTTTTCGTCGTAAACTGAATTTTGAAGGCTACATAAGTCGTCTGGGTAAATGGTATCATGGCTGAGACTAAGAACTACAATTATACCGACTTAGAGCCAAACCCGAAGCAAAAGCTAAAATAAAAGGGCTGAAAAAATATAGACATACAGGCAGATAAAGACACACACACACACAAACATCTTGCCTTTTATGTATATATATTATCGATTTTCTGCACTATTGTAAGAACTGCAACCTTGAAACTTCTGAATATCGTTTCTTATGTCTTTGTCTATGAGTATATCAAATTTGATTTAAATCGGACCACTCCTTCTATAACCTGATTTTTTCGATTATCGATTTTCGATATTTATCGAGGTACCTCGACATAAAACGTAGCTAAGAACACTCGCAGACGCTTATAGTACAAGTATGTAAATTTTCAAGAAAATCGGTCTGCCGTTTCGGAGTCTATAGGTAACGGACACACACACAGACAGACACACACACACAGAGACAAAGTTCAATTTACAAATAAGTTTATATTTATATATATAGCACATAATGAGCCAGGTTTCCCTGACGATCCGTTTAGGTGAAACCTAGGTATGTTCGTCTGACTCAGGTTCGTGTCGGTTTTTTCTTTGGGCTTCGTGCTGATTTCAGTCCGAACATATTTGACTGACTTTCATGATCTAAGCTCTTTCTTTTTTTTACAACCATTTTTCCCTTCATTCGATAGTTTTCGAGGAAGGTTTTCGAGACGAGTATAATTATATATTTGTTGGTTGTTTATAACCAAGTTTTGTTAAAATTATAAAAATTGTCGGTTGTTTATAAGTTTCGTGAAAATTCGTTAATTTCCGTAACATGTTTACATTTGTTGACATTACAATACATTTCAGAGCAGATATGGTTGTTGCGATGAATCGAAAATTGTGTTATATAGGCTTGATTAAAACCTCGAATATATATATATATGGACGGGGGTTAAATGTATAGAGGCATAAACATATATATCTTATGCGTGCGGGGTTCTCTAATATTATTCAAAAGAAAAGCGATGATAATGAACTTGATAAGTAGAAAAGCTTATCAACGGCGCATTGATAAGTCCACTTTGTCGCATATGTATATATATATATATATATATATATATATATATATATATATATATATATATAAAATAAAATAAAATAAAATAAAATAAAATAAATTTGATGTTCAAAACTGTTGAATGATCATTTCAACATAAAATTCCTAAGAGAGATTTCACAGCTCATCGGCAACTACCACATGTGAAATCTTTCTTAGGGATTTCATGTTGAAATGATCATTCAACAGTTTTGAACATCGAAATTTATTTTATTTTATAATTGGCTCTGTAATTTTAATTACATCGAACTCTCCACCTGTATCATTTTTTAATATTAAAATATTAATATTAATTATGATCGGGTCTTTAGGATTTACCTTCCTGCTTTTCCTTTTGGATTAAAGTTAATTTATAAGCATATATATATATATGTGTGTGTGTGTGTGTGTGTGTGTGTGTGTGTGTGTGTGTGTGTGTTCAAAGAGAGAAACGAGAGAGAAAGAAAGATGTTCCCTTTACGTTTCATACTATGAAATCTTCATTTATTTTTGTAGGCTTATTTTCTTAAATATCCATCCCGCCTAACGCTGCACTATCTTTTCCTTTTCCCCTCTCTCTCTCTCTCTCTCTCTCTCTCTCTCTCTCTCTTTCTCTCTCTCTCTCTCTCAATCTTACTCTCTCAGTATCACACACACGCATACACACTCGCTCTTCCTATATCTCTCTTCGTTCGATCTGCAATATACGAAATTACTCAAACTATTAACAAGCCATCAAATAACTTCATCTTTCTCTCTTCATTATCCTTTCATCCTTTCTTCACCATTTGCCAATTTTCCCGCCCATTTTCCCCAAACATTGATGACCGCCATTAACTTCCGAGTCAATCTTACAAAGGAAAGCCGTACTTCATTTACCCAAACTTTAATCACCTCAGTTCTGTTTCCCGAGGACATTAGTCCAAGTAATAAACTTACCACTGAAGACGTAGAAAACAGACAACTGATAAGCGTGTACGCATGCGCATATTTCTACAAGGCAAAATAGTTAATAACACAACCGGAATATCCGTGTGGCATTGTTCCTCTTTTCTTCATGAATCTGGAAGCCAAACAAATAATCTCATCTAAAATAAATCTCTTTTTAATCAACTTACGGATGTAATCGAGTATTCAAGCTTTATGTTTTATTTAGAGATTTATTTTTGTTTGTGCGATTATATTGTCCATATAATTCCCACAAAAAAAATATGGATACTCCTGTGCAGTATAATGATGACAAAACAAGCCATGAATTTCGAATAACTTTATGCGTTAGGCTAAGCAATTTCTCTCGTCAGAATCTATCTTACACATTTATAAGTTTACCATTCACCCATGCATTGAATATTGCTATCACATCTGTTTTGCTTCTATGATTGGCATGTATTTATGAGATTCTTGATAAGATAAAAAGAAAAATCTGCAATGTTATTGGTCCTGACATCACATCTCGGCTTTTCCACTCTCAAGCAAAAACCCTATACTCTTTGTATAAATATTTTTCTTAAAAATTTATAATAGTAGTGTAATGCCAGATGACCTCGGGAAGTCGATCTTCATAGCACTGCCTAAGAAGCCAGGTGCAAACGAGTGCGAACTCCACAGAACAATCAGTTTAATGAGTCATATAACAAAACTGATCGTCCGAATCCTGATGAATAGAGCGAGAAACAGAATCAAACCAGAGATAGGACGAGAACAGTGCGGGTTTGTCAAAAATACTGAAACAAGAAACACCATATTTATGATTAGGATGCTCTCCGAAAGGGCAATACAAATGAAGAAGGATTTGTACTTATGTTTTATCGACAATGCAAAGGCATTCGACAAAATACGCCACAAAGAATTGATGCAGATGCTCGGCAGCTTCGACATATTTGGGAAAGACCTTAGGGTAATCAAGAATCTCTACTGGCAGCAAACCGCCTACATACGGACAGGTAACGAATTCAGCAGATATACAAAGCTAAAAAGGGGCGTAGGACAAGGATGTGTCTTTTCACCGGATCTGTTCAACTTGTACAGCGAGACTATTCTGAGCATAGGAGGCCACAATTTGAACAACATATAAGGTACGCAGATGATACAGTGCTGATAGCAGACACAGAAAGAAAACTACAAGACCCCCTACAGAAGGTAGCTGAAGAGAGTGACAAGAAAGGACTACAAATAAACTGCAAGAAAACCGAATGCATGGTCATCAGCAAAAAGGGAAGTCCAAAGCCCAGGTGGGGGATACTAAAATCAAGCAGGTACAAAAATTTAAATACCTAGGAAGTGTTATAACAGAAGACGGAAAGTGCGACACAGAGATTCAAAGGCGAATTGGCATGGTGAAGGAAGCATTCCAGAAATTGAGTAAAGTTTTAAGAAACAGGACAATTTCGCTAGAAACAAAGAAAAGAGTACTGGATCGCTATGTCAATTCTACAATATGGCAGTGAATGTTGGACATAATTATCAAAGATGAAGCAAAAACTTGAAGCAACTGAAATGTGGTTCTACAGAAGGATGCTGCGGATATCATGGATCGAGCATATGAGCAATGATTAGGTTTTAGAAAGGATGGAAACAAAAAGGAAATCAAAACTGAGCATCAGGAAGAGACAGCTGAAATTCCTGGGACATGCAATGAGGAAGGAGTGCTTGGAGAACCTGATACTAACAGGCCAGATAGAGTGTAAAAGAAACAGAGGAAAGCAGCGGATAACATATTTGAAGGGCCTGAGCAGGTGGATGACAGAACGGGGATTACGTGGTGTAACAGGAGAAAGCGTGCTAAGAGCTACCAGGGATAGGGAGACGTGGAAAGCCATGCTCACCTACGTCCTGAAAGCACAGGGCACATAGAAGAAGAAGAAGAAGAAGAAGAAGAAGAAGAAGAAGAAGAAGAAGAAATACAAAAATAATACAGATGTAACAAAATATTACTGGCAAATAAAAGATAGTGGAAAGATTCTGGTACGGTTCCCTGGTAGTACTTAACACGCTTTCTCATGTTACACCGCGCAATCCCCGATCTGCACCTGCTCTGGCCCTTCAAATATGTTATCCGCTGCTTTTAATACGGTTTAATCCACAAAATTAAATCTTACAATGGTAACGAAGAACAATTTGTAATCTTTCAAATCTAGAAAACGTGACCTTTCTAAAAATTATAAATAACCCAAATTTACTAAAAAAAAATGAAATTATTAGCCACATAGACATAAAAAAATACCTTTTGAATAATATTGAACCAGATTGATTCTATATATTCTCATATTATATAAACAGGGAGTGAGGTGTACATTGTCGCCATTTTATGTTTTTAATTTTGCGCATGCGCGTTGTTTGTTTTTGAGTCTGTCTACTGCACTCTACAGTAAGGACAGTTGGAAACCGTCAGTGAGAAAAAGAGCACCATGACGCAAATCACTCCGCCAGAAATTTAGAAACGGCATACTGTACTGCTTGGATTTCGCGCCGGGAGCTCATATACAAATATTTCAGGGTGTCCGGGGTGGCCATTAGAGGACAGTGCCGAGGACGGTGTGTTCCCAAAATATGTAGAGTGATGAAAACTAAATATCCAGTCAACATCAATATGTTTAGAGTGTTCACCAGTAATGGCAACATTATGCCTCCATTCATCTTCCCACGGGGCCTCATACTCAACACGGAGGCCTGCATCAAGTTCCTTGAGAAGGTAGCGCTGTCGTGGAGCAAGATGGTGGCTGCTGGAACAATCTATGTCTGGAAACAGGACTCTGCACTGTATTACACAAGTAGGAAAATCTTGTCATGGCTGTTAGACAATTACTACGACCGCATCACTCCTTAAATCTGGGGCCGTGGCTCACCAGACTGAAACGCCCTTAACTATTATGTGTGAGGCGCGGTTAAATGAAAAACAAAACTCCTTGTAATATCAAAGATGAATAGAAGGCAAGGATTATGGTAGCATTCACCAAGTTAAACAAGGAGATTGTTCAGAAGAGTTGCAAGAGATTCTGAAGTTGTCTGGAGACCGTGGTTAGAGGTTGCGGTTTATTGAATACATTTACTGTTTGGTATTGTCGGAAATTTACAGATGTAACGGGTCTCCTGATTGGCTGATTTAACCCGAACCTCGTTTTGAACTTTAGGCGGGCTTTACCAGAGGTTTTATGTTTTTTTTTCGGATGGTTTTGTTCTCTCCTTTTTTTCAGCTAGCACGAACAGTATCGGACGTATTTGTGCCGCTCCGGATTTTTGTTGCAGCAGGGCCTAAATTGGCGCCCACTTGTCTCGCTATATCGAGACCATCTTACCAATTCTTTGTAATCTTTTAGGCTAATGCCACAACTTTGTAACAGAGAAAATCTCTTGTTACCCTTCTTACCTTAAAAAGGATACCCTATGGGCAAAGCCTTGCCTTCCTAGAGAAAAATTCTCTAAGCACTATCATCTTATACCAAGATAAGAAACTGTGAAAGAAGCTGACCCAGAAGAAAGTTCCTGTACGTCGCGGATCGCAGTTCCTTGTGTCTTTTTCATCCCACTCCTAGACGGAGGATACTATACCAAGCTAAGCAGAGAAAAGAGACTATACCAAGCTACACTGTAGCAGCAAAATTCAGCATATTTTTGCAAGACAAATAAATTGTTTTTTCTATACCAGGTATGTCTTGTTATGTTTGATAATTTCCTTTCACTGCTTAAGCGCTAAGCTATGTGAATATATTTCTCACAGTATTTTAAGATATTTTTGTGTAATTTTGCTAAATATATCTGTTAAAATTAGATGTATATGTTATTTTTCATTTTTGCGTAATTTAGACGACAATTTATCCATCGCACCCTCTGATAAACGGGTGTGTGTGTGTACGACAGAAAAAAATTAGGGGCCACACTACATATATCGAAAGACGCCTGAAAATGGGATATATTTTTTTTTAAGTAAATGATAAATATCAATAACTACAGTGTCAGTCAGTGAAGTGCCATACGTGATACACGCTTTGGGCGATCATGTCTCGAAAGAGACGTGACTGACTTGGCAGAAGATTATAGGTTGCCATTGCTTTCTGTGATAGACTGGTTGCCAGCCAAGGCTTTAGAACTCAATCTGTCCTGTTATTTAACCCATAACTGTTTGGAAGAGACGGATTAATTTCCACAGGGTTTTTACGCGTAAGTGAACGCAATGAATTCAACTGGAATTCGAACTCGGCTCCCTGATTTGTCGTTCCGAGTCGATATCCACTGCACCACAACGCACATCCAAAGTACAGTGTAGTTACTTTTTTTTATTCAAGCTTTTCTTACTATTAAAAACTTTAAATGTTGGTTCGTCTCCCCAAAATATATCTTGCTAAGTTAATAATTTGTATGAAAAACATTATTTTCTTCCACCATTAACCTCTTAGTAGATCTTTCAACTAAGTCAAGAATTAATACAGGTTTGAAATGTTAACTCAGCCTTGACTAATGTTGTAAACAAAACGTATGTATCTCTGTTTGAAGAGAAAAAAAACTTTGCCATTACGACAGTGTTTTTATATTCTTCTTTCATTTTTTAATTTTGGAGTAATTTGCACAAAATCAAAGCAGCTAAGCATTGAGGCGAGGTTACAAACTGAACATTTTATTCAAAGAAATCTAGTCTTAAAGATAAATTAGAAAGAAACTGAAGAGTTCTAGACATGAAGTGCAATATTTTTTAGAAACTGATGCAAATGTCAATAGAAGAACCTGAAGCATCAAAAGTTGCAGCTGCTCCTGAGGATGTTGATTATCGAGAGCAAAAGAAATACAAGGAAAACTGCTCCAGAATTGACAGCTGAACATAATTCCTCTCAACAGCAATCATTGTCAACAATGAAAAAATTACTTAGATTAGATGTGGGAGCTCAGGTGGTACATAGCCATCAAGAAACCCCTGTTATGTAAGGTGAATAAGCAGAAAAGAATGGACATTGAAAAAGTGGCAAAAAGTGTTGTGGATAGAGAACCCCAAATTTGAACTTTTTGATAGAAAGAGGAGCGTATATGCGAGAATAAAGAGGACTTAATGATGAATGTTTGGTTGCAACAGTTAAGCGTTCTGATGGTTTTTATGGTGCGGGTTTTTTTAGAGGATAAACTGCTGAAGATTTGATTTAAGTAAGGGGAATCATGACAAGAGAACAATATCATTTGATTTTGCAAAGACTAGCTATACCATCTCTTTTCCGCATAACTGGAAAAACATTATCATACAACGATCCAAAACAATGTTCCAAATCATTTCACGATAAACTTGAATAAATTTTTTTTTTAAATTTGAGAAATTATAAATTGGCCGCCTAAATCTCTTGACGTCTCTTCCTTTGAATTATTATGGGATGAATTTTTGTTTTTTAATCATATCACCCCGAGCAAGGCGGTAACGCCACTGATGTGCAGGGGGCTACGTAAGAGTGAAAAGATTATAAAAGAGAAAGCCGGAAACCACATTCTAAACAGGGAACAAGGGATGAGCCTCTACACCTGTTCAATAGACCTGGGTACAGTGGGAACCGGGCGATAGTTTAGTCTATCTACTCCAATTGAAAAAAAAAAAAGAAAAGTGAAAAGATTGGAAAAGAGAAAGCCGGAAACCACATCCTAAACAGGGAACAAGGGATGAGCCTCTACACCTGTTCAATAGACGTGGGTGGAGTGTGAACCGGGCGAATTGGATAAAAGAGTCAGAAGAGAATACCCAAAAGAGTGAGAGTGAGCTTTTTCCCTAGCCTGAAAAATGATTGAGAAAGTCTGCCATCTATTTATTTTTCAAAATGGATGCCAATAATTTGTAAATTAGTATTTAAGGCAGATGGTGCTTTTATTGACGAAAACAAAATATGATATATTTTTTGTCAAAATAAACACTGTAGTTACTGATATCTTTCACTTGAACAATACAAAATATCTAATTTTATGTTGTCATGCAGAGTGACCTCAAACTCTTTTCCTGTAGTTTCCTCCCTAAATAAATGAATTGACCACTATCATTACAGTACTGTATAAATATCAATATTTAACATTTAACGGTCATTTTTCAATCAGCATCGTAGATACTCGTATTTGAATAGACGCTCCCTTTATTAATAAATAAACGGAGCATCTACTGTTTATGTATTTATTTTCGTCTACGAGTCAGAATGATCGAGAAATATTATTAGAGAAAGATATTCGCTCTCTGGCAAGATTAGAACTTGTTTTCCCCTGGGAAAAACTATAGTGGGTTATCCGTTATAGTGAAGTGTATGCGTGTTGAAACAGATTAGTTTGATTTGGCCTTGTTAGTTAAATAGCCCATTATAAAAGGAGTATGAAACAAGAAAACAAATTCTAAATAGAAACAACAAATTTATATACATATAAATCAATTAAGGCCTTTTTACAAATAAAATTAACTGACTTGATACAAGGTCGTTAAAATGTTCGTAGTAGTCCTTGCAAGAATGAGTTTATGTGTACGTAGGCAGGAATGTATGTGTGTATGTATGTATGGACGTTATAGTTGGGTTGGAGTGTCTTGGAAGTATTCATTTAGTCTTAAAGTGTTCCGTCTGGTTATCAAGTATAACAAAAGGGTTCCGTTTGATTATCAAGTATAAGAAAAGTAAGACGGGTGAACCGTGAGTGAACGGGTGAGGAAGGGATAATAATAATAATAATAACAATGGCTTGACGTTTGTCAGGGGTGCGTGTCAATAGGCTCATCTCATTTCTCTCTGGTGACAGTCGAGCTTGCCTCGTCTTTTATTTCGTTTGTGGGTCCCGAAAAGATCATTTGGGAATTCACTCCTGGATGTGATTCTGGCCTTTACATTGGACGACGAAAAAAACTTGCGTCGGCTCGCGAAAGGTGTCCATAAATTGAATTTCTTTCTGATAATTGAAGATTATTTGAATTTTGATTTATATATATATATATATATATATATATATATATATATATATATATGGCTCTAAAAATGACGACATGCATTCTAATAAAGGAACATTTTTTCGTCTAAAACTTCTTCAGAAAGATTCGTTGGAATAACAATAATCAAAATGGCAGAAGTTATTTATCCCCCCACACCCCTATGTTTACTTTTTTCTATTTCACCGTTTTGATTATTGTTGTTCGAACTATTCTTTGTGAAGAAGCGTTGGACTAAAATGGTTCCTTTAAAAGAACGCTTGCCGTCATTTTTAAAACCAGATAGATAGATAGATAGATAGATAGATAGATAGATAGATAGATAGATAGATAGATAGATAGATAGATAGCGCAAATCGTGAAATGAAGGTCGCTTTGAACTGATGAGCTTCCAAATACTTTAATACGAACGTGAGTCTCTCTCAAGTCTTTAGCCTAGGTCCTTCACTGTTTATGATCTTCATCAATGATCTTCCTGACGTAATCAGTTCCCAAGTAGGCATCTATGCAGACGACACCACCATTTGCGCCAATCTCAATAGGAAATCTCCCAAGGCAGACAAATTTAACTCGGCTCCTACTCTTGAAACTGACCTGCAATCACTGATTAACAGTGGTAGGAAATGGCTTGTAAATTTTAACGTCTCCAAAACAAATCTTCCCTTCTCTCTTCTCTAACCAGTATAGATAAACATTCTTGCCAGCAACACGCTACTCCTCCTTCGCCTCACTTTTTTTCAGCCGACCTGAAGTGAAATGACTGCATCGAATCTATAGCTGCATCTACTGCTAGGAAAGTGTGGCCTTTGTGTCGAGCCAAAAAGTTTTTCTCATTAAAATCCACCTTGCACAATTATAAATCTTCCATTCGTCCGAGCATTAAATGCTGCTGTATCTTGTCTGATGCCACTGCTATTCATCTTGAGGTTATCGACAAAATCCAAAGAAGAATCTTCAGTGTAACAGATCCTGGTATCTTGACTTCAGTCACTTTCACACCGACTTGATGAGCTCTGAAGCGGCGAAACAGGACTGTCTGTGGATGATTATATATATATCAATATATATATGCAATATGTTATATATATTATATTATTTATATAATATACATATTTGTTTATATACAAACACCCAACCTATCAACTATCCTCACTTCTAACAAATATCTAAAAAACACAAACCTATCCGGGAATTTAAAATTTCAGAAACCCAGGTACCTAATTTGTAAACATTTGGTAAACGACACAATATTCTCTGTACCCAACACCAAAATCAAATTGCAGCCACCACGCCTCACTTGTGACAGCGAAAACATTATATACTTCCTCTTTTGTTCAATATGTCCCAATAGTGGATATATTGGCGAATCCGGTAATTGATTTCGCTTTAGATTTCGCTTCAATAATCACAAACTTAATATACGCCAAAATAATCAATATTCCCCAGTAGGAGCACATTTCAATCAACCGGGTCACACCTTAGAAAATTGCAAATGTTTACTAATAGACTCCAATTTTAGTTCTACATACGCACGCAGAAAGAAAGAAAAATACTGGATTTTAAAATTAAATATACACAAGCTAGGGTTAAATAGGAACTTAGGTGCTTTGAATCTTTACAAATACTTCAATAACTAAACGTTTTTAGATACATTTAAAAATATTTTTAAACTTTTTTAGAAACAATTAAAAAAATTTTTTATCTAAAACAAATTTACAAGCATTATTAAAGATAGGTTTACGTTTACAAACATAATTTTTTTTAAAATCTGTCGCTTTCAAGGTCACTTGATGTAAAAACAAAAACTCTCTCCACAAACGCATCACGTGATGTAAACAAACGCGTCACGTGATGTAAACACACACTTCATTACGCTCTCGCGAAATACGTTACTAATTCAAATTTGTTTCTGATGAAGGACCGAGGGCGGTCTGAAATATAAAATATAATAGTAGAAATAAACAAATACTGTCAAAAAAACACATTTTCAAACTCAAAACGTTTTAATATTCTTTTCTATACATATTATTTATATATTACATATGCGTGTTACTTATTTAAATGCGCTCAATATCAGTGATAGAGCTGACATACTCATATAGATAGGTGTGAGTTTGTGATGACGACAAATTTTCCTACCACTTCCACAAAAATACGCCAATATACGCTGCCCTACTTATATCCAATTTTTTAAAAAATTAATCAGTTTGTCTGACAATCGCAAGAGCGTGAAACCCAGGGTTACAAACTCACACCTATCTATATGAATATGTCAGCTCTATCACTGATATTGAGCGCTTTTAAATAAGTACCACGCATATATAATATATAATATAATATATATAACAAATTGTATATATATATATTGATATTTATAATTATATGCATACACTTTTCACACACACACACGCGCGCGCGCGCGCGCGCACATATATATATATATATATATATATATATATATATAGTCCTCCACAGACAGTCCGGTTTCGCCGCTTCAGAGCTCATCAGTAAGGTTGGACATCTAATTACTCCCACCCAGGATTGAAACCTGACCAATTTGACATCAGTCGGAGATTCTACCTCTAAGCTTTCTGGGCATGGCGGAAGAAGGTAGGTTTTAGCGTGTTACATACACAATGAATACAAACGCCAGTATCCAAGAGAGTTCAATCAATTGCTTGAGAACGATATATAAGAGAGTTTTAAATGTTTTATGATGACCGACGGTGTCAGAGGCGAACGCTGTTTGTATGGCATTAGATAATTATCCTTTGCACCAATAACATAGCACCTGAGCGGCAATTTGATAAATCGGCGTCTGGCATCTAAGTGACTACTACCTCTACGTAGACTTTTTTTAACGAACCAGATTTTACTTCTGTTTTTACGATGTAAGTATGCTCAGTATGGCTAGTTTTGCCAGGAGTGTAGAAATATACCATCTTTTTTCCACTTTCGCGGTGATCCTGTGCCTCTCATCTTTTATGAAAAATTCGTCCACCACCAAAATCTATGCTTCAATTTCTGCCTTATTTATCTACTCCTCCCGGCCTTGAGCCAAATCTCTCCACTCGGTCATTAGTCGAACTGATTTTAGCCGTTGGGAAAGTTTATCATTTAATTGAAACGAGAGGAAAGGAAACACCCCCTGTCTCTATTGATTATTCGAATAAGCCAATCAGAGAGCAGTTTGACCGATGACTTAATTCTCTGTGTAGATTAATCTATTCTTCATTAAGTAAAAGCGGTTTATATCAAGGCAGGGTTGTCTAGCGAGCTTTGGTTGGGAATCGCGACAGCTTGAATCATTGTAATTAAGTAGCGAGTTCGATCCTCACTGGGTGCCCTTTACTTTCGGCCTTGTGTTACGCTTAGAAAATCACTATCGAGATACGGTTGACAATCAGTCTCTATAAAGATAACTCTGATTCTCTAACCCTAAGATCCCATGTTAGTAGGCTTACTATCATATCACGTTGAATACACCGGTTCTCGCTTGATCACCGAAGTTAAGCAACGTTGAGCCTGGTCAGTACTTAGATGGGTGACCGCCGGGAATACCGGGTGCTGTAAGCGTTTAGTGACGGATGTGCGTGCTTACGACCATATCACGTTGAATACACCGGTTCTCGCTTGATCACCGAAGTTAAGCAACGTTGAGCCTGGTCAGTACTTAGATGGGTGACCGCCGGGAATACCGGGTGCTGTAAGCGTTTAGTGACGGATGTGCGTTGTGGTACAGTGGATATCGGCTCGGAAAGAGATGTCGGTGAGCCGAGTTCGAATTCCAGTTGAATACCCTGCATTCACTTAAGAACTGGTACCCTTGGGAAAGGTATTAATCGGTCCCTTCCCTCTAGTTATGGGTTAAATAACAGGGTAGGACTTTGGGACCCTACCCTAAAAAACAAATCCCAATGAATCTTGATACTCGAAAAGAAAAAAGTATTACTAGACACAAAACTTATATAAAAACAACAATAAATTGTTGAAAGAAAAAGTTATTACCAGCAATAAATAAATAAAATTTAGTTCGCAATAAATGACCCGCCGAGGTTGATATGCCATAAAAACAAAACAACCAAACCAAACCATGTTAGTAAATTAACTCCTTACAAATGAACTCTTTTTTAAATAATTTCACCCCAAGCAAGGCAACAAAGCTACTGTAGAGGTGACAGAATATAAGAAAAGCATTGTTAAAGAATTATAACAATAAAAGAAAAGACGTTAAGAAGACAGAAGTTAAAAAAAATTAATGACATTGTATTTAAATGTTTGAAGATCAGCCTTGACTAGAAAGCAAGAAGCCGGGAGAAATGGGAATTTCGAACTGAGCCCTTTATTTGATCCACAGAGTTAAATTGTTCTCGTTCCACTGCCCATGCCTCGGGATATATCGTCTAGTCATTTTTAATACTGCTAAGTTATTGCTAGTTCTGTTTCCACAAAGTCCAAAGACACACTGCTCAGCTTAATTACTACGTCACTAAATTCTCAGAGCCATCCTTTAATGAACTTGGCTATTGTCTCATGGGACAATCCAGTCAGATGAAACTGGAGCCTTAAGCCTAACCTTGATGCTAATGAGTGCCGTTGCTTCTGGTTATACTTGACTGAACTTACTGAAGCTTCCTTTTGTGTTACAGGCTGTTGAAGACCTGCTGTTTACTTTTCTTTCTCCTATATCGCATTTATTTCATTACTAAATCTCCGATGGAGGTCCTCACAGCCTAACATATAAAGTGATACTTTTAGACGTCTAACTTTCCAGTGTTCTTTTTTTATAGAGCTGATGACTACTCTTTTTCCTCCATACGTGAGCAGCCATTCCTGATTTTACTGTCTCACAGTTCACTTCAAATTTTCAATGTTCCTCCAGACTTACTTTTAGTTTGTTTGGCTTGTTTCACCTTTATATCCTTTGCCGCATTAGCAAAGAATGGAATACACAGTTTCCGTGGTTGTGTTCTTCTCATGTTATGTTTGACACGGCAGAGATATTTCTGTAGACTGGAGCTGCTTTTGAATGTTTTGCGGGTCGCATACCTTCTGATTTTTTCTGATAAACCAATAACGTAAGGCAGACAGACCATGAATAGAAATTTTCTGGACTTCCTCCTTGACCTTCAGGTTTCCACATTCAGACGCTAATGTTACTTGTATTTACAAAGTTGTTATTATTTTGAAGGATGTGCTTGGTGAATATCATTTCCTGAGAGTATTTTCTGATATGATTTTTGCCCGATGTTGTAAGCATCGGACGATACATTTCTGCACACTGCATGCATAGTGGGAAATTGAAAATGTATTAACCGGTGAAGTTCGCTTTGTGACATACGGGTATCTTGAACCTATTTATTAGTACATCCAACAAGGCTACCTGATTGTTATTTTCTACTTCCTTTGCGAACTTTCTTCCCACTGCACATTTTCTCACTTTTCCCTCTTATTTAAGCCCAGACAACGATATCTATATGTCTACAATTTACTTCCTGCCTAAATTTACAATTTATCTCGTTTCCATTTGGTCTTTCCTCTCGGTTATTTCTCTCTTGTTTTACTCTTTGCTTTTTTGTTTCCTTTGTGTATTTCTCTTTCCTCTATCTTCTTTCATTTTATTTTATTGGAGTAGATAGACTAAACTATCGCCCGGTTCACACTCCACCCACATCTATTGAACAGGTGAAGAGGCTCATCCTTTGTTTCCTGTTTAGGATGCGGTTTCCGGTTTTCTCTTTTCCAATCTTTTCACTCTTTTCCTTTTTTATTATTTTTTTTCAATTGGAGTAGATAGACTAAACTATCGCCCGGTTCACACTCCAGCCACATCTATTGAACAGGTGAAGAGGCTCATCCCTTGTTTCCTGTTTAGGATGTGGTTTCCGGCTTTCTCTTTTCCATTCTTTTTACCCTTAAGTAGCCCCCTGCGCATCAGTGGCGTTACCGCCTTGCTTGGGGTGATATGATTAAAAAAAAAAAAATTTCTTGATTGATCTTTTTGTTTTCTCATATTTCTACCCTCTTTCTTTTTTCCCACTTTTTTAATATTCTCTTACCTCGTACAAAAATATTTCCAAAAATAAAAGAAAGTGTTTATTTAATTTCTTTAAAAAAACATTTATTACCATCATTATTAACAACCTGATGAGACATTGTTCTTTCAATAACGAAACAAAATTTTGTAGTAGTTTGTAGTTTGTACATGTTCTAAAGTATCATTTATTATAAATATTCATTGTTCTATTTTTATATTACGCACTGCATTAGATTAATGTTTGAAAGTTGCAATTATTTTCTTCGTTCCTATATATATATATATATATATATATATATATATATATATATATATATATAGCATTTACACTATTTACATTAATTTGACTAATTGTCTTCATCTTGGTTGCCATTTGTACGACGTTTCAGCCAAAACGTCATACAAATGGCAACCAAGATGAGGACAATAGTCACAATAATGTAAATAGTATATATATATATATATATATATATATATATATATATAGTGTATCGAGGCAGCAAATAATTTTCTAAACATATACTGTATTTTGGCTTTAATTTCAGTTGAAAATACAGACAAAAATTCTCCAACATTTGGATAATTTTTTTTATTAAGTTGGTTCTTAACCAATTAACACCGAAGAGGAAGGTAATCGAGCGTGAAAGTGGGGGAGATACATATACCTCCAATCGGGATCGTACAGACCCAAGAAATACTTTTTATAACATTTGATGGTGGATGTCATTATTTTAACGTCCCTTCAACCTCTCTGAAGATGGCTCATGTGAGCCGAAAGCTTAGAACCAGCATAAAAAATATCCAAATGTTGAACAATTTTTGTCTATATTTTCACCTGAAATTAAAGCCAAAATACGACGTTTAGAACGGCTCATGATTAAACATAATAGACATTCATTTTCTGTTATATTTAACAATATATGTTTAAAAATATATATATATGTGTGTGTGTGTGTGTGTGTGTGTGTGTGTTCATCTCACGCAACGAGATATATGTCTCAAGTGAAAATAGATAGCGCTCGTAGCGTTCAGGAAACATATGTCGTAATTTTTTGCGTTTTGCTATTCTTTCTCGAGAAGCTAAAAGTGGCCTTTGCTTCTAACATTTCTCTGTTTTCTTTTTGTTCTTCCTACTTTTTATATCCCATATGCCCGCTCATTTTCAGTTTCATCCTTCTTGTATTCTCATCTTCTTTCTTTCTTTCATTCTTTCTTCATTTATTTAACTATTTATTTCGTTCTTTCTTTCTTTCTTTCTTCATTTATTTAACTATTTATTTCGTCTTTTCTTTCTTTCTTCATTTATTTAACGATTTGTTTCGTCTTTTCTTTCTTTCTTCATTTATTTAACTATTTGTTTCGTCTTTTCTTTCTTTCTTCATTTATTTAACTATTTATTTCGTTCTTTCTTTCTTTCTTCATTTATTTAACTATTTGTTTCGTCTTTTCTTTCTTCATTTATTTAACTATTTGTTTCGTCTTTTCTTTCTTTCTTCATTTATTTCACTATTTGTTTCGTCTTTTCTTTCTTCATTTATTTAACTATTTGTTTCGTCTTTTCTTTCTTTCTATTTGTTTCGTCTTTTCTTTCTTTCTTCATTTATTTAACTATTTGTTTCGTCTTTTCTTTCTTCATTTATTTCACTATTTGTTTCGTCTTTTCTTTCTTTCTATTTGTTTTGTCTTTTCTTTCTTTTTTCATTTATTTAACTATTTATTTCGTTCTTTCTTTCTTTCTTCATTTATTTAACTATTTGTTTCGTCTTTTCTTTCTTCATTTATTTAACTATTTGTTTCGTCTTTTCTTTCTTTCTTCATTTATTTCACTATTTGTTTCGTCTTTTCTTTCTTTCTTCATTTATTTCACTATTTGTTTCGTCTTTTCTTTCTTTCTTCATTTATTTAACTATTTGTTTCGTCTTTTCTTTCTTTCTTCATTTATTTAACTATTTATTTCGTTCTTTCTTTCTTTCTTCATTTATTTAACTATTTGTTTCGTCTTTTCTTTCTTTCTTCATTTATTTAACTATTTATTTCGTTCTTTCTTTCTTTCTTCATTTATTTAACTATTTGTTTCGTCTTTTCTTTCTTCATTTATTTAACTATTTGTTTCGTCTTTTCTTTCTTTCTATTTGTTTCGTCTTTTCTTTCTTTCTTCATTTATTTAACTATTTGTTTCGTCTTTTCTTTCTTTCTTCATTTATTTCACTATTTGTTTCGTCTTTTCTTTCTTTCTATTTGTTTTGTCTTTTCTTTCTTTCTTCATTTATTTAACTATTTATTTCGTTCTTTCTTTCTTTCTTCATTTATTTAACTATTTGTTTCGTCTTTTCTTTCTTCATTTATTTAACTATTTGTTTCGTCTTTTCTTTCTTTATATTTGTTTTGTTTTTGCTTTCTTTCTTCATTTTTTTAACTATTTGTTTCGTCTTTTCTTTCTTTCTTCATTTATTTAACTATTTGTTTCGTCTTTTCTTTCTTTCTATTTGTTTCGTCTTTTCTTTCTTTCTTCATTTATTTAACTATTTACTTCGTCCTTTCTTTCTTTCTTTCTTTCTTTCTTTCTCATCCTAATGATTCTTCTTTGTCATTTCTCTTAGTACTTTTTCTCAAAAAACTTCATTCTTGATTAACTTTTAGCTTTTATCAATTTTTTAGTTTCGTTCCCCCTTTTATTTTCTTTATAATTTTCTCTTTCTTTATCCTTGGTGAAGTGTTTTTAGTGCTTCTTCTATCTTGGTACATTTTTTCAAAATACCATAGCTCACTTCTCTCTTATTTGAAAGAAAAATATTCTAAAACCTCCAGCTCATTCCTGGACCTACCGATAATCCCAAAATGACTCTTATTTTTATTCCTATTATAATTTTTCTAAAGAAATAAAGAGTCTGTCTGTCTGTCTGTCTGTCTGTCTGTCTGTTTGCCTGTCCTCTAACTCAGGTTACACATTCTCTACATAAACATATTAGACATTTTTGGAATCAGAATGATCTCAGGATTGAAAATCTGCCCTTCATTTGACGTTTGAACATCTAGCATTGAGATTTTTGTCCATGATGAGGCGGGAAAAATTAAAATTTCAAATTTTTAAATAACTGAAAATAATTAGTGATTTTAGAAGTTTTTAATTTATATTGAGTTTAAATTAACGATTTAGTGAATTTTAATTTTTTTTTTTGTTTTAAATTGAGATAGAAATACCCCCCTGAACTTTGTACCTTGATGAAATCAATTTTATTGCTTCAAAAATACAAAGAATCAGAATTAAATAGATTTCGTGACGTCAGATTTTGAAGTTCCACAGAGTTTTGTGATTTGAAGAATTCAACTCAATAGAATTTCCACGGAGTTTGTGATTTTAAGAATACAATTTTCGGCCTGAATTGGAATTTCAACCCAAATCTAAGTTCCGACCCAAATCTGTCTTTTTGGCTAGAATTGCACTTAGAGCTCGAATCAGAGTTAAAGTTAAGTTTTGAAGTTCTGTGGAGTAAATTGAGGAATTAAAAGTTATTTCATCAAACTTGTCATTGCTGTTTTTTAAGCTAAAACAGAGGCCCAATTATTTTGGGGCCAAAGGTCCAATTAGTTTTAGAGCAGAGGTCCAATTAGTTTTAGGGCAGAGGTCCATTTGGTTTTGAGCCAGAGGTTCAATTAGTTTTTAACCAGAGATCTAATTAGTTTTGAGCCAGAGGTTCAATTAGTTTTGGGCCAGAGGTCCAATTAGTTTTGAACAAGAAGTCCAATTTGTTTTGGGCAAGAAGTTCAATTAGTGTTGGGCCAGAGGTCCACTTAGTTTAGTTTTAAAGTTCCGTGAAGTAACTTGAGGAATTAAAAGTTATCAAAATTATCCTTGCTGTTTTCTAAGCTAAACCTGAGGTCCAATTATTTTTGTGTCAGAGATCCAATTAGTTTTGGGCTAGAGGTCCAATTAGTTTTGAGCCGGATGCCTAATTATCCCAGAGCAAGATCTAGATTTAAAACTCCGCACGGAATTTAAGTTTTAAGCTAATAGCTTGAAAATTAAAAACAATGAGATATTAACAATAACTAATGATATAGAGTTCGAATGAGTTCGTTACATAAACTACACAATGAATTACAATGAAGTGTGAAAAATGTAGACACAATCTCTGTTAACCCTTAGAAAAGTTAGAAAAGTAGACAAAAACATAATTTACACTTGAGTAAAAAAAATAGGTCATAGGTCTGATTCACAGTAGAATCAAAGATCACTATAAAACCGGTTAATGCTACTTAGAATGGTAAACCTAAGTCTGGTTTACACTAGGGTAAAAATGAAGATATAGATCGGATTTAGACAAGATTTATTAATGTATATATAGATTCGGTCTAAATTAGTTCTAAAATACCTATTTTTCTAAACGTTTGTCAGGTGCCGAGTCGATTTTTTCATAGCTGAGAGTTCCAATCATTTGTAATTAACTTTTTCGACTGCCGAAATGCGATAAAACTTCTCAAATTAAGAGAATGTCTCTTTTTTTGTCACTTGTTGGCAAAAGGGTTGAAATGATAAATCACAGGTGCAAAAACAACCGAACACAAATGGACAATGAGCAATGATCAAAATTTGGCCGCTTGGCTAGACCACGCATACACCCTGTGAGATAGGTTTGGTTAGATGACCAAAGAGTAGAAGGCCTAAGTGAAATTTCAAGGAAGGCAGAAGACGTACTAGGCCCCGCGGGCAGTGATGATGAGGGGCACTCACAAAAAGCAAGAAGGAGACTGGTTTGATCATGTGACAAAAAGGAAGAGAAAGCTCATGTAGAATTCCGAGGAAAGAGGAGATATTTCCTTAAAGGAGAGTTAGTAACGTGATAGGTGCTGACTTGGCAGCTCGACTACAGCCACTTCCCCACCGACGAGATGTGGCCTCCCTTTGTCTGTTCTATAAGTACTTTCATGGCTTCTGATCAGATGAACTTAAGTCACTGGTGCCTCCTCAACAGGTGTTTACTCGTGCAACCAGAATGGGAACTGGGTCCCACCCATTCACAGTTAGGTTAGCCAAATGTAGACGACAATTCTACTCCTGCAGCTTCTTCTCTCGCACTTCCCGCCTGTGGAACTCGCTCCCATATTCTTGCTTTCCTGACGGCTACAATCTCCAGAAATTTAAATGCAATGTCAATATTTATCTACTAACCACTTGACTCTAGCCCTTCCTCCACCCCGTATAACCTTCCCTTTCTCTCCCCCCCTTGCAACTGTCATCACACCTGCATTTTCATCTTTCTATTGCTTCTTTCTAATTGGTTTATAATCCTCTTCTCCCTCCTCTAATTAATTTTCTTTCAGTTATGTAGCACCCCCGCACATCAGTGGCATTTACGCCTTGCCCGGGGTGAAATGATTAAAAAAAAAAATTTGCAGAGTGAGCCATGATTGTTTTTTTTATAGAATGCTAGCATTCCCAGACCACGTCATACTCCACCTCTGCTGGGTGCCGAACTCCATATAAGTTGGAGATTTAAAATGGCAAAATCAGAGAGGGTGCAGATATAGAGGACGTGAAGACCAGAAAGACGAGACCACCGCTTCGCCTGATCTGATGTGATTCGCCGGCCTGAAGAAAATCTCCGACTCAAATCAATGTTCAAGTTTCATCAAAATCCAGGTCAACAATCTCTGTCACGATAATCGAGAAGGGTCGATAGTAATTTCATAGATAATATAGGCCTGTACTAACAACATTGTATCCATGAATTGAATATAAATACTTTTCTTTTACCAAAGTTAATTTTATGTGATTTCACTCCGACCCGGCCAAACCAAGTCATCGCTTCCAGTCGACCATTCGAACCAAGCCAGTCAACCAAAAACGTGTGGCGAGACAGGACGTGAGCCTATCAACTTCAGCCGAGGAGACCAAGCTTTAGTGTGCAACGGTCGCGTGGGTTAGACATCATACAAGCATTCATTGCCATATGGTTCAGCACTCTTTTCTTTGTTCCTAATATTTTTCCTGTTTCTTTCTAAACATTTGTCGTGTGCCGAATCGTTTTCTCTCATAACTAAGTTTAAGACTGCCAACCATTCATTGTCAGATTGTTCAGTAATCTTTTCTTTGTTCCTAACGATATTTTGCTGTTTCTTTCTGAAAATCTCTCTTGTACCGAGTCGTTTTCTCTCATAACTGAGATTGTCGACTATTCATTGTTATATTGTTCAGTATTCTTTTCTTTGTTTCTAATGATATTTTTTTCCGTTTCTTAATACGTTTTTCGTGAATTTTTCTTTCCAAGCGATTTTGTTAATGATCATGTTCTTGCGCGTACCTCAAGGCTGACTGTATTCATTCGTTGTACATTTAATGCTTTTCATCCGCTCAAAATATGAACATGTCACTTGTTTTACGAACAGCTTTTCAACCAATTGCTACCCGTTGTTTTGTTTCAATTTCATGGTCTTTCTTGAAAATTATCACCTGTCCCTAAGTTTGTGAATTTAAAACTTTTATAGGTAGCATTTAGAGTTAGTTTTTTTTGTTGTTTGTTTGTTTGCTTTGTTTTTGTTTTTTTTTTTCAAAGCATTTGTATTAAATATTTATTTTCTTCAACTCCTATTCATTTTCCGATATACATTGAAACTTGTGTAGCAACTTATATCGTTAAATGTTTTTCATCGTAGCATCGCTTCTACTCGCCTTTCTCTTTCCCTTTTTCTCTTTCTTTCTCTTTTTCTCTTTCTTTCTCTTTTTCTCTTTCTTTCCTTTTAATCTTCTCTCCCTATCCCCTATTTTTCTGCCATAATCCACAACTATCTCTCTATTCAACCTTTCCATTTTTTTTCACCTCTTCACTCTTTCTGTATTCTTCTCTCTCTTTTTCTCTCTCTTTCTCTCTCCTTCTCTTTCTCTACCTTTCTTCTTCTCTTACCCTATTCCTTTCCCTCTCTCTCTCTTTCTTTATCAATTTCTGACTCCTTCTGATATCTTCTCTCTCATTTTCTATCTCTTTCTAAATCTATTGCGCTATATTTCTCTCTCTTTTTCTCTCTTTCTATGTTAATATCTCTTCATTTCTCTGTATATACATATCTATTTCTTTGGTTATGTTCTTCATTCCCTTTCTCTTTACATATCTCTGTATCTCTCTCTCTCTCTTTCTTTCCCTTTCTCTCTCTCTCTTTCTCTCTCAACCACACACACACACACACACACACACACACACACTCGTTCACTTAGTGTTACCCTCTTTTCATTCTTTCTCACTTTTTCTTTATCAATTTCTCTCTGTTTCTCTCTTCTCCTTTCTCTATCTATCTATCTATCTATCTATCTATCTATCTATCTATCTAATTCTGTTCATATGTATGTATCTATCTATCTCAGTGTGTTTATATGTAGATATTTACCTAAATATATATATTTGTGTGTATGTATCTTCGTGTGTCTCGTCATTATGTATCTTGGTGTGTTCATATCTATCTATCTATCTATCTATCTATCTATCTATCTATCTGTCTGTCTGTCTGTCTATCTGTCTATCTATCTTTCTCTTTTTTTCTCAATGACTTGGAATTGTTAATCAGAGTTCGAATTCTTGTTGGGTTCGTCATATTCGCTTACGCACAAATACCTTTGGGAAAAGTGCGAACCCACATTTTCTCCCCTATCAATGGGTTAATTTGTAAGATTTGTATCACTAAACCATTTTCTATCTATCTATCTATCTATCTATCTATCTATCTATCTATCTATCTATCTATCTATCTATCTATCTAATTTATGTTCATATGTATGTATCTATCTATCTCAGTGTGGTTATATGTAGCTATTTACCTAAATATATATGTTTGTGTGTATGTGTCTTTGTGTGTCTCGTCATTATCTTGGTGTGTTCATGTCTATCTATCTATCTATCTATCTATCTATCTATCTATTTCAGAATGTTCCTTCCTTCATTTCTATCTATCTATCTATCTTTCTATCTATCTATCTATCTATCTATCTATCTATCTATCTATCTAATTCTGTTCATATGTATGTATCTATCTATCTCAGTGTGTTTATATGTAGCTATTTACCTAAATATATATGTTTGTGTGCATGTGTCTTCGTGTGTCTCGTCATTATGTATCTTGGTGTGTTCATATCTATCTATCTATCTATCTATCTATCTATCTATCTATCTATCTGTCTGTCTGTCTGTCTATCTTTCTCTTTTTTTCTCAATGACTTGGAATTGTTAATCAGAGTTCGAATTCCTGTTGGGTTCGTCATATTCGCTTACGCACAAATACCTTTGGGAAAGGTACGAACCCACCTTTTCTCCCCTATCTATGGGTTAATTTGTAAGATTTGTATCACTAAACCATTATCTATCTATCTATCTAATTATGTTCATATGTATGTATCTATCTATCTCAGTGTGGTTATATGTAGCTATTTACCTAAATATATATGTTTGTGTGCATGTGTCTTCGTGTGTCTCGTCATTATGTATCTTGGTGTGTTCATATCTATCTATCTATCTATCTATGTATCTATCTATCTATCTATCTATCTATCTATTTCAGAATGTTCCTTCCTTCATTTCTATCTATCTATCTATCTATCTATCTATCTATCTATCTATCTATCTATCTAATTCTATTCATATGTATGTATCTATCTATCTCAGTGTGTTTATAAGTAGCTATTGATCTAAATATATATTTGTGTGTATGTGTCTTCGTGTGTCTCGTCATTATGTATCTTGGTGTGTTCATATCTATCTATCTATCTATCTATGTATCTATCTATCTATCTTGCTGTGTTCATTTATCTATCTATCTATCTATCTCTTTTTTCTCGCTTTCTATATCAATATATCTTCTCTTTTCAGCTGCAGATTTCTTTTTGAATAAAGTAATGGAGTAAAATTACCAACCAACCTTGCTTATAGTACTACCTTATAGATGTGCTACCATATGAAACTACACACACGCAGTTCTAGGAACGCCATCTGTTGGAAAACAGGGAGAACTTATTCAAGGTCCTAATAATTTATAAACACTTTCATCATTAATCAAAACTAAAACAGATTTTTACAAAAACAACATTAAGATCAGCTATAGCTGTGTCACTAACATCTATAAATCAGTATTCCAACATAATAATATTATATTAAACAAATATCTGACCAACCTACACAACAAATGTAAACTTTCAAAAAAATAACTGCAACTACCTAAAATACAAGATCTGCCCCTTGAACTGATTTTATATGTTTGAAATTACTGTATATCAAAGTAGCATCCATTCGGTAATGATGTTAAATTTGATTTGGGTTTCACCGAAATTCTTCTGTATTTCGTTTCTACCATCATCAAATAAAAGTACGCAATATGAAAATGCAAAAACTGCACTGATCTCTGTAAATATTTCTGACAATTAAAGAATGATAATAAAAATTCTTTTATCTTCTAGGAAATCATAACAAAAGCTAAATCTTATAATGGGAAAAGAAATAAATGTAATTTATGCCTTACTGAAAAATTAGTTATCTTAAAACATTTAAATAACTCTAGCTTATTAAACAAGAAAAATGAATTAACGATTACATGAAGGCATAAAAATAAACATCTGCTTTAATACGTTGAGCCACATTAATTTTTTAATATAGATTATTTTTTAATTGTTGTAGTGAAATACCCTGTCCTACTCAGGAATGGATGTGGCCCGGGTTATAAAAGACTGGAACTAGAATGAGCGACAGAGTGTTCGTGATTATACGAGAATCTTCGTCATGATACCAGAGTGATCGTGATTATACGAGAGTCATCGTGATTATACGAGAGCCCTCGTCCTTAGACGAGAGTTATAAGTCATTAGACGGAAGCATTCTTCACAAGACGAACGCATACGTCCTATACAGAGACATTGCCTTCTTGAGTGTTATACCTGTTAACTGTTCGTTGGTGTACGTGTATTTGGTTTATTCTACTGAGGTATAATAAATCTCTATTCATATATCCTCAGTGTTAAGAATTATTTCTTGCACTATTCTTTCTCTGTTTATCCCCTTTCGAGATATAACATTAATATAAACCATGTTTCACAAAAAATCAAGTAATCTCGTTTTATACTTAGTAATATAAAATTTTATTTACAAATTTTAAATATTTTTAACTGTACAAACGCCTTTTATTTTAAACTCCAAATATCTTTAATTTAAAAAACTGCAACCCGAGTATAATATATACCTACACTAACATTGCGATAACAAAATGTTTAATTAAATGACGGTCAGTTTATACTCGGCACCTAAAGATAGCGTTGTGCATAAAACTCCAAGTCGTACTACAGGTAAGGAATAATATGTATATTTAATGATATGTACTTAATTGATCTGTTGTATTATATCGAGCACTGTTTTACTAACACCAGTACTATATATATATATATATATATATATATATATATATATATATATATATATATATATGACGCCATCCGCCCCCCGGTTTACGGCTGTATGCTGCATGCGTTAACTGGTCATAAGTTAGTCGCACTCGAGTCTGCAGCTGTTCGCTTCAGTTCCGCCCCCAGGTGATCGAAGGTGTCAAATGATCGGTCGAAATCCTTCACTTCCTCTGCCACGTTGTGATTTCTGATCTCAGAGAAAGTTACAGACCTGAGAAAAAAGGGCGATCGTCTTCGTACAGCACTCCTCGAAAATTGAAAACCAAGAGGCGGTTGGGAGCATAATGGAAAAATAAGGGAAACAGACGAGAACAAAAAAAATAACAAGACAGTAGCGAAGGCCAGTCTATGTGAACTAATTATATTGTATCTCTTTGTAGAGCAAAACAGAGAGATTAAAAAAATACGAATTAAAAGAAAATACAATCTAACTTTTTTCAGAGTTCACAAATTACTGCTGCTACTATGTTTGTTTTTTGTTAGAAGTAGTACAGTCTTTATGCCCCACTGCCCTTGGGTTCTGCTTAGAGCGCTGTACATATTACTAGCTTCACTTCACTTTAAGACCGTTTCAATATGGCATAGGGTGGTAAGTGATCGGAATGTTCCTCCATTAAACATCTAACGTCACCTTCGTGCATCTGACTTAAATCACTCGTCTATAGTTTTCGCCATTCTGGGAGTTTGGAAACACAATTCTGTATATTCACCTGTTAGCGTTAATTGCAATTCCATCCTTATGTGGGTGGTCTCTTTCCAAAAACGACCGATAATTTCCATTTTTAGTCAATCCTTTATTTACTACTTAGAAAATGAAAGGGGGCGAATAACAACAAACAAAGAAGAAAGAAACAGGATCCTCGCCTCTCGCAGGGCCAGTTGGATATTGTTAAATTGTTATCATATCAGTCGATGTCAATTTCGTGACTGCCTTCTGCTACGCCTTTCTTCTTCAATCTCCTGTCCTTCTTCTTCAAGCTCCTGTCCACCCTAGTGCTTTTTCCTTCCTCCTTTTTCTAAGAAAAAGAAAAAAATTACATACACACAGAGTTATTTTCCGAATATCTATTCCGGGGTTCGAATCCAGAGTCCGTCATACTTGGCTTAATGTGTGTGCATAAGGAACTCTTACAGCGTTACAATGTTTATATACCATATATCTATCTATCTATATATATATCATGTTTATATTCCATATATATATATACTATAGTCATGCGCAGACAGATCTGTTTCGCTGTATTACAGCTCATCAGTACGGCTTAGACTCCGTTCGCTTCCTAACCCAGGATTGAAACCCGACCGAATCGGCGTCAGTCGGCGATTCTACCCCTAGGCCACGAGCTTTCGGTAGAAGAAGGCAGGCTTTTTAGCACGTATAAACAAGCCCAATAGCTAGAGTACGCCAATTCATTATCGAATGAGCGATGACTATATATATATATATATATATATATATATAGTGTTCATATACCATATATATATATATATATATATATATATGGGGCGAGGGCATATAAACATTTTTCAAAATTATTGTGGTTTTATTGAAAAACTCATTGTTTAGTATTTTTTCAACGCATGTTTTGCTTCAATGTGAACATAAAGCCATGACTATAAAAATAAAAATACTATATTAAATAAAGTGTCTTTGCTTCAGTGAATTGGCTGTTAAATATATTCAATAATAAATAAATATACGAGCTGAATCTTCGTAATGCCAAAAGCGGCCTTAAATATGTTGTAAGCGGCCCGCAAACGACGTCATTAAAACTGTGAAAACATGATTGAAATTCATGAGGTTCAAAACATCAAACGCCATAAAAGAAAAATTAAATAAATCAAGATTTTCTTGACTTGAATTACAAAACTATAACATACAATTTATTTAGTACTAGCAGTATATCCCGGCGTTGCTCGGATGTAATGAAAGCTTTAAAACTAACCCATGATCCTGGAGCTCAGACTCTTTGGACGTTGGCACGAAAGACTACAAAGCAATAGTTGTTTCCAGTTAAAGCGAAACCGTAGACTGAAAGAAAAATGAATGGATGTGAGTCAAATTTTGATTTCCTGATATCTATATCAAATAAGTTATTTTCGTCGTAAACTGAATTTTGAAGGCTAAATAAGTCCTCTGAATAAATGGTATCATTGCTGAGACTAAGAACCACAATTATACCTACTTAGAGCCAAACCCGAAGCACAAACTAAAATAAAAAGGCTGGAAAAATACAGACATACAGGCAGATAAACAGAGACACACACAAGCATCTTAACTTATATATATATATATATATATATATATATATATATATATATATATATATATATATATATTATCGTTTTCTGCACTATTGTAAGAGCTGCAACCTTGAAACTTCTGAATATCGTTTCTTATGTCTTTGTCTATGAGTGTATCAAATTTGATTAAAATCAGACTACTCCTTCTATAACCCGATTTTTTCGATTATCGATTTTCGGTATTTATCGGGGGTACCTCGACATAAAACTTAGCTAAGAACACTCGCAGACGCTTATAGAACAACTGTGTAAATTTTCAAGAAAATCGGATCAGCCGTTTCGGAGTCTATAGGTAACGGACACACACACACACACAGATAAAATTCCATTTATAAGTAAGTTTAGATGTCAAAGGGTGGTTTGAAAACGGAAAGTATATGAACGTTGTGACGTAATGGATAGTGAATGAGAAATAGGAGAGCCGAGTTCGAATTCCAGTCGAATTCGTTTCATTCACTTATGCAGAAATACCCTTCTGAAGGGTATTAATCCACCTCTTCTCTTTCCAGCTATAGGTTGAATAGCCAGTCAGATTAGGCTCTATAGCCTTGGCTGGCAACCAGTCTACCGCAGAAAGAAATGGCAACCTACTGTGGGAAAACTTCTGCTTAGTCACTCATGGATCGAAAGCGACATGATCGCTCAAGCGTGTATCACGTATAGTAATTAGCTGACTGACTGACCAAAAGTAAAGAAAATTAAAAACACTTTCTTTTTTGTCGTCAATAAAACTTATATATATATATATATATATATATATATATATATATATATATATATATATATCCGCCGACAAATCTGTTTCGCTGTATCACAGCCCATCAATACGTTTAGACAGCCAATTGTTTTATGCCCAGTATTGCAACCCGATATATATATATATATATATATATATATATATATATATATAGTTGTTACAATGGTTTTATACAGAGACGACGGTCTCATGATAGAACAAAATTCCACACACTTTAAAACAGACAAAATAAGAAAACTTATCTACAGAGAATTTAAAAGTTTAAACCTAAAAGTAATAGTCAACACAAATTTAAAAGTAGAAAACTTCCTCGATGTAACACTAGATTTAGTTAACAATAATTACCAACCATACATAAAACCCAACGATTACCCACTATACATCCACCCAAAGTCAAACCACCCCACTAGTATAATCAAACATACACCCTCCTCCATAGAATGTAGAATTCGTAAAAACTCGTCCAGTGAAGAAATATTTAACAAACACAAAAGTCCTTAAAAAAGAAAATGTTTAACAAACACAATAAGTCCTTTATAAAAGTGGCTACAAAAACCAAGACATCCAATATATAACAACCTATAACCATAAATAGAAATAGAAAAAT
The DNA here is from genome assembly GCA_037127315.1 of Ascarosepion bandense. Taxonomy (NCBI): domain Eukaryota; kingdom Metazoa; phylum Mollusca; class Cephalopoda; order Sepiida; family Sepiidae; genus Ascarosepion; species Ascarosepion bandense. The sequence continues at coordinate 85,808 of JBBBDQ010000654.1, forward strand.
CATTTGGTACACACCTCCTTTCAACCAAATGATAAACACCAAGTTAGGACAAAAGTTCCTGAATTTAATTAAAAAATACTTCCCCACCAATAACCCTCTTAGTAAAATCTTCAACAAAAATACACTTAAACTAAGCTACAGTTGCACAAACAACCTAGAAAAAATCATAACAAATCATAACAAATATATCCTAAATCAACACGCAGATCAAAATAAAATTGACTACCAAAATACAATAGAAAACAACAATAAAATCCTATGTAATTGTAGAAACCCCAACAACTGCCCACTACAGAATAAATGTAAAATAAACTCAATAATCTATCAATGCAACGTAACATCAATTGAAAACCCCACTATAAATAAAGTGTATATCGGATCAATTAAGAACACCTTTAAGCAGCGCTGGTACATGCACTTAACTTCATTCAAAAACAACTTATACCGAAACCAAACATTTCTTTCTGCATACTTTTGGAAGGTAAATGACTCAAAACAGAAACCCAAAGTAAAATAAAAAATCCTAGAAAAAACTAGATCTTGCAACTCACATAACGATATCTGCCCTTTATGTTTAAGTGCAAAGCTACACATTCTAAAGTATCCCAACAGTAGCAAACTATTAAACAGCAGAGACGAATTAGCAGTATTATGCAAACATCGCAAATATTTCTCGTTAAAATTTAAATAAACAAAAAATCACTTCATCCACACAACCCACCAAAAAATGCAATAAATACACATAATCAACCCTCTAAATAAATATAACAAAAAACGTAGAAATAAAAGAAAATAAATCCCACACCACACCAACGATAATTCCATCTACCTGTAAATGGTAGTAAAATAAAAAAAACTATCGACACTGCAAAAAAAAAACAAAAAAACCATATATCCCAATATAAAACAACCTAAACTAAACGAAAAAGCGACCTGCCCAAAACTAAGTTACCCCATATCCTTCTCCAAACCAAATAGCAGCACCTCAAGAACCATGAACGAACGACTAGACCATTCTAAAATCTCACACCACATATATTTACATCGTTCTCATTAACAACGACACCACTTCCACCACATCCAGACAAGATAAATAAGAAACCTGTCTTAAACTAAGCCACCTCCCTTAATCCATATCTCTAAGACTACAATACGGCCGACAGAATCAGAATAAGCTCCCAACCCCACTTTCACTTAAACATCATATCACCACAGATAAACCGTTTTCATCATTTAATTTTCATTTCAACTTCGTCACCCGATGAGAAGCACCTAATAGGTAGCTTCGGAACGCGAAAATTTTTGTGTAGTGATACTATGAATTTATAAACCACTGTAACAAATAGAACAATATAACGCTCTACGTTTGTATTGAGCACTTTATAAAAGTAAATGCATGAACAACAGGTTAAAAAACCTACGAGTTCCACAACTTTGTTACAATATATATATATATATATATATATATATATATATATATATATATATAATAAAATTCCGAATTCTACATAGGTTGTATAGCTATTTCAGCAAGAAAAATCTCCTTTCTTCAGCAACGATGAAAAATAAATATATTTTATTTCAAATATGTTTCAAATATTCACATACCAGAAGTAACCCCAGAACATATCCATACACAGGAAATTTACATAAAAAGTGGGGATTTAAAAAAGAATTCCGGTATGTGAATTTTTTAACCATATTTGAAATAAAGTATTTTTGTTTTTGATCGTTGCTGAAAAAGCAAGATTTTTCGCGTTGAAATAGCTATTCAACGTATGTAGAATTTGATATTTATTTGATATAATATACATATTAAAAAAATACATATACATATAATATAAAAAATACATGTACATATAATATAAAATAATTTATTTGATATAATATACATATTAAATAAAATAATTTATATAATTTAATATAATTATAATTATAAAATAATTTATATAATTTGATATAATATACATATTAAATAAAATAATTTATTTGATATAATATACATATTAAAAAATACATATACATATAACATAAAAAAATACATATACATATAATATAAAATAATTTATTTGATATAATATACATATTAAATAAAATAATTTATTTGATATTATATACATATTAAAAAAATACATATACATATAATATAAAAAATACATATACATATAATATAAAAAATACATATACATATAATATACATAATTATTTGGCTACGTAAATAGATAATACTATTTACATTGAGCCTTCCACCTAGCTCATGTTTCATATTAGTAAAATTAATATTAATAGGATTTGGTTTTTGGGATTTTACCTTCATGCTTTCCATTTGTTGAAGTTAATATATATATATATATATATATATATATATATATATATATATATATATATAGTGGGTAGCAAAAGTATTTAACACATCAGTGTTTATAAATTTCACTAAAAATTGTTCATCTTGCCAGATATTTACTTCAAATATTCGTCTAACTAAATATAGAATAAAATAAAGAAACAATGTTTTCTGTACTTTTATTACGAATTTTTGGGATTTTATTGAGAGCAAAGGTATTTGACACGATTTGTTAATATTCAGAAGTATATCCTCTGTTCTACCTTACAGCCTCTGTAGTTTTCAGTGAGCTTCTTGCATGAAGATCTTGGCAATTTCACCCATTCTACTTCACAGACTTTTTTAGATCTCTTGCGTGTACTCTTAAATTCAAGTTTTTTCCATAAATACTGGGCTTACGGCCATATCACGTTGAATACACCGGTTCTCGCTCGATTACCGAAGTTAAGCAACGTTGAGCCTGGTCAGTACTTAGGTAGGTGACCGCTTCGGAATACCGGGTGCTGTAAGCGTTTAGTGACGGATGTGCGTTATGGTGCAGTGGATATCGGCTCGGAAAGAGATGTCGGTGAGCCGAGTTCGAATTCCAGTTGAATACCCTGCATTTACTTAAGCATTGGTACCCTTGGGAAAGGTATTAATTCCTCCCTTCCCTCCAGTTATGGGTTAAATAACAGGGTAGGACTTGAGGTCTCTGCCCTTAAAAACAAATCCCAATGAACCTTGATACTCGAAAAGGAGAAAGTATTACTAGGCACTAAACTTATATAAAAAAAAAACAACAATAAATTGTTGAAAAAGAAAAAAGTATTACCAGCAATAAATAAATAAAATTTAGTTGGCAATAAATGACCCGCTTTCGAGTTATTTGTCTTCTTTTGAAATTTTGAAATCTTGTTCGAACTTGGACGCAGGATTGTGTCCAAGTTTGAACCAGATTTCAACTTGTTTGGTAGATTTTCTATTACCACAATGTTTGATTTGATTTGTTTCTTTGTTTTTGATGAGAGGCTTATTGACCTCCATCGTTTGTTTAATGGCCAACCCTAACCCTACCATATCACAAGCTTTAACCACATATTTCTTTCACACAATCTTATAATTTAGAAGTAAATAAAAACAAAAAAAACAAAACTGATAAAAATACAAGCGGCAAACAAAAAGAAACTAAAAAAAATTGCAAACACAAACACATTTTTAAAAAAATTAATGTCTAAAATTGAAACGTCTACTCACCTTCATAACCATTTGTAAAAGAAACCGCCATTTCATTTGGTGGGCTCAACGCAAAAATGGGGTGTCTATTTTAAATAAGAGTATCCACCATTATAATAACATTTGATATATATGGAGGACGCAACGCCTAACGCAAGAAATTTGTTTAGCTTCTGTCATTCAGTTACGCACACCAAGTCTGAGATAGATAGATAGATAGATAGATAGATAGATAGATAGATAGATAGATAGATAGATAGATAAGGAACACACATAGATAGATAGATAGATAGATAGATAGATAGATAGATAGATAGATAGATAGATAGATAGATGTGAACAGACAGGGGCTAAACTGAATGAAAAGTGAGAATAAGATTGTCTTCAATCAACATTCTAAGTGCGTATCGTCTGACTCCCTAAAACGTAACTTTCCTAATCCTGTCGTTTATATGATCTCGAACACCGACCTACGATGCCGAACTAATTTCAGCTTACAGTAGGCCAATCGTTTTACTCATCTCTCCCTAACCACTAATTTGTTCGTCTTATCTCTCGATATATCCGTCTTATAGTTATCTTTCTCTTTCTTCAACCCTAGCCGACACACAGTAGACGCACAATTTCTTTCTCACGCAGACACGATCTCTCTCTCTCTCTCTCTCTCTCTGACGGATTTCTATCCAAATTTGATCATCCTGTGAGTTGAAATCTCTCTCTCTCTCACACACACACACACACACACATACACGCACGCACACGCACGCACATACACACACACACACACACATCTTTATTTTTAAGTACGTTTACGTTGATTGTTCCACCTTCTCATTTAGGTCCACTTTTAGCTTCTATTATCAGATGCTTCCGGCTTCTTCCTGACTTGCACTTCACGGACTTTCCACTCAGCTTGCGTCTAAAAATGGCCTCTGTGCAACTAACAACATTTCTGCAAAGACGGTCAGAAAAAAGTCCACTGACGGCTTTTTAAAATAAAACGGCTAACAAAGAAATCAGGGGCGGACATTTGGATTCGAAATATAAAAATCAATTTGCTGGTAGCGGTAGTTGTTCATTTCAGAGCCTGAAAGAAAGGAAGAGAACAGGCGCGAATAGAAAAGCAGTTATAGATAGATAGATAGATAGATAGATAGATAGATAGATAGATAGATAGATAATGATAAAAATTAGATAGATAGATAGATAGATAGATAGATAATGATACAAATTAGATAGATAGATAGATAGATAGATAGATAGATAGATAATGATAAAAATTAGATAGATAGATAGATAGATAGATAGATAGATAGATAGATAGATAGATAATGATAAAAATTTAGATAGATAGATAGATAGATAGATAGATAGATAGATATTAAAACAGGTAAATAAATAGACGAAAAGAGACTGTTAATAAAAAGATTAAATAGTGAGATAGGAACAGACGGGGACAATTTTTCACAAGATTGACATAGATAGATAGAAATGAATTGACTGAGATAGTTATTAAAGATATGACATAGATAGATAGATAGATAGATAGATAGATAGATAGATAGATAGATAGATAGATAGATAGATAGATAATGAACTTCTTCAGTGATGAATAGTATGTACGAATTCCACTTCAGGTGTGGGTTAAGCTTCAGTCGAAATATCCGCTCAAGTCACGGGTTCTAGATGACAGGACACCTGTTTATTCAGACAGGCGAAAATTCAGGGTCTTCTCGGTTATGATCGAATGTCATTAGTTTGATTTTCAAAGTACTGAACGTGACCAACCAGTTACCACCCCCCACTGAAGTCAAAGGGGGGGATAAGCTGCGAAATTATGGTCATCTAGTGTTTTGAAGCTGCATTCATATGGCCGTTGTCTCATCAGCAGAGATATTCACAAAAGATCGGAATATCCTCTTTATGTAAATTTAAAAAAATGTTGAACCGAGAGATGTCTTGAGGACGCCTGCGTTGATCACTTGGGCCTTGAGGAGGTTGTCCATTAACCACTATCTTCCGGGGTCTACCTTTGTTAGCAAGGACTTGACAACTGAGAAAACTTTTCCAGTGATTCCACAACTAGAGAGCTTGCACAGTAACTCTCTATGCTACGCCTAATCAAATGCCTTTGAAATATCTAATTTGATCGTCCTTGAAATGTGTTTGTTGTTTCATGCCTCACTGATTAATGAATAATGACAATTAGACTATCAGCAATGGATCAAGCCGATCAAAATCTGTACTGCTTGTCACTGAAGAGGTGACCAGCAACCTTCTTATTAAGTATATATTCAAAATGTTTACTAATGGCGTTGAGGAGGCTGTTTAGACTATACTGAGACGAGGATAATGATTACCTGCATTCTCAAAAACAGGGTATACATTTGACATCTTCCACAAACTTCTCCTTCAAGCAGGGGTTAAATTGCTTTTGAGAAAATCGGGAAGGATGGGACAATTTGTGCTCTGACGTGAAGAGGTAAAGATCAGAGAGAACAGCTTTGCCTTATCTAACGAGGATGAGATGACATCAGATGTGTTTATGAGAGTGGCCATTGATACTTTTCCTGTATTCAGAATTTGGTTGGATATTTTTTACAGAACTCCCGAAATTGTTGGGTTTTTGACCTTGGCCTGTACTGCTTGTGCATAGCTACATTTTTAATTTTCTTGAACGCTCTTGCAATACTTTTGGGCAGTTCTGAATGCAACAAGTGTCTAAAAACACCATTCCCTGTTATAGATATTGTAGTAGTGAGTACAGTCAAAAGATTTGGAGGCAGTATGTTTGTAGAAGGCTGACAGAGGCACTCCTTAAGATCTTAAGCCGTTCTAGTTTGCTTTCTTGTGCCGAAAAATTGTTCTAGGGAACGTTACATCAGGGGATACCTTTGGTTTAGCACCGGCTTTCACTAGTTAATTGTCTGGAGTTACCAGGTGGGTATAGCAATTTCGCAAAACATTTTTCAGGAAATGATGTGAGGAAAGGTCATGGTAGGAAAGGTCATGGTAGGAAAGGTCATGGTAGGAAAGGTAAGCGAAAGGAAATGAGTAAACATCAACCGTAAGAAGACATACTGTGCGGTTGTCATTAAAAAAAACAAGCTCAAGAAGCCAACTACGAAATAAAGTTGTCAACATCAAACAAATACAGTTTAAGAGAGGATGAAAAATACCTTAGATTTGAATATGCACTGGATTAGTCCAATTTCACTGTAAGCTGGGAAATATTCGTACAACGAGCTTTTTAACCGCAACAACTTTAATATACTCTACCGGAGCTGGAATTACCGCAGCTGCTGGCACCAGACTTGCCCTCCGGTTGGTCCTCGTTAACGGATTTGAAGTGCATTCCGATCGCGGGGCCTCGACAGAGTCCCGCGTCGTTATTTTTCGTCACTACCTCCCCGTGCCGGGAGTGGGTAATTTGCGCGCCTGCTGCCTTCCTTGGATGTGGTAGCCGTTTCGCATGCTCCCTCTCCGGAATCGAACTCTGATTCCCTGTTACCCGTAGTAACGACGGTAGGCACTTAACAGACCGTCGACAGTTGATAAGGCAGACCCTCGAGAGAATCGTCGCCATATTTCACCGTAAGCTGGGAAAGGTCCTTTGAACGTTCACAAGACAACGAATGATGAAAACAAACGCCATGTTAAGAAATACGCACGCAAACACATTTTCCGAGATATGCATGTGCTATATCCAGAGATTTACTTGCTCGGTCGGTATGGGTAGATAAGGGACAAAGTATGACAACTTCTGTCACCCCCCCTATTCTTTCTTCCTACCAGACACTATACCCATCTATACACCACGATGTGTGACTAACAATGCATACGTGGAATAGCCGTTTTTTCGAACTTCGAGTCATACTTTGATGTATGTTGACGTTTTGTCCACAAATGAATGCCTTAAAGATGGTGGATGGAAAGTTACACTCCCGGCATATTAGGCTCTGTGAATTTCGGAAAGGAGTAAGCATCGGAACTGCGACAAAATAACAATTTATTTGAATCGAACAGTTTGGCAGTTTTCGTCAGGGATATTTTAACTTAAAAAATCAAGTATGCTCGAGGCAAATCTCGGAAGTCGAAGAAAACCCTCTCGATGAAAACCCCCTCGCGGAGAATAAAAAGAAAGGTTCAACAGAAGAAATTGCTAAGAGTTTCAAAATCGCACATCACTATTCTAATTGAGTATCTTCATAGAACAATTTTTGTAGACATTTTAATGGGTTTTTTTTTTAATGAAACATATTTGTTTACTATGATTGGATATGCATCATGTATATTCTTACCACTGAATTGATTTCTCAAATTAACTCCCGAATTGAGCTTCAATTTCTGGACAATCTCTGGAGGTATATTTTGACATTATTACTTGTGATCTGACTTTTTGCACCAATTATCTGTGTTCTTTTCTTTTTTTTTCTTTTTTTAATCATATCACCCCGAGCAAGGCAGTAACGCCACTGATGTGCAGGGGGCTACGTAAGAGTGAAAAGATTGGAAGAGGGAAGACCGGAAACCACATCCTAAACAGGAAACAAGGGATGAGCCTCTTCACCCGTTCAATAGACGTGGGTGGAGTGTGAACCGGGCGATATGAATTTCATATCAGCTCTGCAGCTCTCCAGAAAGGACCTCTTGCCAATTAAAAGAAATATATCTAATCTCAACTAGCATTCTTCATTTGAATAGTCTTCAGTTCTTTTCCAGATTTAACATATCAACCTCTATACCTTATTTAATGGCAGAATATAAATATTTTATGTTACTTATTTTAAGCTTTAGCTACAAATATTTTGTACATAATTTTATACTTTCAGGGCAAAGTTATGTTTTTAGAGACATATTTTTTTATCGTAAAATGTATTAACATCCCTAAGAGAACGTACCAATATACCAATAGATAACCTGATGTAGATGCTAACTTTCTGCACATAAATAACACACTTCGGAATGGAATCAGATATATATCGACAGAATGAATGCTTAGCAATGGGCTCACCATTATCACCATCATTGGCTGACATATATATGAAGTATTTCGAAGAGATGGCATCAGAATCCACATCACTAAAGACAACTATATGGCTGAGATACGTAGATGACATCTTCATTATCTACCCACACCAGGAAGAGGTCCAGCTACTAGTGAATCATGTGAACTAAATAAGTTCAAAAGAAAACAACAACAAACTGGCCTCGATGTATTAATATCTTTAACAAAGAATGGTCGAATATAAGAAGTTCTCTACAACATAACAACTACCCAGAGTACATGACAACAGCTCTAATAAACGTGGAATGGAGGATGCAGGAGCATAGCAACACTCAGGAAACAGTCTCCATCTGCACAGGGATTATTGAAGATAATGCAAGAGACCGGTGGTCCATCTAATATTAGGACGACCATCAAAAGTGGTTCTGCACTTTGGAAATGCCTCTCTCGTGTAAAACCTTCAGTAGAGAAGAACATGACTAAGAACTGTGTTTACGCCATTCCATGTAGTTGCGGAACTAAATATAAAGAATAAGCGGATCGTCCCCTTAAGGTAAGACTGAAAGAACATCGAAAACTTGTAACACGGGGGGAAATAAAAAAAAATCAGGCGTAGCTGACCTGATATGCAGGGAGAAAGGGGATCACCGTCCTCTATGGGATGACTTTGAAATAAAAGATAGAGAACACCATTGAACATTACGGAAACTTAAGAATCAGCGCATATGCTTGGCTGCAAAAATCTCCTAAGCCGGCAAAGAAATTAATACAATATGGGAACCAGTAATACGGAGTGCCAGAAAAAAATCCTTAGCTGCAAAATTACATGAGCTCTGGTATAAAAAAAAAATCATGATTACTGATGTAACAATATTTAACGGAACGGAGGTAATTAATTTTTAACTATAATTGGAAAATCTTTTAATTACTACTATAGATCAGAAGAAAACGTACTAAAAGAATTTTTCTTTATTCTCCGAATATGAGCGAAGAAAAAGAAACAAAAGGCAACAAGTTCTGTTTTCCTTGTTGATATTCTAAACCTGAGGAGGAGAGAGAGAAAGAAGAGAAAGAAAAAAGAGAAATAAATTTGTTTTTTTGTTTTTTATTCTCATAAAATACAAGAATAGACATTGGAATTTAAAAGAATTGGGCCACCCATGAAAGGTAACAAGTTTTGTTATTCTGTTGTTATTTTAAACCTGAAAGAGAGAGAGGATAAGTGGACAAGTGTTGAAGTGAGAAGCGGGTTCAAAACCGAAAGGAGATTTTACTTTTTATTATTGTACTCAAAGGCATTGTCTTGCTCTCATGAATTGTAAAAAGAAATAGATAACATATATCCAATCCAAAGTCGAAGGCTGGATTAGTGATTCAGCGAAGAAACATTTAGGCGTCATATCCGAAATTAGGTGAATGAAAATTCCTTTGACTCAGTAGAATTGATAACAAAGGGAATGGAGAATCAGCCTGGCTAGCCTGACGTTAAACAGAAAAGAAAATTAAAGCAGATAAATTTTTTTTCTGTCATCTGAAAATATCTGTGACTCGAAAATAGATATTGAAAACGCAGATGAGGAAATCCTTATCTAACAAACAAACTCGTCTATATCTTTGTCTAGTTGTTTTGGGCGAAACAAGGAAGGGACATAGTTCAAAAGGTTAATTTTGATTGATTAAAAAATCCCAAAATTGTTTCGTGAGAAAGAAAATTCGCCGGTTAAGTCTAGCCCAGAAAAGGGGTATGGGAAGATGATGTCATAAGACTGAGAGGAATCTCATTGGTCCTGTGAACCAGCGAAATGGGGAGACGACCAGCAGTTGACGTCATGGAAATAAGACTAATCCCATTGGGTAAACCGAAGGCAGCAACGTGTAGCAGCTAACCTCAGCATTTTATTGGTTGCCGAGATGATGGGTTAAACACTCGGCGTCCGTCAGCCCCACACCATGGCATGGGCATAAATACAGGGTCCCGAGGGACCAAAAGTTGAGTTGATTGGAGTTGGAATTCCAGTCGAGTTCCCGGCCCAGAGATGTAACGACAGAGATAGGCGCCATGCTGTTGGGCGCCAACCAGAGTTAAAGACAAACACGAAGAGATTTTGCAGACAAAGTTTTGAAATCGCCAACTGAATGCTGTTTTCAGTTAGACTTGCAGTCCGAGTAGCAGAGAGTTCGTGTCCCGGCCCAGAGACCCACGCAACTGGGTTGCAACCATAGAAAAATCGCCGCATGCCAAAGACAGTTCCCAGCTGAAGAAGTAAAGAGACAGAGAGATAATTGTCATGCCGTTGGGTGCCAACCGTAGAGAAGCCTGTCGCCAATCAACTAACCAGTGTTTGTGAAAGTGATCCAGCCTGGAACAAGAAATCCACCTCGATTCCGATTCCGAAGACGAACCGCACCAACCTACCCATAGCCCAGCACTTCGGCAATTTCCGCAACATTCCGGAGAACAAGAATCAAGTTGACTAGACTTACGACGAACTTAGAACTCCGTTCGGAGCAGCGCGCTGCGGCTAGTCAGATTTCTCGTTTATTGCTTAGGAGGATAATTCGATTTACTTAAGAGACTTCCGTTCCGCTACCAGTTTGATAGAAGCAGGGATTGGGAATTATCCAAAAGACTATTGTGTGAATTACTTTTTTTCTGTATATAAAGACGTTCTTTTGGAACACTTCAGACGTCGGTCCACTCATTTTCTTGGTGCTATATTTCTTTCTTTTATTATTCAATTGTGTGCACGCTTCCTGGTTTGGTTTAGTTCGGCAGAGAGACAGCTAGTGGACTACCTTGTGATCAATCAACACAACGTGGGACAAGGAAGATCACCGTGAACAGAATCAATCTACGACCAGCTATCTGGATCGAAACCAACAGCGACCGGCCCGGGTAGTGGCATACTGAGACATTAGGTTTATAAGACCCAAAATTCATACAATGATGTCCTCAAGGATAAAATCGTTGGTGAGATCCGGTGACTTGACCCAAATAGTTATGAGTTCAAGACCTAGCTATGTAAATAACTTACGGAGTTGAGTTAAACTGAGACATTCAGAAGAGACATGAAACATGGAACGAGAACAATATATCCCAGTGATCGAAATAAAGGTTTGGTTAGAAATTCCAAACACCTGAAGAAGGCCAGAGCGTACAACGGCCGAAACGTCGTGATTATAGCAATAAAGATGACGACGACAATTAGAATAATGTAAATAATATAAATACTACAACAATTTCAGAAGTATAGACAAATAAAATGAATTGTTGGTAATTTTACTATAAATATGTATTTTTAATTTTTAGTGTTGCAGTGATTGTCATTTTGCTGTAAGAAATTATTGTTGGTCATTTTATTATAAAAAAAAGTACTGCTGATTTTTGTTTGGGTGTTCTCTGTTTGCCCATAACTAGGACCCTAACATGTCAGGGTGGACCTGGGAAAAACAGCAATTAAGAAGTGGCTCCATGCTCCTCAAAACCTTCAATCTCTCGAACAGAAGCTTTGCTGCTGGATGTAGTTTATCGTCATACCCAGAAATTACTAAGTCGTTTTGTTCTATCAATCAGTCAAGTGCCATACGTGATACACGCTTTGGGAGATCATGCCTCATTCGAGACATGACTAACTGGGCAGAAGATTATCCCGCAGTAAGTCGGCATTGCTTTCTGTGGTAAACTGGTTGCCAGTCAAGTCTATAGAACCCAATCTGTCCTGTTATTTAACCCATAACTGAAGGGAAAAGATGGATTAATAATGATATTTGTGCGTAAATGAATGCAAAGAATTCAACCGGAAATTGAACTCGGCACCCCGATTTGTCGTTCCGAGTTGATATCTACTGCACCACAACGCAGAAACACCATTGAGAGATAACATGTAGTCTGTCCACTCGAAAGCAGAAAGTACACTTATTATCACAGGATATGATACAGAGCCGGTTTAAAATGGAGAGTTCAAGCGCGTGCATATGAGCTATGTCTAAAAGTGGCCCGGTACCGCAGCCAACGCAGCGTTTCCGTTGATATTCCACCGACCCTACATCTTTGGTGCAACGAATGATGTGATACTGCAAGGCTGAAATACCCTGGACCAGGCATCTCTCTATTACTCTATTTGAAAACAGAAATACAAGTGAGAGATAAAATGGAGTTTGGCCGCCTGAAAGCGGATTGACTTTACTTGCCGCCAGTGTGGATGCACGCTTTCATCCTCCATTGAATCATATCACGCCGCTGGCATGATGTCACACAATGGGGAATGAGAGCGTACGTCAATATTACTACCGACCCCACATTTAATGCATTGAAGGAAGTATTGCCTTGGGGAGCTGTTTCCCCCAAGACCGTGCACCTTTCAATATTTTTTTCATTTGCGTTGTCCAAAGACCGAAACACAATTGAGAGATAAAATCTAGACTGTCTTCTTAATAGTGTTTTTCTCATATTCTCTGACATTCAGCTTCAAAGAAAGGGAGAGGGAGAGGGGATAAAAAGTCAGAGAGAAGAGGAATAATTCAATTCGGGTAGAAAGAGACAGAAAAATTTAGCGAGAATGATAATTGTCTATATTTCTGAGATGAGGTAGTATTTACAGTATTTACATTATTCGGACGATTGTCCTCATCTTTGTTGCCAGTTGTACAACGTTTAATAATAGATCATTCTATTTGTCTATATTTCTGAGATGAGGTAGTATTTACATTATTCGGACAATTGTCCTCATCTTTGTTGCCATTTGTACGACGTTTAATAATAGATCATTCTATTTGTCTATATTTCTGAGATGAGGTAGTATTTACATTATTCGGACAATTGTCCACATCTTTGTTGCCATTTGTACGACGTTTGGGCCATTGTACGCTCCGGCCTTCTTCAGGTGCTAGGAATTTCGAACCGAACCCTTTATTACAATCACTTGCAGGAAGCCTCGATTGAAAATCATGATTTATCTCCCTCTAACCTTTCAAATTACTTTTTCACCACTGCTGTAGCCTGGTATTGAACTCACAACTCTAAGAGTCAAGTCAGGAACTAACCAATATCTATATCCACTGAGCCATGTGTCTTTAAGGAGTTCTTTTTTTAAAGAAAAAAAGAACTTGAAGGTGTGTGAGAGAAAGAAAAATGTGTCCGTATTTGTCATGTATTGTGTCTATGTGTTTTAGTGGTTGTATTGCCTTGCTTAGAGTGAAATGATAAACAAAAGTTTGTCCGCCTGAGGCAAGGTACTACATTTTGCCGGACAAAGGGGAAGTGTTTTTAATTTTTTTTTTTCTCTCCGATTGGCATGTCCGTCGATATTTAGTTTTATTAAGAGGTTCTCGCCCATCCGGCGGCTGACACTAAATTAGTAGTTTTTACAGTGTGAGCGTTGTTAATTTAACTACTTAACCAACACTTGGTGAAGTTCACGAACATGACTAATGCCAAATATTTCCTTTTCACGCCGCTTAGCATGCTGTCTGGCATTCGCATCCGGTTGACAAAAAAATGTAATGGTGTCCAAGAAGTCTGTCGTTATTAATTCGAGGAAATCTACCTGGCCGTGCAAACTTTGTTTGAGAAACGGCAGAAAGAGATGATTTACAGAAAGTGGAAATGGCTACACACACTATCCCTTTTCTGTTTCTCTCTCTCTCACTCGCTCACTCTTACTTTCTGTCTCCCTCTCTCTCACTCGCTCACTCTTACTTTCTGTGTCTCCCTCCCTCTCTCTCTCTCTCTCACTCGCTCACTCTTACTTTCTCTGTCTCCCTCCCTCTCTCTCTCACTCGCTCACTCTCTATCTCTCTCTCACTCGCTCACTCTCTGTCTCTCTCTCACTCGCTCACTCTTACTTTCTCTGTCTCCCTCCCTCTCTCTCTCACTCTTACTTTCTCTGTCTCCCTCCCTCTCTCTCTCACTCGCTCACTCTTACTTTCTGTCTCCCTCCCTCTCTCTCTCACTCACTCTTACTTTCTCTGTCCCTCTCTCTCTCTCTCTCTCTCTCTCTCTCTCTCTCTCTCTCACACACACACACACACACACACACACACACACAGACACACACACTATATTACAAATACGGACACATTTTTTCCTCTCACACATTTTCGAGTTCATTTTTCTTTTCACACTCATTCTCGCTAAATTTTTCTATCTCTTTCCACGGGAAATATATATATATTCTCTGAAAAACATAAACATGTAGATAATATCAGACAGATTTTGGTCAACAATACGGTGATCCTTACTCATACACACAGTAAGAGGAACCTGCAGATATTGGAGGCCATGTACATCAAATCAAAACAACCAACACTCAATAAAATCAACTTTAAAACAGGAAATAACATATTACATTGCATTTGACTACATGGTTTTGTTGTCATTTCGCGCTATCCCGCGGTCTGACGTCATAAAACCGCATCGCAAATTTAAGAACTGAGTTTATTATTTTTGGTAACTATTGCCGTTGCCAAGCGGAGTTTTATGTCAACACAAAATAAAATCGTCGGTGATGGTGGATTTGATAATATTTCAGTTTAAACTACCTCTCTGAAGATGGCTCATGTGAGCCGAAAGCTTAGAAGAAAACCAATAAATAATTATCCAAATGTTGGAGAATTTTTGTCTTTATTTTCAACTGAAATTAAAGCCTAAATACGACGTTTAGAACGGCTCATGATTAAACATAATAGACATTCATTGTCTCTTATATTTAATAGCATATGTCTAGAAAATATATATATATATATATATATATATATATATGCTCCGACTGACATCAAATCGGTCGAGTTTAGACCCCGGCCCAAAGCAAATAGATGTCTAGCCACACTGATGAGCTGTGATACAGAGAAACAGACTTGTATGTAGATGACTAATATATTATGCTCTCATTACTATTGAGCTCCCTGGACAATATCATCGAAAATGAGGACAAAACTGGAAGCGGCCGAAATGTGGCTCTATAGAAGGATGCTACGGATATCGTGGACTGAGCATACAAGCAACGACGAGGTGTTAGAAAGAATGGCAACAAAAAGGAAATTGATGCTGAGCATCAGGAAGAGACAACTGAAGTTCCTGGGACATGCAATGAGGAAGGAGAGCCTGGAGAACCTGATACTGACTGAACAGATAGAAGGAAGGACAGACAGAGGAAGGCAGCGGATAACATATTTGCAGGGCCTGATCAGGTGGATGACGGAACGGGGGTTGCCAGGAGCAACAGGAGCAAACATACTAAGAGCCACAAGGGATAGAGAGACGCGGAGAGCCATGATCGCCTACGTCCTGAAGGGACAGGGCACATAGAAGAAGAAGAAGAAGAGAAGAAAATTCTAAAAACAATTTCCACTTCTGCGATATATGCATTACTTTTTTTAGGAATGAATTGAGTTCTTTCGGTGATTGGCATACGTATACAACTCTTATATACAATACATTAAAATTTCCGTTTTTAGATTCCATGCGCCTATGGCTTAGTGGGTAGCAACTCCGACTGACACCAAATCGGTCGAGTTTCGTTCCCAGCCAGAAGTAAGTGAATATCTAACCACACTGATTTGCTGCGAAACAGGCTTGTATGTGTATGACGTAAATATATATATGAACGATCAGAATTAATTTCCAGGCACACCAAAAAAAGACTTCCTCTGATCAAATCTGGATAAAAGTGTTTCAGATCCTTAAATAACTCCTCCCTAATATTCAACTTTTTATTTGTTTAAAAATTCCAGATGCGCATTCGACAACATCTCTGTAGTTCTTTGACAATGTTGGAAAATCAGTTATTATAATTCGCCTGAAGATACCAAAAAGTTGAAACCTAGGTTGCGGAAACAACTCGTTTCCAAATGAGAAATATTAAAAAGTTCTACAATATATACTTCTAATACAAATGCGTACTTGTCTAATTTAATTACGACCAAAAACCAGATTAACAATAATTATATATATATATATATATATATATAATTATTGTTAATATATATATATATATATATATATCAGAACACTCTCAGCTATTGGGCGTGTATAATGATAATATACACGCTAAAAAGTCTGCCTTCTTCTACCGAGCGCCCATAGCTCAGAGGTAGAATCGCCGACTGAAGCCAATTCGGTCGTTTTTAATCCTGGGTTAAAAGCAATCGGATGTCTAACCATACTGATGAGCTGTGATACAGCGAAACAGATCTGTCTGCGGATGACTATATATATATATATATATATATATATATATATGCAGGTTTCATTAAAAGTGACAGACAAGATGCGATTAAGTTTCTTTAAGTGATCTTATGATTCTTTCTTTCATTTGAGAAAATAAATTATATAAAAATTGTCCGAAGTTTTTGCTTATCCGAGCGCTTTCGACTAGCCATTATAGAAGATGCATTTTATTTCACGTGTAGCATGATATATGTAGTGTTATATATGTTTATAAATTAGTCTGTCTATTTTACGTTCCGAACACGATAAGCATGCTGTTTGCGTGTTTGTTTTGTTTTTTGTTTTTTGTTTTTTGTTTTTTGTTTTTGTTTTTTTGTTTTTTAATCGTTTCACACCATGCAAGGTGGCAACGCCACTGATGCGCAGGTGTCTACAAAGAGTAAAAGATTAAATAGGAGGAGAGTAAAGAGAAAGATGAACCAATTACAGGAGGTGTCAGAGAAAGGAGCAAGAGAAGGATGGGAATACAGGTGTGATGACAGTTGCAAAGGTAGAGGGAAAAGAAAAATGCAGGATGATGTAGAAAGAACCAGAGTCAATTGGTTGAGAGATAGATATTGACACTGCATTTAAATTCTTGGAGGTTGAAGCCATCAGGAAAAGCAAGAATATGGAAGAGAGTTTCACAGGCGGGAAGTGCGAGAAAAGAAGCTGATGGAGTAGAATTGTCGGTTGCATTTGGTTGATCTAACTGTGAATGGGTGCTCGAGTAAACTCCTGTGGTAGAGGCACCAGTGACTTAAGTTGGTCGGAGTAGAAGCCATGAAAATATTTAGAGAACAGACAGAGGGAAGCCACATCTCGTCGGTGAGAAAGTGGCTGGAGTCAAGCCTCCAAGTCGGTTACTGATTCTTCTTTGGAGCCTATCGAGAACATTGAGATGAACAGCGAGGGCGCCTGACCATATATGATAGCAGTATTCTTATTCGTATTTGATATTATTGAGTGTTCGGTTTTTCTTCTTTTATTATTAATACTTTCATTTGTTTTGTTTTTTGCATGTGAATGAGGCTATAAAATTTGTGTTCGTAACAAGTATGTTACTGATAGGTTTTCATAGGTCTCCTTGTGTGCTTAACAGATTTGTGTTTTGATAGATGCAGAGTAAGTCTTCGAGTCAGTTTCGTAGTTGTATGACTGATATGATTATTTACAAAATTGGGTGAATCAAGAACACGGTTCTTCAAAGCATATGCAAATTAGTAAATAATATTAATTCGTCATAGTTTGGATCTTGCAAGTGAAATGTACAAAGTAACCAAAAAAGATATATTTTAGATATAATCGTTTAATCTGTAGTGAATTATTTCTTGACCACTGACAATCCCTTTTCCTGAGTTTTAGTGCATTCTTATATTAAAATAGTTATTATGCATTTATATTACCGATATATATATATATATATATATATATATATATATGTGTGTGTGTGTGTGTGTGTGTGTGGTTAGTTCTTGAAGGCTATCACATGTACTTAGTAAAAATGAAGGTAAAAAAGGTGTTAGATATTACCTATTTATTATTCATTAATATTTCTTTTTTGTTTCTTTAGTTTTTGCTTTTTTTTGCATGTGGATAATGCTATTATATTTATGTTATCAAAAAGTATGTTACGAATAGAGTTTGGTAGTTCTCTGTGTGTGTGTGTGTGTGTGTGTGTGTAAACGAGATCGAATTGATCTCTGAGCTGAGAGTTGCAGCATGAGTCTTCGCGTCAATTTGTTCTTGACCCGCCCAATAATTATTTCGGCCACACGACTACGAAATAAACGGCATTATTAGAAAATAACAGCGGTAATTATAGTAAACTTAACGCCTAAATATCTAAAATTCAATAAAACATTTATTTACGGAGAACATTTTCTTGTATTTCTTATATTATTTGGGAGTTAAAATATATTTTTTTTTTTTTGTTAATCATATCACTCCAAGCAAGGCGGTAATGCCACTGAAGCGCAGGGGGCTACGTAAGAATGAAAAGATTGGAAAAGAGAAAGCCGGAAACCACATCCTAAACAGGGAACAAGGGATGAGCCTCTTCACCTGTTCAATAGACGTGGGTGGAGTGTGAACCGGGCGATAGTTTAGTCTATCTACTCCAATTGAGAAAAAAAAAAGAAAAGAGTGAAAAGATTGGAAAAGAGAAAACCGGAAACCACATCCTAAACCGGGAACAAGGGATGAGCCTCTACACCTGTTCAATAGACGTGGGTGGAGTGTGAACCGGGCGATAGTTTAGTCTATTTACTCCAATATATATATATATATATATATATATATATAAAGGAGCTTGCGTTATATTACTCAAGTAAATTTTACCAGTATGTTATTGATTATGCAAAAGCGTTCGACAAAATACGCCACAAAGAATTGATCGAGATGCTCAGCACGCTCGATATATTTGGGAAAGACATTCGGGTAATTAGGAATCTCTACTGGCAGCAAACTGCCTGCATACGGACAGGTAACGAATTCAGCAGTTATACAAAGATAGAAAGGGGCGTAAGACAGCGATGTGTATTTTCACTGGATCTATTTAACTTGTACAGTGATAATATTTTGAGGACCCTAGATGTTATGTCAGGATTTGTTATCGGAGGCCACAATCTGAACAACATAAAATACGCAGACGACACAGTGTTGATTGCAGACACGGAAAAGAAACTGCAGAGCCTCCTGCAGAAGATAGGTGAAGAGAGTGACAAGAAAGGACTACAAATAAACTGCAAGAAAACTGAATGCATTGTCATCAGCAAAAAAAAGAAGTTCAAAGTGCCAAATGCAGGTGGAGGATGTTAAAATCAAGCAGGTACGAAAATTTAAATATCTAAATAATTAGGAAGTGTTCTCACTGAAGATAGAATGTGCGACACAGAGATCCAAAGGCGAATTCGCATAGCGAAGGACACGTTCCAGAAGCTGAGTAAAGTCTTAAGACACAGGAAACTTTCACTAGAAACAAAGAGGAGAGTACTAGATTGCTATGTGATATCAGTTCTTCAATATGGCAGTGAATGTTGGACAATATCAACAAAGATGAAGGGAAAACTTGAAGCAGCTGAAATGTGGTTCTACAGAAGGATGCTGCGGATATCATGGACCGAGCATGTGAGCAATGACGAGGTGCTGGAAAGAATGAAAACGAAAAGAAAGTTAATATTGAGCATTAGGAAGAGACAACTGAAGTTCCTGGGACATGCAATGAGGAAAGAGGGCTTGGAGAATCTGATACCGACAGGCGAGATAGAGGGAAAAAGTGACAGGGGAAAGCAGCGGATAACATATTTGAAGGACCTGAGCAGGTGGATCACAGAACGGGGGTTGCGAGATGTTACAAGAGAAAGCGTGCTAACAGCCACCATGCATAGGGAGACGTGGAAGGCCATGATCGCCTACGTCCTGAAAGGACAAGTCACATAGAAGAAGATGTTCACTGTATAAAAAATTAGGTAAACTTCTGCCAGTCAGTCAAACTGTCAACCTCCCAACACCTTAAAGAAACAGTTACCAGCGTTTTAAAAATGCGTTTCTACGATATTTTAAACTAAACGTAATATTTGTTTCAAATCAGATTAATTGAATTTTAAATCAGCTAATATTCTTCAAATAAAGTTTCAGGAACGTATATTTTATTTTTGAAAAATTTTTGTAATAAATATAATTACATTGTGCTGATGGCTAAAATTGGCTCTAAAATCAGTGATTTTAAAACGATAACTCCTTCCAGTTCATTTAAATTAGTTTTGAAAACCAGCAAGTTTATTGGAAATATTAAATCTAATCTATTAGCTTAAAATTAGAATTAAAAGGAAGGCTTCAAAAACGATTTTCCAATTTTTAAAATTCATTTAAAACCTTAGGCATAGCGTTCGTAGCTGTGATAGTACATATATATATATATATATATATATATATATATATATATATTGATTGATTGATTGTTTATTACTTAGTTTTGGGCCCTAATAGGGTTAGACCAGTACACATTTGTATTAAAAAGTGTTCTATACAATTATATTGTAGAACTTTTGAATATTTTTCATTTATAAACGAGTTATGTCGCTACCCTGTTTCCCACCATGAGTGGCTTCTTCAGGCGATTTTTAATAAGTTATTAAAAATCGCCTGAAGACACCACTCATGGTGGAAAGCAAGGTAGCAACATAACTCGTTTATAAATTTAAAAAAAAAATATATATATATATATATATATATATAAGTATGCAAAGAAATAAATTCTTGTTTTATTTATTAATCCTAAAGATTTTTATTACTATATCTATTTTTTTTTTTTTTTTTCATCTACCTGATTTTTCTCTAATAAGATTTCTCGAATACTCCGGCCTGAAGCCGAAAATAAACAAAAATATACAGTTTGATAAATAAACAGAGCGTCAACTCAGATACGAGTATTCACTAAAATTAACTTTTAAGTAATATATATATATATATGTGTGTGTGTGTGTGTGTGTGTGTGTGTGTGTGTGTGTGTGTGTGTGTGTGTGTGTGTTCAATAAAACTTTAGATTACAGAGAATATTTTTCTAAATTTCTAAGATCAATGGGTAGATAAATATTATTTAAAAAAGAAGTTTACGTTATATTCCTCAAGTAGTTTTTACAGATTTTTTTTTTTTAATCATTTCACCCCAAGCAATTTCATTTCACTGCCACTATTGCGCATGGGGCTACATAGGGGAAGGTAAAGAGAAGGAGTGGTTAGACATAGGGGATGTCAGGAGAAAGGTGACAGATGAGTAAGGATACCGAGGATGAGGGTTGGGCAGATGGGAAGAGTGTTTGAGAGAATGGTAGCAGGTTTGTGTGTTAGGAGGTGTCTATTGACCTTACACTTAAAATCCTGGAGATTGTAGCCGTCGGGGAAGCAATCGTGTGGAAGGGAATTCCACAGTCGGGAAGTGCGAGGAAAGAAACTGTTGGAGTAGAAGTTGCGGTTTCATTTTATCGCTTTCACTGTAAAAGGGTGGGATCTAGTTGCTAATCTAGTATCTCGTGCAAATTCGTATTTCGTATATGTCCACCGTAGAAAATAGAAAACATCTTAATGCGTGCGCGTGTGTGCATGTGTGTGCCTATGTGTATGTGTTCATACACACAAATCTTTGCCCGCACAAATTCTTGGTGTCGCTAAATTGTAGTTTGCTTTTACATTTATGATTAACAATATCCTTTTTACTTAACAATATCCACTAAACCGCACAAATTAAAACCAAATTTTAAAAGATTTTAAACGTTATTAAATACTCCATAATATATATTATTATGGCTGGTAGTATATATATATATATATACTGCCGGCCATAATTATTAGACCACCCCAGTTTTTTAAAAGAAATTATGTATTTCATACTATTTTTAATATTTAGTATCAAGTGTATAATTCTAAATGAAAATAAAATGGTTCTTTTGTCATTATTACTTTGCAAAATTTTCAAGGCAAGGAAGCAAAAATGAACTCGTCCGAATCACCCTAAATTTTCTTCATTCTTTCATTGATGAAACTGCAATATAGGTAATTATTAAATATATATATATTCATTTGATGCGCATGTTATTGGAAAGTATTAACAAAAGAACCATTCTATTTTCATTTACAATTATTCACTTGGCAATAAATACTAAAAATAGTATGAAATACATGTTTTTAAAACACTGGGGTCGCCTGATAATTATGGTAGTGTATATGTTTAGTATTTACGTACTTTGTTATATGGACGAGTACTAATAAATTGAGTATAGGAGATTAGGAAATATAACATAAAATAGGCTGTAGTTTCGCACAATACCTCAAGCTGCTACATAACCAAAACATTGACCTGAAAACTTGATTCATGTTCTTAAATAGCCTCGTTCGATTGTGATTTTCATATGGATGTCATGCATAGTGCCAAACCCATTCAGAAATATCTAAACTGTCAGCTGACTACGGCCCCCTTCTAAGATCAATGGTCACACATGATTCCGAGTTAATGAAACCTGTCTTTCTTTAAATCTTTTGGGCTGACGCTACAGAATCACAACTAATGAACTCTATTAGATAGAAGCTCACGAAACAGGGTCTCTCTCTCTCTCTCTCTCTCTCTCTCTCTCTCTCTCTCTCTCTCTCTTTCTCAATCTCTCTCTCTCTCTCTCTCTCTCTCTCTCTCCTGAAATGCATTTACCGGCACACAATTTTTTGCTCAGACGTCAGATACAAACAGCGATGTCAATTAAACTAGCCAGGCGTCTGTTGCTGATGCAATGAATTCTACTCGGCAAATGAAAGCTTAAACAGAAAAATAAACTGAAATAATTAATTGCATTTGTGGGAAATTCGCCAGCAACGATGCATGACACCACGACATTTAATAAGTTCAACTCCACACCATTGTGTTTTCGGGCAGATGGTCACATGAATTCAGCTCATTAAATATACATAGAAAAGCTTGTGTTAATGAAAGGAGTTAATTGAAGAGAAGTCAACGCCGAAGCCTGCCGAAAAACGTATTGGGGTTTACAGGAAGGGGTGTCGACCGTTTAAAAGAGTAGAAAACAGAATAATAACGCTAATTCATAATTAAAAGACAAAAAAATAAACGTACAACAAACAAGTAATTACAAAAAACATTTTAGTAATGACTGCCTTCCATGGTGACCATTGACAATACCTTTTATTTTTTACTTTCAATCTATTTCAATATTAAAGCTACTAGCAATTCGAGCATGTGAGCAATGACGAGGTCTTGGAAATGATGGAAACAAAAAGGAAATTAATACTGAGCCTCAGGAAGAGACATCTGAAGTTCCTGGGACATGCAATGAGGAAGGAGGGCTTGGAGAATCTGATACTAACAGGCAAGATAGAGGGAAAAAAGACAGGGGAAAGCAACGGATAACATATTTGAAGGACCTAATCAGGTGGGTGACGGAACAAAGATTGTATGGTGTAAAAGGAGAAGGCGTGCTCAGAGCCACCATGGATAGGGAAACGTGGAAAGCCATGATCGCCTACGTCCTGAAGGGACAGGGCACATAGAAGAGAGAGAATAGCATTCTGTCAGTAATACTCGCATTAATTCCTGACCAAAAAAATCCCTCCCTTAAAATAGATTTTTATACGAAAATCATTTGTAAATATAATATCCTTGTTGTGCCAATAACACTTGCATTAAGTTCCTGACAATAAAAAAGTAATTTACATCCATTAAATTTTTATTTACTTTCAAAAATATGAAGTTATTCTTACAATCAGAAATACAACATTTTTCATACTACCAGTAAAACTTTTTAAAATAATCTTCACCAGAATATGGCATTTCCCCTGCTACCGGAAATATGGAATCGTTCCTACTGCCAGAAATATTAAATATTTTACTTCCAGAAATATCAATTTCTTTCCCACTTAACCGTTGCCAAAAATATATTTCTGCTTTATTGCCAGATATATGGGTTTTCTCCCACTGCCAGAAATAGGAAATTTTCTCTACTTCCAGAAATCTGACTGAAATCTTTTCATGCTACAAATAAGACGAAAATTTTCCTTCACACTTGTTCGGTTATTCCATGTTGAATATCGTATGGGTCACCCAGTGAAGAGTGAATTCATTAATGAGGATAGGCTACTCGAGGATATGTGGGGAAGATAAGGGTTATCGATACAGTCTGTTAAGTGCCATACATGATACACGCTTTGGCGATCATGTCTCGAAAGAGACATGACTGACTGATTATCCCGCAATAGGTTGCAATTACTTTCTGCGATAGACTGGTTGGCATAACTGTAGAAAAGAGACGGATTAATACCTCTCCCAGGGGTATTTGCGCGTGAGCGAATACAAGAAATTCAACTGGAATTCGAACTCGGCTCCCCGATTTCTCGTTCCGAGCCGATATCCACTATCGAAACACTTGAACAATTAAGATTGTTGTAATTGGATAAGCATCATCTTGAGAGTCGGTTCCACAAAGTAAAAGTTACAGTTCATGAACATATGTGGGTGTGGGAATAACGGTTAACCCTACACTTGAGCAGGTTAGGACCGTAGTGGTTATAGAAGCATCACCTGGCTAGTTGGTTCTACAAAGTAAGAATAGCAGTTTATAGGAATATGAAAGAAGTTAATGGTTAACTCTACACTTGAACGGGTTAAGATTGAAGTGATCAGAAAGTATCCGCTTGGGAGATGGTTTCATTAAGTATGAAACACCGTTTAATCAAAGCAATGGCTTGATAAGTGTTATTCGGACACTGCTCCGTAGGAAAACATGCTTAAGAGATGGTATGTTGACTTTAAACGCAGTCGTACAGACACAAATGATGCTGAACGCTCAGGTCGCCCACAATCGGCAGTTGTCCCGGAAAACACCAAAAAAAAACATCCACAAACTCTAACCTACAATTAAAGACAGCAGCAGCCAGCCAGGAATGACTATTCCTTGAAAGGTATGGACTCACTCTGACAGGCACACGCTCCTCTGCCATTCTGAAAATGAGATTTTGATCTCGAAATATTAATGTATAATAAATAGGTAATACCCAACAACTTCTTTACCTTCCTTTATTTTACTAAACTCATTGTGACAGCCTTCAAGACCTAACCATACATCCACAAAGTCGTTTTGGCCGATCATAAACTGAAGTTGCGTGAGATAGCAGAGAAGTTGAACAGATCCCACCCTTTTACAGTGAAACCGATAAAATGCAACCGCAACTTCTACTCCAACAGTTTCTTTTCTCGCACTTCCCGACTGTGGAATTCTCTTCCACATGACTGCTTCCCCGACGACTACAATCTCCAGGAGTTTAAATGTAAGGTCAATAGATACCTCCTAACAAACTAACTTCCATTCTTTCAAACACGCTTCCCACCCACCCAACTATCTATCACCCCACCTTCTGACATTTCCTATATCTAACCACTCTTCCTATTTATCTCCCCCTATGTAGCCCCAAGTGCAATAATGGTAGTGAAATGCCTTGCTTGGTGTGAAATGATTTTTTAAAAAATATCAGAAGACAGTGTATTCACCATTTTGCATGAGCATTTGTAATTGAGAAAACTGTGTTCAAAGTGGGTACCGTGTTTGCTTATAGTCGATTAAAAAAACAACGCGTCAATGATTCTGAGCGTTGTTTGCAAATGTTTCAACGCAGCAAGGAGTTTTTGCGTAAATATGTGACAATGGAGGAAACATGGATCTAGCACTTTACTCAGGAGTCAAATCGACAGTCAGCTGAGTGGGCAGCAGCAGGTGAAAGCCGTCTAAAGACAAACATCGGCAGGTAAGATTTTGGCCTCTGTATTTTGGGATGCGCAAAGTATTTTGTTCATCAATTACCTTGAGAAAGGAAGAACCATCAATAGCGAATATTATATAACATTTAAATACCTGGGAACTGTTCTAACAGGAGATGGAAAGTGCGACACAGAGATCCGAAGGCGAATTGGCATGGCAAAGGACGCGTTCTAGAAGCTAAGTAAAGTACTAACACACAGGAAAATTTCACTAGAAACAAAGAAAAGAGTGCTGGATTGCTATGTAATGTCAGTTCTTCTTCAATATGGCAGAGAATGCTGGACAATATCATCGAAAATGAAGACAAATCTGGAAGCAGCAGAAATGTGGTTCTACAGAAGGATGCTGCGGATATCGTGGACTGAGCATGCAAGCAACGATGAGGTGTTGGAAAGAATGGCAATCAAAAGGAAATTAATACTGAGCATCAGGAAGAGACAACTGAAGTTCCTGGGACACGCAATGAGGAAGGAGAGCCTGGAGAACCTGATGCTGACTGACCAGATAGAAGGAAAGAGAGACAGAGGAAGGCAGCAGATAACATATTTGAAGGGCCTGATCAGGTGGATGACGGAACGGGGGTTGACAGGAGTAAGGGGAACAAACATACTAGGAGCCACAAGGGATAGGGAGACGTGGAGAACCATGATCGCCTACGTCCTGAAGGGACAGGGCACATAGAAGAAGAAGAAAAAGGAAGAAGAAATCGCCTAAAAACGGCCACAAATGAAGAAGAAAAAGTGATCTTTCACCAAGACAACGCACCGTGTCACATGTCGATCGCAACGATGGTAAAACTACATGAATTGCACTTCGAATTGCTTTCGCATCCACCCTATTCTTCAGATCTACCCACCTAGCGACTACTGGCTGTTTGCAGAGCTCAAAAGAATGCTCCAGGGAAAGAGATTTGGCTCCAATGAAGAAGTTATATCGGAAACTGAGTCATATTTTGAGGTCAAAGACAAATCGTTCTAAAAAAAAAGGGCATCAAACTGTTAGAGAAGCGTTGGAATCATTTGAAGGAGACTATGTTGATGAATAAAATCGAATTTTGCCTTAAAGTTGTTGTTTTATCATTTAAGCCCGGGATTTATTGAGTGGTGTGTTACGTTACGGCTTGGTTTGTTTGTTTGACTGATTTTTATTTTTGCAACAATCATTACCCGACTCATGAACGGGACTAAACGCATTAATAACAGTGTGTGTGAAGATTTTGAAAACATTTTCACCGGTGGTAACGATTAATATGAAGTTTGACGGCTGACTAATCAGTGAAATGAATAGCGTATGCCAGGTTCAGAGTCGTTCACCAGTTGACAATTTTGTTTTTCTGAAAAGACACAAGGGGTTACTGAATCTGAAAGAATATGAAAAAGAGAAATGTTATTACGAATAGTGAAGAATAGAAGAGTAATAAAAATCAGTATATTGAGATTGCATTTAAGCTTTTGAAGATCAAAGTTGCTTAAAAGAGAGTTTCACAGAGAGTGGTGAAAAAAAGAAACTTACGGCTACATCTTAGGGAATTCAACTGGAAACTGATGAGACCTTGGCTCCAAATTAGCACTGTGCGAAATTCATAAAGTGTAGATTTCTTAGCGAAAAGTCCATCCTAAAATTTACAATGAAAGTATTTATAGAAAGGGATAGAGGAAGTGAATGAAACCGATGTGCCAGATCAGGACCAGTATTATTGCTGGTTCTTCTTTGTGTTTTATCAAGGATCTCTAAATATTTATCAGGAGCACAGGAGCTTTTATGGAAACAATATTCAAAGCATGGCTGATCTCTGTTCCTGTAAAGAACTTCCAACTACCATGACGATGAATATTAAAAATATTTTGTAGAGGAATATTCTGTCCTACCCCGGAATGGATATGATCCGGTCAATAAAAGACTAGGACTATAGCGAATTACAGAGACATCGTCACT
Source organism: Ascarosepion bandense (assembly GCA_037127315.1). Taxonomy (NCBI): domain Eukaryota; kingdom Metazoa; phylum Mollusca; class Cephalopoda; order Sepiida; family Sepiidae; genus Ascarosepion; species Ascarosepion bandense. The sequence continues at coordinate 113,833 of JBBBDQ010000654.1, forward strand.
AGATTGACTATGTACTGTCAAGCCCTCTGCCTTTGGGCGGAGAGCGCTCTTTGCTTTCGAGCAGAGAACACTAACCCAGTCGTGGTTCCGCCGAAGGGTAGAATCACGACTGGGCAAAGATAGACAAAAAATTTTTGGCCGGGCTATATGGCCCGGAAGACCCACATTAAAAAGACCTTGTGTCACATTTTGCCTTAAGTGGAGAGGTGACTAAATATTGCCATCATCACTAGACGGGCAACGCTCGCAGTTGACGGCTCTATGACCTGTCAAGCCCTCTGCATTCGGACGGAGAGCGCTCTCTGCTCGAAAGCAAAGAGCACTAACCCTGTCGTGGTTCCGTCGAAGGGTAGAATCACGACTGAGTAAAAATAGACAGATATTTTTTGGCCTGGCTATATGGCCGGGAAGACCCAGAATAAAAGGACCTTGTGTCACATCTAGCCTTACATGGGAAAGTTGGTAAATACCGCCATCGTCACTAGACGGGCAACTCTTGCAGTTGACGGCTCTATGACCTGATAATCCCTCTGCATTCGGGCGGAGAGCACTAACCCAGTCGTAGTTCCTCACGACTGAGGAAAGATAGATATTTTGCGCCTGGCTATATGGCCGGGAAGACCCACATTAAAATGACCTTATGTCACATTTTGCCTTAAATGGAGAGGTGACTAAATACTGCCATCGTCACTAGACTGATGGCTCTATGCACTGTCAAGCCCTCTGCGTTGGGGCGGAGAGCATTGACCCAGTCGTGACTACGCCGAAGGGTGGTGTCAGGACTGGGGTAAATTAGACAGGAATTTTTGGCCGAGTTATATGGCCCGGAAGATCCCACTTTAAAAAGGCCTTGTGTCGCATTTTGCCTTTAGTGGGAGGGCGAATAAATACTGCCATCGTCACTAGACGAGAGCATACGTCACTAGACGGAAGCATATGTCACTAGACGAAAGCATTCTTCGCTAGACGGACGCATACGTCCTAAACAGAGACATTGTCTACTTGATTGTTATACCTGTTACTATTCGTTGATGTTCGTGTGTTGTCTATTGGTTTATTGTACTGTGGTATAATAAATCCCTATTACTATATTTCAGTGTTACGTATTATTCTTGTACTATTCTTTCCCTGAAATATGATATATCAAAATATAATTGCGGAATTACCCAAATAACTTCAATCCGCTCGAAAGCACTAGACGGAAGTGATTGGTGATAGTTTTAAGGGAGTTAAAAGAAAAAGCAATGAATGTTGGTTGAATTTCGTGAAGCCCTCAGGACTGAAACAAGTAAAAGAAATTCTTTGGTTTACTATTGCTTCCGATGGAAATATATGTTTCAATAACCATTTATTGATTCAATGAATGATAAAGGATTTGTTTTACTGTATTTAATGGGAAAACTTTTTTTTCTTTCTGCTTCAAAACAGAAATTATTTTCCGTTATATATTTTCAGACAACAACAAAAGTGATTCTCGAAATTCCCAGAAAGCCATACAAAATGGCGGAGTGATGAATAAAATCTCGAAATTTATTAAATTTAACATTCAAAACACTGATCAAAAGAAATTAAATATTTTTTAAACAGTATTTTTTTACTTGTTTGTCTGTGACAAATAATTGGGTAGACATGAGCAGATAGATAGATAGATAGATAGATAGATAGATAGATAGATATGAATAAGCCATAATAGATAGATAGATAGATAGATAGATAGATAGATAGATAGATAGATAGATAGATAGATAGATCTCAAAAAGAATGAAAACAGATTAGAGAATTTATGACAAAAATATTTCTAATAAATATTTACTTACAAAAAATATAAGATAATTGAAAAAAAATAAATCAAATACAATTAAACATTTTAAAAATAAACAAATCAATAATCGATGAGTGTTAATTATTCCTAATTAGATGACACTTGGAAATTTGCAATATTAACGGAAATTAAAAAAAAAGAAAACTTCTATAGGTTTATAAGTGAGTATGTATATATCACGAATCCAGTAATACCTACAGTCGTAGGAGCACCACGTCTACTAAACCCATAGCAGCAACTTTTTATCAACATCTAAACTTATTTATAAATGGAACTTTGTCTCTGTGTGAGTGTGTGTGTCTGTGTGTGTGTGTATCCGTTACCTATAGACTCCGAAACGGCTGAACCGATTTTCTTGAAAATTTACACAGCTTATGATAAGCGTCTGCGAGTGTTCTTAGCTAGGTTTTGTGTCGAGGTACCCCCGATAAATATCGAAAATCGATTATCGAAAAAACGGGTTATAGAAGGAGTGGTCCGATTTTAATTAAATTTTATATACTCATAGACAAAGACATAAGAAATGATATTCAGAAGTTTCAAGGTTGCTGTTCTTACAATAGTGCAGAAAATGTGATATCGATACCAGGAAATAAAAATTTGACATCCATTCATTTTTCTTTCAGTCTACGGTTTCGCTTTAACTGGAAACAACTATTGCTTTTTAGTCTTTCGTGCCAACGTCTGAGCTCCAGGACCATGGATTAGTTTTAAAGCTTTCATTACACCCGAGCAACGCCGGGCTATACTGCTAGTTACCAATAACATTAGTTCTAGAATCAGTATCTCTGCTGATGACACAAGTATTTATCAGTCAGTCAGTTAAGTGCCATACGTGATACATGCTTGGGCGATCATGTCTCTTTCGAGACATGACTGACTGGGCAGAAGATTATCCCGCAGTAGGTTGTCATTGCTTTCTGCGGTAGACTGGTTGCCAGCCAAGGCTATAGAATCCAGTCTGTCCTGTTATTTGACTTATAACTGAATTGAGAAGAGATGGATTACATTACATTAATATATTAAGTATAATTAGTGGGGTATCAGTTTAGGACTTCATAACAATGGAAAACCGAACCCCCACTTTATGCCCAGTAGAAGTTTAAATGTGTTTCCAACTATTATATTCAGTCAGTCAGTTAAATGCCATACGTGATATACGCTTTGGACGATCATGTCTCTTTCGAGACATGACTGACTGGGCAGAAGATTATCCCGCAGTAGGTTGCCATTGCTTTCTGCGGTAGACTGGTTACTAGCCAAGGCAATAGAACCTAATTTGTACTGTTATTTAACCCATAACTGAAGGAACTTTTTCCCTAAACTTTGATCTTCGAAAATGTAAATGCACTCTAAATTCTCTTCTGTCATCTTATTTTGTGTTCTTTTATTGTTCTTTTTTCTTTCAGACTCAGTAACACCAGGCATCATAGCATATTTATTTCTTGGCTTTGAGAGAATGTTTTCTTTTTTTATTATTATTATTATTGTGACGACGGTTATTGGCGTTGTTCAAACTGCTGTTGATTTCAATGTCAGCATTGCGTGACTCTGTGTTGATATGGTTAAGCACTCTCCTTGTTCTCTTCATTTGACAATCATCTGTTCCACAACATAAAAACAGAGCAGTTTTGGAATCAGTATTACAGTGGCGATGAGGCCATATTTGCTGTTGGTAACTTTTTATCGACCAGGAATATGAACAGTCCTCTTTGAACAGTCAGATGTTACCTAGAAAGAAACGATACAAGATGAGTTGAAATTAATCCATCCAAGACTTCACGGTTCTAGCATCACTACTTTACAGTCAGCCTATAAACGTTTTATCTTACCATCGTAACATGAAAGAAACAATGTAGTTATCAGAGCTTTATAATTAACTGTTCATAGAGAGGCGATGAGCTTTTAAGCCAACCTTCGTACCTAAAAATAAACAATGCAGTTATTAATAAGAATAGTTTAAATTAATACGTGCAAGATTTCACAGTTGTAGCATCACTCCTTCATAGTCAGCCTATGAACTTTTCATGCCACCCTCATACCTGGAAATAAACAATGCAGTTATTAAAAAAATAGTTGAAATTAATGCATGCAAGATTTCACAGTTCTAGCATTACTTCTTCATAGTCAGTTGATGAACTTTTCATCCTACCCTCGTACCTGAAAGAATCAATATAGTTATTAATAGAAGAGTTGAAATTAATGCATGCAGGAGTTTCCACAGTTCTAGCATCATTCCTTCATAGTCAGTTGATGAACTTTCATCCACTACCTCCTTAACTAAAAAATCCAATATAGTTATTAATAAGAAGAGTTGAAATTAATGCATGCAAGGTTTCACAGTTCTGGCATCATTCCTTCATGGTCAGTTGATGAACTTTTCATCCTACCCTCGTACCTGAAAGAATCAATACGTTATTAATAAGAAGAGTTGAAATTAATGCACTTTAAAGGTTTCACAGTTCTAGCATCACTCCTTCATAGTCAGTTGATAAACTTTTCATCCCACCCTCGTACCTGAAAGAATCAATATAGTTATTAATAAGAAGAGTTGAAATTAATGCATGCAAGGTTTCACAGTTCTAGCATCACTCCTTCATAGTCAGTTGATAAACTTTTCATCCCACCCTCGTACCTGAAAGAATCAATATAGTTAATAATAAAGTTGAAATTAATGCATGCAAGGTTTCCCACAGTTCTAGCATCATTCCTTCATAGTCAGTTGATGAACTTTTCATCCTACCCTCGTACCTGAAAGAATCAATATAGTTATTAATAAGAAGAGTTGAAATTAATGCATGCAAGGAGGTTTCACAGTTCTAGCGTCACTCCTTATAGTCAGTTGATAAACTTTTCATCCCACCCTCATTACCTGAAAGAATCAATATAGTTATTAATAAGAAGAGTTGAAATTAGCCATGCAAGGTTTCACAGTTCTAAGCATCATTCCTTCATAGTCAGTTGATGAACTTTTCATCTACCCTCGTACCTGAAAGAATCAATATAGTTATTAACCAAGAAGAGTTGAAATTAATGCATGCAAGGTTCCACCCAGTTCTAGCATCCACTCCTTCATAGTCAGTTGATAAACTTTTCATCCCACCCTCGTACTTGCAAAGGAATCAATATAGTTATTAATAGAAGAGTTGAAATTATTACATGCAAGGTTTCACAGTTCTAGCATCCATTCCTTCATAGTCAGTTGATGAACTTTCATCCTACGCAAACACTGAAAGAATCAATATAGTTATTAATGAAAGAGTTGAAATTAATGCATGCAAGGTTTCACAGTTCTAGCATCACTCCTTCATAGTCAGTTGATAAACTTTTCATCCCACCCTCGTACCTGAAAGAATCAATATAGTTATAAATAAGAAGAGTTACAATTAATGCATGCAAGGTTTCAGTTCTAGCATCACTCGCTTCATAGTCCGTTGATGAACTTTTCATCCCTACCCTCGTACCTAGAAGAAAGAATCAATATAGTTATTAATAAAGAAGAGTTGAAATTAATGCATGCAAGGTTTCACAGTTCTAGCATCACTCCTTCATAGTCCGTTGATGAACTTTTCATCCTACCCTCTGTGCTGAAAGAATCAATATAGTTATTAATAAGAAGAGTTGAAATTAGTGGCAAGGTTTCACAGTTCTAGCATCCTCTTTAGCAGTGAGTTTGATAGCTTTTCGTCCACCCTCGTACTGAAAGAATCAAATATAGTTCTTCAATAAGAAGAGTTGAAATTAATACCTGGTTTCACCAGTTCTAGCATCATTCCTTCATAATTGGTTGGTGAACTTTTCATCCCTGCCCTCGTACCTGAAAGATGCGTACTAGTTATTAATAAGAAGAGTTGAGAATTAATGCATGCAAGGTTTCACAGTTCTGGCATCACTCCTTCATAGTCAGTTGATAAACTTTTCATCCCACCCTCGTACCTGAAAGAATCAATATAGTTATAAATAAGAAGAGTTGAAATTATGCATGCAGAGTTTCACAGTTCTGTCCACTCCTTTTGCTGATCCGTTGATGAACTTTTCATCCTACCCTCGTACCTGAAAGAATCAATATAGTTATTAATAAGAAGAGTTGAAATTAATGCATGCAAGGTTTCACAGTTCTAGCATCACTCCTTGTGTAGTCCGTTGATGAACTTTTCCTTCTACCTCGTACCTGAAAAAATCAATATAGTTATTAATAAGAAGAGTTGAAATTAATGTATGCAAGGTTTCACAGTTCTAGCATCACTCCTTTATAATCAGCCTATGAACTTTTCAGTCCATCCTCGTAGGTGTTTGAGAAATCAAGAATTCATTACTTTTATCTTGTTTTTTTTTTTTGTTGTTTTTTTTTTTTTGTTATTAAACACATCCCAAAATAATTCCCGGGCGTGACTAATAAAAAAATCCATTTGATTTTTTATGAATTATTAACTTTCGAATGATTCATGACAAAATTTGGGCCTAATCAGATTATTAATTTACAAATTACGCTTATTTAAATGGAGCTACTGTTGCAATTTTTTAAAACAATGGAAAAATTTGAATTTCGCGTATTGATAAAGCATTGCTTTCTGAGAGGAAAAATACTGTTCAAGCAAAGCAATGGCTTGATAAGTGTTATTCGGACTCTGCTCCGTAGGAAAAAATGGTTAAGAGGTGGTATGCTGACTTTAAACGCGGTCGTACAGGTACAAATGATGCTGAACGCTCATTTCACCCAAAATCAGCAGTTGTTCCGGAAAACACCAAAATAAATACATAAATAACATACAAAATCTCGTTTTGGCCGATCGTAAATTGAAGTTATGTGAGATAGCAGAGGAGTTGAACATACGAGAAGGTAGTGTCTTCACGATTTTTCATGAATATTTGTCTATGAGAAAGCTGCGTTCAAAGTGGGTGTTGCTCATAGTTGCTTAAAAAACAACAACGCATCGACGATTCAGAGGTTTGCAACTCTTTCAACGTTTTGGCGTAAACATGTGACAATAGATAAAGCACGGATCTACCACTTCACTCAAGACTCAAATCAGCAGTCAGCTGAGTGGACAGCATCAGGTAAAAGCCGTTCAAAGCGACCAAAGACGCGAACATCAGCAGGCAGGTTTTTGGCCACCGTATTTTGGGATATGCAAAATATTTTTGTTCACGACTTCTTTGAGAAAGAAAGAACCATCAATAGCGAACATTATATAGCATTATTGGTGCGTTTGAAGGAAGAAACCGCCAAAAATGGCCACAAATGAAGAAGAAAAAGTGATCTTTCACCAAGAAAATGCACTGTGTCACAAGTCGATAGCAACGAGGGAAAAACTACATGAATTGCACTTCGAATTGCTCTCGCATTCACCCTATTCTCCAAATCTGGCCCCACGCGACCACTAGCTGTTTGTAGAATTCAAAAAACGCTCCAGGGAAAGAGATGTGGCTCCACTGAAGAAGTGATATCGAAAACTGGGGCGTATTTTAGGCTAAAGACAAAAAAAGGCATCGAATTGTTAGAGAAGCATTGGAATTAGTGCATCACCCTAGAGCGAGACTATGTTGATGAATAAAGTCAAATTTTGCCTAAAAGTTGTTGTTTATTAGTTAGGCCCGGGATTTAATGAGTGATGTGTTATGTGATAATTATGGGATTTTTTTTTATAAATAGTGGGGTTTTATATTAAAGAAATACTCGGTTTCTATGTAAGAAAGTGTGAAGTTAATCACAAATGGATTTTATTTCTTTTTTACTTTGCGTCCCAAAATTAACTAAGAAAACATAAATAAACTTAAACCAAAACGTGTGTTGACGAGCGAAATCAGTTTTCTTTTAACTACTCGCAAATTTCAATCTCAAGCAAAAGTTGAAAAAGTAGTATCCTGACCACTGGGCAGTCGCCATAGCGATTACGCTTCTCTTTGTCTAAGAGACGACCTTTGAGCTTTTTAATAAGGATAGAGTTCACTCGGAGTGACAGTTATTTGTGAAAGGTGTCGAGACTCGAAATGACTTAGAGCCATATGAAAGACGTTTTTGCCTTCTGTCATGCTGTGCCCGTATAGATAGCTGGGGAATTCTTTCAGATCCTGCAATTATACGGCCCAGTGAACACGCCAATTATTTTGCATGGATTTGAGGCAAAGACTCTGTCTATCAATTCTGACGGCCAGCCCGTTAAAACAATCACTAAGCCAACGGTAATGCCTCTCGTAAGACTTGTCTATTTGTTCTCGTTATCCACAAGTTGACAATATCCCAGGGGAGGCAATATCTCTCACGTGATCAACCTTCCAGCAGAAATTAACAATAGGCCTGCCTGCGACAAAGCCTACTATTCAAATGATCGTAACCGTATCTCAAACTGGTATAAGATCACAGTACAGAGGGCTACAATGATGGAAGAGCATATAAACAATCAGTAATTTCTGTCCGTACGTCCAATTTGGGGTTTTATCATTATTTAAATTCGGACAAATGCCCTCAACTTTGCTGTTATTATCCCAACGTTTCAGCCGTTCTCTTCTCCGGCCTTCTTCAAGCGTTTGTCTGAATCACTCCTGCGTAACATAGCATTTTGTTCTACCTAGAATTTCGTCAGTTACTATTGGCTGGAGTACGTGAACGTCTCCAGGATCTCATATAAACACGATTACATTCTCGTGTGTGATGTCGCAAAGACTGCCCATCTCCACTATGATGTTGAGGCTTATATGCCTGATTTCAAATGTTTTTCCCACGCTTGCATTCAAAGAAACAACATTTTACGATAATGATATAAAAAGGTGGCAAACCTGATTCAATATTTTACTGCCTGGGAGATATAATAGGTTGAAGCATTTGATTAAACGTTTTACTACGTGAGAGATAGAGCAGGATGTTGAGCTGGGTTCAACCTTTTGCTGAATAGAGAATATAACCGAGTGGTAACCATAGTTAATGGTGTTACAATATGAGTGATATATTCAACTTTTGGGTTTTATCAGCCGTTTAAGTGCCATACGTGATACACATTTTGGGCGATCATGTCTCTTTCGAGACATGACCGCCCAAAGCTGAAGAGATGGATTAAAACCTTTACGTTGATGCATTATAATTGTTATTACTATTTTATCGCATTGGTTATCACGACAACCGATTTCCTCGACATAACGTTTGTATAAAGGCTTGTATTTTTTTTTATATTTTATAATTGTATGCCATTTGTCAATATGTATGCCATTTGTCAATATGTATGCCATTTGTCAATATGTATGCCATTTGTCAATATAACTTGAAGAAAACAAACATATAGCGTTATATATTATGAAACACTGTGACTTTTCTTTTCTTTATCTTAGTTTAATATATTTTTCTAAAATATTGGGATAATTCCGTCAATGGTTTTGTTGTTATTATTATTATGTCATTTTTCATCATATTTCGATTTCTGCTTTGGTCTCACTACCAACCAAGTCTGCGGGGAGACCTAAGGCAGGTAGTGGCATGTTGTTATGGCTCCATTTCATGTTTTTCTATCTTCCCTATCATCTCCAGCATTACATAGATAAAGTTTTCCTTAGTGTGTGGGCTGTACTTAATAAGACAATTTTTTGTATGTCTCTTAAGCTGGGGTTTCCAGGGATTCTTTCAATGTGTTGTTTTGTTCCATTTTTTATCATTCCAAGTGCACCTACTATCACTGGCACAACTCTTGTTTTCAATTTCCACATTTTTTCTATTTCAATTTCCAGGTCTTTATATTTTGATAGTTTTTCAAATTCCTTGATTGCTATGTTACAATCCGCTGGACAAGCCATATCAATTAATAGACAAGTTTTCTCCTTCTGGTTTTTAACAATAATGTCTGGCCTGTTTGCTTCAATTTTTCTGTCTGTGTAGATGGTGTAATCCCATAGAATGGTTACATCTTCTATTTCTGTAACCGGTGCTGGATGATGTTCATACCAGTGTTTGTTTACAGCTTTTCCATAATGTTTGCACATTGTCCAATGTAAATATTGCCCAACTCTATCGTGGCGATTTTTATATTCGTTTGGGGCAAGCACAGGACAGCCTGAGATTAGGTGGTCTATTGTTTCTTGGTGTTTATCACAAAACCTGCATTTTGGATCCATATTATTATGCATAATATTTGCCTGAAAGTTTCTCGTGAAAAGACTTTGGTCTTGTGCTGCAAGTATAAATCCTTCAGTTTCAGACTTTAATCCAGATGCACGTAACCATCGATGAGTATTAACTTTGTCAACATTGGATTTATTGGCACGTACTGGATATTGGCCATGGAGAGGTTTGTCTTGCCAGCGCTGTTTCATCTTTTCAAGAGCTTTATCTTTGGCTTTCATTTTCATATTTTTTGCCGCAATAGTTGGTTCTTGGCTTCTGTTTTGCTTTTCTACAGAATCTACTAACTGTAAATCTTGTTTGTATTTACTGCCTTCTTTTATTATTGAGTATTTTTTCTTTCTTTCTTCATGTTGCCTTACTAATTGTATCATCCAATCCTTTGTTGTTTCTATGTATGTTAGTAAGCCAATAGTTGTTGTCTTGTATGACAATTCCAGCTGAATAAGACCCCTTCCACCTTCTTTACGGGGTATGTATAGACGGTCTACATCAGCCTTTGGATGATGCATCTTATGCTTAGAAAGAAGCTTTCTTGTTTTAGCATCCATTCGTCTGATGTCGTTTAGAGTCCAGTTTAAGATGTTGAAGCTATATTGGACAACTGGGATTGCAAGGCTATTAATGGCCATAACTCTATTCTGTGAATTTAATTCAGTTTTTAATATCATTCGTAGCCTTCTATAGTACTCTTTACGCACTATTTCTTTCATTTTTTTATGGTGAATGTTTTCGCTCTCATTTACACCTAGGTATTTATAAGCTTCTTCTGGTTTCAATTCTTTTATTGTTACAGCAGGGTCTAGGCTAATTGAGGATGTTTCTTGTATTGATCCACGTAAAACTGTAGCTTTAGCACATTTATTCAAATTAGATTTCATTCCAATGTCTTCGCTGAAGCATTTTACAGTTTGCAGAAGACCTTCCAGCTCATTATCATTCTTAGCATATAACTTTAAGTCATCCATGTAAAATAGATGGCTTATTTTCTTTTGGCCTATTTTATAACCACATTCTGTCTTATTAAGTTGACTGGTTAGTGCTATTAATGATATGCAGAATAGTAAGGGAGATAAAGAATCACCTTGAAATATACCTCTTTTGATGTTTATTTCATCAGACTTATAGGTTCCATTTATATGATTGAGGTAAAGGGTTGTTTTCCATATAGACATGCACTGTTTGATGAAATTGATGATGACGGGCGATATCTTGTATATATTTAAAGTCTTTAAAATCCAGTAATGTGGCACACTATCGAATGCTTTTCGGTAGTCTATCCAGGCAGTACTAAGATTTTTCTTTGTACTGTAGCAGTTTTCCAGGATCATTTTGTTAATTAGCAATTGGTCTTTACAACCATAACAGCCACGTTTGCACCCTTTTTGTTCAAGCGGTATCATGTCATTTCTTTCTAAGAATAAATATGTTTGTTTTGTTAAAATAGATGTTAGTAGTTTATATGTTGTCGGAAGACATGTAATTATTATTATTATTATTATTATTATTATTATTATTATTATTATCTAAACTTATTTATAAATGGAACTTTGTCTGTGTGTGTCTGTGTGTGTGTGCGTGGGTATCCGTTACCTATAGACTCCGAAATGGCTGAACCGATTTTCTTGAAAATTTACACAGTTATACTATAAGCGTATGCGAGTGTTCTTAGCTAGGCTTTGTGTCGAAGTACTCCTAATAAATATTGAATATTGATAATCGAAAAAATCGGGTTATAGAAGAAGTGGTCCGATTTTAATCAAATTTGATACACTCATAGACAAAGACATAAGAAACGATATTCAGAAGTTTCAAGGTTGCAGTTCTTACAATAGTGCAGAAAATTGATAATATATATATGAAAGCTTTCATTACACCCGGGCAACGCCGAGATATACTGCTAGTTATTAATAGATGTACCGCTGAAAATTTCATAGCTTTCCAATTTTAATTTTCTGAAGTATCTTAATTCTTAAGATAATGGCTGAATAAACCCATGGTGAGTTCTACCGCATTAAAATATCAGTAGACATTTCCCTAATACAACGTTAAATATTTGGGCTTGACAACTTTAACAAAATATTGCTGTAGCAGTCATGAATATCAATGCGAGTCGTTAGTTTAAGAAGTAAGGGGATAAAAAATTTTTAAAAATTGAATTTGACAATCTTTTCCATTTTACTGAAACAGATTTTAAACACTACTATGTTCAGTTCTTGCTTTCTTTCTTTCTTTCCTTTTCTTTTCTAGCTGAAACCAAGTAGCGTCTCTGCAATGATTTTCCGACTTTCACCGCGATCCAAACGTAATAATCTATTATTTATAAGGTGTTGGCCGGAGACGTTAAACATTTCTATCAATCCTTCTTTCTGTCTTTCTTTTTTATTTCTAACTGAAACCAAGTAGCGTCTCTGTAATGGCTTTTCTGATTTTCCAAACGATCCAAACGGAACAGTCCATTATCTATAAGGTATTAGTGGATGTGCGTTGTGGTGCAGTGGATATCGACTCGGAACGACAAATCGGGGAGCTGAGTTCGAATTCCAGTTGAATTCCTTACATTCACTTACGCACAAATAACCTTGGGAAAGGTGTTAATTCATCTCTTCCTTCAAATTATGGGTTAAATAATGGGACAGATAGCCTTGGTCGGCAACCAGTCTACCGCAGAAAGCAATGACAACCTACTGCGGGATAATCTTCTGCGCAGTCAGTCATGTCTCTTTCGAGACATGATCGCCCAAAGCGTGTATCCCGTATGGCACTTAACTGGAGGTGTTAAATACTTCTAACTTGCCATCTTTTTCCAATTGAAACCAAATAACATCTCTGGCATCTTTTCGTTTTTCCATACCCTCAAAACAGAATAGTCGATTATTTATGAGATATTGTCAGGAGACATTAAATACAGTTATCTTAACTACATTCTTTCCGATTTCTTTCTTTCTTTATTTATTTATTTATTTATTTATTTTCTCTTTAAAACCAAAGCGTCCCTGATATGTCTTTCCCCGCGATCAAAACACAAGAGTTCATTATTTATGAGATATTACCAGGGTATTACGGCTGAGCTAACACAACGGTAAGCAGAATTATAAGATTATTATTTTTTATTATTATAGATAATTATATTTTTATCAATTTTGAAGTTATACATGAAAATTCTCTTTTTCCATGATATATATACAACTATTTTTTATGTTTATTATTAAACAAGCAACCTCATTTTTGAAATTTAGTGCTTAATATACAAGTCAATTTTTTTTTCATATTAGGTATGAATATTCTGAAGTAATTTTAGCATTATGCAAACTATTTAATTTTTATTTAGATCATTTTAAAAGTATTGGCATGTTTTTAATTTCTTTAAAATTAAAGCTACATGATTTATAATCATTACTCTCTCTCTCTCTCTCTCTCTATATATATATATATATATATATATATATATATATATATCAGCATGCGGTGTAGGTATAGAAGAATCCAAAGGAGTATCCTGTATATACAGTGGTAGGATAACTCTCTAAGAGAGCTCTAAATAAATATGTATACAAATACATTTAGAGCAAATATAAGAAAAATTAAGGCAGACACGTTATTTCATGGTAAATCGGAAATGTGAACCTATTTCAGGCGAACCATCATCAGCTTCCGTCTTTATTGTGAAACAGGGCTAAACTGCTAGTATATATATATATATATATATATATATATATATATATATATATATATATATTCTAAACATATGCTGTTAAATATAAGAGACAATGAATGTCTATTATGTTTAAGCCGCTCTAAACGTCGTATTTTTGCTTTAATTTCAGTTGAAAATAAAGACAAAAATTCTCCAACATTTGTATAATTATTTATTGGTTTTCTTCTAAGCTTTCGGCTCACATGAGCCATCTTCAGAGAGGTTGTTTAAACTGAAATATTATAAAATCCACCATCACCGACGATTTTATTTTGTGTTGACATAAAACTCCGCTTGGCAACAGCAATAGTTACCAAAAATAATAAAAATTCATTTTTTCTTTATTTATTTATTTATTTATTTATTTATTTATTTATGCCCATTTCTTTTTCTCGTTCACGCGAGAACTTTTTTTCTGATTTTATTCTAACACTTCAATTCTCTCTACATCTTTCTCTCTATGGTTACCACTTTCTTCCTTTCTTTATTCCTCTCCCTCCTTCCCTCTATTTCTGTCTCTTTCTTTTTTCTTTTTCGTTCACGTCACCACTTTCGTCCGCTTTCACTCTTCTCTTTCTATCGTTACCTCTTTCTTTCTTTCTTTCTTTCTTTCTTCCTTTCTTTCTTTCTTTCTTTCTTTCTCTTTCTTTTTCCGGTTCACACTACCACTTTCTTCCACCTTTACGATTCACCTTCGATTTCTCTACCTTTTTCTCTCTATCCTCACGACTTTCTTTCTTTATTTCTTTCTTTCTTTCTTTCTTTCTTTCTTTCTTTCTTTCTTTCTTTCTCTCTCTCTCTTCCTGCTTTCTCTCTATTTCTGTCTCTTTTCATTTTTCACTCTACTACTTCCTTATTTCACTCTTCCTCTTCAATTATGTCTTCTTCTTTCTCGGTATTGTTAACTCATTCTTTCTTTCTCTCTCCTTTCTCTTTATGTTGTCTCTTTCTTTTACTCGCTAAATCTACCCATTTCTTTCGCTTTCTCTATTCAGTTCCTTCTACCTCTTTCTCTTTATCGTTTCCCATTTCTCTCTCTCTCTCTCTCTCTCTCTCTCTCTCTCTCACTCTTCTCCTCTTTCTGTCTTTTCTCGCTAACTCTACCACTTTCTTTCGTATTCACTCTTCTTCAATACTTTCTACCTCTTTCTTTCTATCGTTTCCCTTTTCTCTCTCACTCTCTCTCTCTCTCTCTCTCTCTCTTCTCTTATTACTGTCTCTTACTTTTTCTCATTAAATATACCACTTCTATTCGTATTCACTCGTCTTCAATTCTTTCTACCTCTTTCTTTCTATCGTCTCTCTTTCTTTCTCTCTCTCTCTCTCTCTCGCTGTTCTTTCTCCTCTTTCTATCTCTTTCTTCAGTTCTTTGCTTCTTTCACTCTATCTGTAACCCTTTTTCTCACTCCTTCTCTTTTATTCTCTTTCTTTCTTTGCTTTTTTTTTTTCAATTTATCTCACTCTTTCTTTCACTCTTCATCTGTCTCCCTCTTTCTCTCTATCTCTAGCCCCTTTTCGCTATCCCCATTTTCTTTTTTATTTTATCTCCGGCCTTCTCTATCTTTTATCTTTATCGTTACATCTTTCTTTCTATCTTTATTTATTTATTGTTTTTTGTCCTCTTTTGCTACCTTTTTCTCTCTCTTTCTTCAACTCTTTTTTCTCTTCCTCTCTTTTTCTTTGCCTCTTTCTTTCTCTTTCATTCTCCCACTTTAATTCTTTCCGTCTTTCACTCTTTCATTTTCTCTCTCTCTTTTTGTTTTTTTTTCTTTCGCTTTCTGTCTCTTTCTCTCGATCTTACTCTATCTCCTTTCTACCCCTTTTTCTTTTGCTTCTTTCGCTCTGCCTTTTTCTCTCTATCTTTCTCCTAGCTTCTTTCTTTCATTTCCTCTTTTTTTATTTCAATTTTTCTTTCTACCTAGGATTCTTTCTTTCTTTCTTTTGCTATCCAACGCTTTCTCTCTATCCCGTTCTCTATCTCCCCCTCCTTCTTTCAGTTCCTCTCACTTCTTTATTTCTATTGCTGCTTCTTTTCTCTCTCTCTCTCTCTCTCTCTCTCTCTCTCTCTCTCTCTCTCTCTCTCAGAGGCTCTTTCTTTCATATTCCATCTTTAAATCTCTCCATCATCTTTCTCTCTTTTTTTTCTCTCTTTTTCTCCATCTCCATCCTTTCTCTCGCTGCTTCTTTCTCTCTATCTTTCTCGTTACTTCTTTCCCTCTCTTTCTCTTTCTCTCTCCTTTTTTCTTTATTTCCCGTTTTCTTTCTGTTTCTTTTCCTTTCTTTCCTCCGCTATCCTCCGTTTTTTCTATATCTCACTCGCTCTCTCATTCTCTCTCCCTCTTTCTTTCAATTCCTCTTCCCTCCACCTCCCCTCCTTTCCTCTATCTCTATCTCTCTGTCTCTATGTCTCTCTCTCTCCCTCTATCTCTGTCTCTCTCACTCGTTCGTGATTTCTTTCTAGAGGCAGATACTATCTTTTATTATGTATGGCACAAGGTCATGGTCATGCGCAGTTAGGAGAAATAGTGGCAGAACCCTATTTAACCAAGCTTCAAGTTTTCTAATTAGGCGTAGCTGTTACTTGATGCGCGTTGTGGTACAGTGGATATCGGCTCGGAACGAGAAATTGGGGAGCCGAGTTCGAATTCCAGCTGAATTCGTTGCATTCACTTACGCGCAAATACCCTTGGAAAAGGTATTAATCCATCTATTCCCTCCAGTTTGGGTTAAATAACAGGACAGACTGTCAACCAGTCTACCGCAGAACGCAATGGCAACCTACTGCGGGATAACCTCTGCCCAGTCAGTCATGTCTCGAAAGAGTCATGATTGCCCGAAGCGTGTATCACGTATGGCACTTAACTGACTGTTATTTGAACTGTTTTCGTTTTGAATTACATCTTGATAATGAGCATCACCGACTAACTCTGTGCATAGCACCTCTTAATACTCAAGCCTGTACTTTACCACTGAAGCTTAAACTGCAACTTCCATTCGTGGCTACACCCTAACGTATATATGCTTATCTACTCTTATTTGTCATCCTTTGGTCGAAGGCTTACGACCCAAAACGCTGATGTCGGTGGAGGGCAGTCAAGCGATAGACGAGAAAAATACAGAGATAAATTGTTTAATGGCATAGAGCAACGACCTTTCCCCAAATGGTATCCAATGACTCGTAAAATGTCCCGGCGCCGCGTACCTGGTTTGAAACTTTTCATTTACGATGTGACCACCAGCCTCGTTCCCAAATCGAAATGACAACTTTCCAATAGTTCCGCTTCGTTTCGTTTCGTTTTGTTTTTGTGCTGAATCATTTCGTTTCGCCGATATTTTAAACCGGTGGTGGCTATTAAAGGTAGCCAATGGTACGTGAATAAACTTGCCATGATGAAGGAAGAGAAAGAGGGAGATGATTTTGGGGAATAGAATTAGAGGATATGAATAATGTCGACTATTTTCTTTCTCTCTCTCTCTCTCTCTCTCTCTCTCTCTCTCTCTCTCCCCCTCTCTCTCTCTCTTTCTTTCTTTCTCTTTCTCTCCCTCCCACAACATACATAGATAAATGTATATATATATATATATATATATATATATATATATATATAAAGAAATACGATAAAATGTTCAGATTTATCTTCTCTTTATCTTAAAGTGGATATATAAATGGGAATATTTCATCGTATAAGTTTGCTATTAGTATTCAATATTCTTAATATTAAGCACTTTTCTTCGAAATAACTCTTACCTTAAAAGCGGTATTCTAAATTTTCCTATGGATAGTTTCTTTCTTTATGTGTTTTTTTTTCTTTTTGAGTGTGGGATAGAGATGCAATTCTATTATAACATTTTATTTTCTCAGACTTCTCGTCTGTGGAACTAACTTCCAGGGATTTTATGCAATATCATATATATATATATATATATATATATATATATATATATATATATATATATATAACAAAAATTTCGATATGTAAATCCGTTGGATAGCCATTTCTACAAAGAAATCCTCGCTTCTTCAGCAACGGCGAAACCAAAATTTTATTTATTCAAATTTATTCAAATTCAAATGTGTTAAAAGATTTTATACCGGTAGAAGTCAAAAAAAATCATCCATAGACAGGAAAATAAAAATTGGAATTAACAATTTCTTAATATAAGGAAGTAAAAAGGGGAAAAGCAGACAGCTATCTATGCTTTATATTAGAAGACTCATCCCCTCTCCCCATACAAGAGCCAAGAGTTTAAAAGTTAAAATTTAGCCATGGAAGGTGGGTAGAAGTGGTAGATAATGGAAAAAATCGGGTTATAGAAGGAGTGTTTGTGTGTGTGTCTGTTTATCTGCCTGTATGTCTGTTTTGTTTTGTTTTGTTTTGTTTTTTTGTTTGTTTTTTATTTTAGTTTTTGCTTCGGGTTTGGCTCTAAGTAGGTATTTTTGTAGTTCTTAGTCTCAGTCATGATACCATTTACGCAGAGGACTTATTTAGCCTTCAAAATTCAGTTTACGACGAAAAAATCTTATTTGATATCGATACCAGGAAATCAAACTTTGACTTACATCCATTCATTTTTCTTTCACTCTACGGTTTCGCTTTAACTGGAAACAACTATTGCTTTTTAGTCTTTCGTGCCAACGTCCAAAGAGACTGAGCTCCAGGACCATGGATTAGTTTTAAAACTTTCATTACACCCGAGCAACGGCGGGCTATACTGCTAGTATATATATATATATATATTGCTGAATTTAAAATTGACTTCTCACCGATAAAATACAGGTGATTTAATACGAGTTGCACGGTGCGTCCGAGCCGTTACGGTTAGATCTGGGGCGGAACCAAGAAATCTAGTTCGTACATGCACTTTCCATTGTAATATCGATAGAGTAGCAGGAGTCTTGCTACATCCCACCCTCGAGGTAGAATTAAGAGGAGGGAAAATAATTAATCACATTAAAGAATTCGGAGATGTTTGGGAACACTATCGAGACTCTAGTGAAGACAAGGCAGCTCCCAACCAAATATGTCAATAGTACTCCATTTTCGGCCTGATCTGGTTCTTGTAAAGGTAGACAATAGCACGAGGTGCCAGGTACTTACTGAAGCGATACAGAGAGCCTACCACTTTAGATCTGATGTGAGTTTGTAGCTATTGGAGAGATGATTAATGCTTATTAATTCGGCCTTGTGTCAGACTTAACCGAACTCCCTACAGCTTACAAGTTTTATCCAGAATTATCATCAGAAGGTTTTCATCAGAAGGTTGATTGGTAGCAGGTTGGAATGTGTGAACAAGTGCGGAATAGTGTAAGGATAAAAATATACCTTTTGTATGTTAAAATAGAAATTTATTAAAAGAAATGAATAACAAGAATTCGTAGAATGTTCGATGAGAAAGTTAAGGGTATCAAGAGTTCGTAGTAGTAATTTGTTGAAAGAGTATATGCGTACGTACGTATGTATGTGGGAGCGTTTTGTTTCGTATGAATGTCTTTGGATGGAGAAGAAGAAGTAAAAGATCAACATACGAGAAGGAAAGAGAAAGAGGATGAATGTCCGAGTTGAGTTGAAACTTCTCTCGTTACATTTTAGCTGTGTCTCTCGCTGCTTCCATATGAGTGACTGGCTGAAGCTGATCGGGCCCCTTTTATTGTAATCTAGATTTTTCGCACTGACTCGCGAAGTCCTTTTTGTCTTGCGAGTCGCTTTCATTGGTCAGAAAATCAGTTTAACACCTACTTGCAAAATACGGTTTCGACTTATTCTTTAAGCATATGGTCAACCCTCTTTTTTTTTGGGGGGGGGGACCAGGATTTCACACGTCATTGTGAAGTTTTGTAAAAGTGAAGAGAGTTGATTTTAATTCTTAATTTCCTATCACACAAGTTTACGGCATAACAGTCTCTCAAAGCACGGTGCTTCTCCGAGGAGAAATCTGTTCATCAGGAATAGCGGTAGTTCAGGGTTCGATCGGCGATGATGGAATGTAACTGGTTTGGTTTTCAAGGCATTGAATATAACCAGCCAGTTTTTCCCCACTGTGTAGTTAGTGCTAGTTCAAAAGTTTTATAGCTAAATTAGCTATATGCAACCGTATGTTCTATTCAAGTAGTTCCTTCTCTTGCATTTTGAGCCTGTAAAACAACTTTTCGTTTTCCCACTTCCCTGACGCCTACAATCTTCAAAAGAATAAATGCAACGTCAAACACACTCTTCTGTCTTTCTTAATTCTGTTACCTTCTTTTTTTTTAATAATCATATCGCCCCAAACAAGGCATTTTACTGCCACTGTTTTGCGGGGGGTTACATAGGATAAAAGTTATGAGAAAGAGTGATAGGTTATAGGGGGTGTCAGGAAGTGGGTAAGAGAAGGATGAGAATACTGATAAGAGTGGAGTGGACGGAGGAAGGAACATGAGAGAGAGGATGCAGGTTAGTGAGATAGGAGATGACTATTGACTTTACATTTAAATTCTTGGAGATTGTACCTGTCAGGGAATATATATATATATATATATATATATATATATATATATATATATAATCATATTGCCCCAAGCAAGGCATTTTAGGTTATAGAGGGTGTCAGGAAGTGGGTAAGAGAAGGATGAGAATACTGATGAGACAGATAAAGGAGCATGAGAGAGAGGATGCAGGTTAGTGAGATAGGAGATGACTATGGACTTTACATTTAAATTCTTGGAGATTGTAGCTGTCAGGGAAGCAAGTAAACGCAAGGGAATTCCACAAGCGGGAAGTGCGAGAAAATAAGCTGATGGAGTAGAACTTGCGTTTACACTTTATTGGTTTCACAGTAAAATACCTGTTCTTTATGATCCTTCCCCATTCACTAAAGTCATCTCATTCTCTTTCCTTCCCCTTGCGTCTTAGTAACATTATCGCCTTGATTGCCATGTGGGTGGCGACTAAAATGGAACATCAAGCGGCTCGTTTGTTTGAACTGGCATACTTGTTGAAGCATTCCCAAAGGTATGACTATTCCATGTAGAACTTGCATTTATTACAAAAGAATATTATCCCTTTGCTTGTCCAGGGCATTTTCGGATATACTATCCAATGTGCTGTGCATTACATATTATACTCAAGACAGGTAATGGATTAAGTTACTGGGAAAGTAATTTCTTATTTTTAATTAGGCGTCAAAATCACAGAAATTGCTCATAGAATTAAGACATGGAACACAATTATCTGGCCATATTGTCGAAACTATATTAGTCTGTCGTCTGGTTTACATCCTTCCCCGTCTTTTGAACAGGAGTAGGAGTTTATCCCTTATTTTCTGCTTACGATTGGATTTCTTGTTTCTTGTAAAGTCTACTTTAAATATATACTTCTAACGTCTCCGCCTGAATTCTGGAATTTTACTCCCGGTAACCCCTTGCGTCTTAGCGGCATTATCACCTTGCTTGAGATGAACTGATTAAAAAAAAATACCCTGTCTGTCCGGACGGTCGCAACTGCTGATCCTCTATTGTTTTTTGTCCCAATGCCAACTAAAACTAATATTAATGACGTCGTCACTTGACAGTGTTTTTCTCTGTTATTACTTTTTTCTTCCTCTCTTTCACTCTCTCTCTCTCTCTTTCTCTATTTATATATATATATATATATCCCCATTCTCTTTTTTCCTCTTGCCTCTTCTCCTCGCCTTGCTTTTTGTTTCATCTCGTTACTGATATGTTACTTTATCGATATAAGGTGAGTGAGCATTTTATAACTATTTTATTTGCATTTGCATGACCGACAAAATATACTGTAGCACCTATTGTCAACCTTGACAGTGATATAACATTTACTTCTGTCCTCGCCTTCTCTGACTTTCCTCCCTTAATATTTCTACTTTCACTCCATCTTTATCCCTTACTCGCTCTTTTTTCAACCCACTCTGTATCTCTCTCTCTCTCTCTCTCTTACATTCTCTCAACTTCTTTCTCGCTCGTTTTTCTCACTCTCTGTCCACGTCATCTTCTTTCTCCTCTCTTTCCGTTTCTTCTTTATATATTTCTCTTTCTCTTTCTCTTTCTCTCTCTCTCTTAACATCACCCTCTCAATTATCACTTATAACCCTTCTCTCGTATTTACTTTCTCTCTCTCTCTCTCTCTTTCACACTCTCTCTCTCTCTCTTTCACTCTCTCTCTCTCTCTCTCTCTCATTTTATTTTCTCCAAAATATTACTTTTCTGTCATAACCAATGTTTTTTTTTTCTTTTAATTTAAAAAATTCCTTCATGGTATTTTAAGTTTTCAAAACGTTTTCATGGGATTTTAAGTTTTTGAAAAGGTATTGATTTCCACATCGAAAAATCTAAAAATGTCCCATTCGTTTTCGTTCTGTAGCATTACTACAAGAAAAAACTTCAACACTCATCAAATTGGGCAACTAAACGGAAAAATCAATCATTTATCTTTTCCTCTTTTTTATCAGTGGATAACAGCCAATAAATTTCTCCGAATTAGATGGCCTTGTAAAATTCGACACTCACAGGACAGATTAAAGCCAAGAAAGAAAAACTAAACAAGTGTTATACCCTGCCTAACGAAGTGATAGCAAAAGACAGACTATACTGAGAGCTACAAAGAACAAGAAGCTGTGGAGTGCCATGACCACATATATTCTTGTAATGGTGAAACACACCTATTCCTCAGATAATGGACTCTCCCTCCTATATTAATAAGAGTTAACAGGAAGTTCTTAAGAATCACACAGAATTCTTTTTATCGCGACCCGGCCTTTTGGCTGGGGAGCGTAATGACCAATTACGACCAGTATAGACCAGTTCTGAACCTATCCACTGCGGTGGATAGGTAATGTTTTGACCAGCACCTGGGCGTTCGCGCTCAGGGTGCCCACATTAAAAAAAATACCTTGTGTCACATCTCTCTCAAGTGGGGGAGAAGAGTAAATAATATCACACAGAATTCTTGTTGAGACTTACGAGAATGGTGCCCTGTCGGAAACAGCATGAAGAGATTGGTTTAGATCAGTGTTTCCCAACCTCTTTTTGGCCGTGTCACACCTAATCACCTCTAGAAACTTGATGTACCTCCACCCATATGTTGACATATAATTCTTATGTAAAAAGTGAACTACGTTTTAGGTGATGCTTAAAACACCAATACTTTCATTTCAGAAAGATCTAAACTGTCAGCTGTATACAACCACTCTCTCATGTCAATTACTAAAAATGTCTTCGAACAAATGAACACTGCAGGTTTTACTGGGGACAAACCTTCTTCAAATCTCGTGGACTGGCGCTACAGGATCGCAAATAAAGAATTGTACTAAATCACAGTAAGAAAATGAATTAATGACTTTCAACAACAGCAACAGCTAAAATGAATAGCACATGCACCTTGAGGAGAAAATAATAATGAAAATGTTGACATTCTACACTACTTTAAACAAAAGTTTAGGAAAGAAACTCCCCCCTTTCAATACTGTAAAGAGCAGTAACAGTAACGACCGATAGTACGACTTGTTGCTCGGTCAATGAATGCCGAATGTTTCTATATAGAAAAACGTCTAATATTAGCAACTTGTAAAAGAACTCCTTTGAGTTCGCCAAAATTAAATTGAAGACAATAGAGTAATTTAAATCGGAATTGCTGGCGTTTTTTTAGAGACTTCTGGCAGAGAACTTTAGTAGTATTTTTGGCGTAGAAATTGCGAGGTGCATTTGTAAGGGCTCTGTTTCAAGGCTAATAGTGGCTATATTAAATAACAATTGAAAATGTTGTTTAATGGAGTATTATTTTCTTTTCACTTTTTTTTTTTACCTTGTTTCTATCCGTAGAGCACTCCTATCACTAATGGAAAAAAATCCTCCACCCTTTGACATTAGCAGTAGTAGTAGGCATCTATCAGTTTGGCAAACTAAAGACTATACTTGATCATCCCTGTTGCAGACACCCGCTCCAGCATATATTTGTTTCTTCAAGAGCACTGAGTCAACTTGGGGTTTATACGTAGAAACAGAGAGAAACACTTGAAATGTCTCAGACATATAATTAAAAAAAATAACGCTTGGAAAATTTACCCAAACAGGGGATACTGTTGGTTGGTTGGTTGTTTGTTTTTGTTTTATGGCATATCAACCTCGGCGGGTCATTTATTGCCAACTAATTTTTTATTATTATTTATTGCTGGTAATACCTTTTTCTTTCAACAATTTATAGTCGTTTTTATATATGTTTTGTGTCTAGTAATACTTTTTTCTTTTCGAGTAACAAGATTCATTTGGATTTGTTTTTTTAAGTGGCAGGGTCCCCAAGTCCTACCCTTGTTATTTAACCCATAACTGGAGGGAAGGAGCGGATTAATACCTTTCCCAAGGGTACAGGTATTAAGTCAATGCAGGGTATTCAACTGGAATTCGAACTCGGCTCACCAATTTCTCTTTCCGAGCCGATATCCACTGCACCATAACGCACATCCGTCACTAAACGCTTACAGCACCTGGTATTCCCAAGCGGTCACCCATCTAAATACTAACCAGGCTCAACGTTGCTTAACTTCGGTGATCGAGCGTGAACCGGTGTATTCAACGTGATATGGCCGTAAGCCCAGGGGATACTGAAATCAAGTTTGACACAAGGAAACAGTGAGTGACCTAACTAATGAGTTTGTATAAATGGGTGGCAGAAAAGAGACTGAGAGAGATAGTAAAAAGAAAAGCATAGCTAAGAGCTGCTCCACAGGATAAGAAATTGTGGAGAGACATGTTCGCCAACATCCCAAAAGGAACACAGTGCATAAAAGGAGAATGGAGAACGGACCTTAGTTACAGTTTCTGAGAGATAGTGTATAATCTATCGTGATTCTTTAAACAAGGCCGTGACAGAAGTGGATAATTCTTTTGTAGTGGGTGCAGCAAAAATACCTCCCATATATTGGTAAGATATGTAAGATATAAATGTAGGGAGTATTTCTGTGGGGGTAGTTTTAAACGGTATATGTAGAAAGTATTTCTCTGGAGATATTTCTAAGCGGTAAATGTAGTAAGTATTTCTATGGGGGTATTTATAAGCCGTATATGTAGGAAGTATTTCTATGGGGTATTTCTAAGCGGTATGTGTAGGAAGTATTTCTATGGGGGCATTTCTAAGCGGTAAATGTAGGAAGTATTTCTATGGAAGTATTTCTAAGCGGCATATGTAGGAAGTATTTCTATGGGGATATTTCTAAGCGATAAATGGAGGAAGTATTTCTATGGAGGTATAAGTAGTAGTTATTTCTGCTACGCCCTGGACATTCGGTTTGAACGCGCTATTTATATTCTCCGGGTGTTTGGGTAACAATTCGTATTGTAAGCTTCGACAACACAAAAACAAAATCCTGGTAACGTATGGCCCATTGCTGTAACTATTCTGCTGTTTCTCCAGGTATTGACTCTTGTCCAGCATTAATGTAAACGCTCCCCAAAACTGGCATTGATATGCGTACAGAAAAGACATTTGTTAGGGTGTTAAAAGAAACTGGCCTGGAACTTTACCAAATTTGAGAAGCATTAACATTACACCGGATTTCATTCCAAATCGTTTAAGAAAAAAATCCAACGAAATCAATGATTGAACAAATCAGTCGTGTTTATTTGCTCTTTTGATTTTAGCCATTTGGCGTTTGTTCCTTGTTACAACGCCAAAAATATTAGCCGTTCTTTGAAGCAGAGATTGATTTAATGAAACGGTATTATGGATTTTACAATGATTAACCTGACCTAATTGAAGTATCTCTTTTTTATAAAAAGAAATGTGTTTTGTATCGATATACAGTGTCCAAAAATGGGGTGACTTATTAATTTTTTTTTCTTAACAAGTGGGCACTAAGAATTTTTTTTAAATGATGTTGGTCCAAAGAAAGATGGGTTTTTGAAATTCTATTTTTCTACTAGCATAAGTTTGTAAAAATATAAAGTGCTTTATTTTTAAAGGCAGAAATTATTTAAATTATTAAATTCAATTATTTTCTACTACATTTTGCTTTAACCAACATAGGGAAATTTTCTGTCAAACATCAGCAACAAATTGTGATTCCTTGGCCTTACTTTCTTGACTGAACTGAAGCGGAACGACCACATCGGATCTATAACTGCATCTACTGTTGGGAATGTTTCTGTGCCAGAAGGTTTTTCACATCAGAATCCTTCTTACAAGTTTATAAAACGACCGTTCGCCCGTGCATTGAATATTGTTGCCATATCTGGTTGGGTGCTTCTGCTATTCATTTTGGGGTTCTCATCAGAATCCATCTTGAACATTTATAAATCTATTATTGGTTTGTGCATCTAATACTGTTGCCATATCTGGTTGGGTGCTCCTGCTATTCATTTTGGGGTTCTCATCAGAATCCATCTTGAACATTTATAAATCTACTATTGGTTTGTGCATCTAATACTGTTGCCATATCTGGTTGGGTGCTCCTGCTATTCATTTTGGGGTTCTCATCAGAATCCATCTTGAACATTTATAAATCTATTATTGGTTTGTGCATCTAATACTGTTGCCATATCTGGTTGGGTGCTCCTGCTATTCATTTTGGGGTTCTCATCAGAATCCATCTTGAACATTTATAAATCTATTATTGGTTTGTGCATCTAATACTGTTGACATATCTGGTTGGGTGCTCCTGCTATTCATTTTGGGGTTCTCATCAGAATCCATCTTGAACATTTATAAATCTACTGTTGATTTGTACATCTAGTACTGTTGCCATATCTGGTTGGGTGCTTCTGCTATTCATCTTGGGGTTCTCATCAGAATCCATCTTGAACATTTATAACTCATTATTGGTTTGTGCATCTAATACTGTTGCCATTCCGATTGGGTGCTCCTGCTATCTATTTTGGGGTTCTTTATCAGAATCCATCTTGAACATTTATAACCCATTATTGGTTTGTGCATCTAATAATTGCTGCCATCTATTGGTGCTCCTGTTGGTCTATTTGGGGTTCTCATCAGGAATCCATCTTGAACATTTATAACCCATTATTGGTTTGTATCTATCACTGTTGCCATATCTGGTTGGTGCTCCTGCCATTCATTTGGGGTTCCTGATCAGAATCCATCTTGAACATTTATAAATCTATTATTGGTTTGTGCATCTAATACCGTTGCCATATCTGGTTGGGTGCTCCTGCCATTCATTTTGGGGTTCTCATCAGAATCCATCTTGAACATTTATAACCCAATATTGGTTTGTGCATCTAATACTGTTGCCATATCTGGTTGGGTGCTCCTGCTATTCATTTTGGGGTTCTCATCAGAATCCATCTTGAACATTTATAAACTCATTATTGGTTTGTGCATCTAATACTGCTGCCATATCTGGTTGGTGTGCTCCTGCTATTCATTTTGGGGTTCTCACTGAATCCATCTTGAACATTTTATAACCCAATACTATTGGTTTGTGCATCTAATACTGCTGCCAAGTATCTGAATAAGTGCCCTGCCATTCATTTTGGGGTTCTCACTTAACCATCTTGAACATTTACAAATCTATTATTGGTTTGTGCATCTAATACTGCTGCCACATCTGGTTGGGTGCTCCCATGCCATTCATTTTGGGGTTCTCATCAGAATCCATCTTGAACATTTATAAATCTACTATTGGTTTGTGCATCTATTGACTGTTGCCATATCTGGTTGTGTCTTCGCTATTCATTTTGGGGTTCTCATCAGAATCCATCTTGAACATTTATAACCCATTATTGGTTTGTGCATCTAATACTGTTGCCATATCTGGTTGGGTGCTCCTGGCCATTCATTTTGGGGGTTCTCATCAGAATCCATCTGAACATTTATAAATCTATTATTGGTTTGTGCATCTAATACGTTGCCATATCTGGTTGGTGTCTTCTGCCATTCATTTTGGGGTTCTCATCAGAATCCATCTGTGGAACATTTACAAATCTATTATTGGTTTGTGCATCTAATACCGCGTTTGCCATCTGGTTGGGTGCTCCTGCCATTCATTTTGGGGTTCTCATCAGAATCCATCTTGAACATTTGCAACCTATTATTGGTTTGTGCATTCATTACTGTTGCCATATCTGGTTGGTGCTCCTGCCATTCATTTTGGGGTCTTCATCAGAATCCATCTTGAACATTTATAAACCCACATTAATTTGTGCATCTAATACTGTTGCCATATCTGGTTGGGTGCTCCTATTATTCATTTTGGGTTCTCATCAGAATCCATCTTGGAACATTTATAAACTCATTATTGGTTTGCATCTAATTGCCGCTGCTATCTGGCTGGGTGCTCCTATTATTCATTTTGGGGTTCTCATCAGAATCCATCTTGAACATTTATAAATCTACTATTGCCCATCTAATACTGCTGCCATATCTATTGGGTGCTCCTGCCATTCATTTTCAGTTCTTTAATGAATCCATCTTGAACATTTATAAATCTATTGTTATTTGCATTCAATACTGTTGCCATATCTGGTTGTGGTGTTCCTGCTATTCATTTTGGGGTTCTCATCAGAATCCATCTTGAACATTTATAAATCTATTATTGGTTTGTGCATCTAATACTGCTGCTATTCATTGGGTGCCCTTGCTATTCATTTTGGGGTTCTCATCAGAATCCATCTGAACATTTATAAATCTACTATTGGTTTGTACTATCACTGCTGCCATATCTGGTTGGGTGCCTCATTCATCTTGGGGTTCTCATCAGAATCCATCTTGAACATTTATAAACTCATTATTGGTTTGTGCATCTATACTGTTGCCATATCTGGTCATAAGTCTTCTTGCCATTCATTTTGGGGTTCTCATCAGAATCCATCTTGAACATTTATAAATCTATTATTGGTTTGTGCATCTAATACTGCTGCCATATCTGGTTGGGTGCTCTGGCTATTCATTTTAGTTCTCATCAGAATCCATCTTGAACATTTATAACCCATTATTATTTCCAGCATCTAATACTGCTGCCATATCTGGTTGGTGTCTGCCATTCCATTTTGGGGTCTTCATCAGAATCCATCTTGAACATTTATAAACTCATTATTGGTTTGTGCATCTAATACTGCGTTGGCATCTGGGTTGGGTGCTCCTGCTATTCATTTTGGGGGTTCCTTGATCAGAATCCATCTTGAACATTTATAAAATCTACTATTGGTTTGTGCATCTAGCTACTCGTTGCCACATTCGTCAAGCTCCTGCCATTCATTTTGGGGTTCTCATCAGAATCCATCTTGAACATTTATAAACCCATTATTGGTTTGTGCATCTAATACTGTTGCTATCTATTGGGTGCTCCCAAGTATTCATTTGGGGTTCCTTATCAGAACTATCTTGAACATTTGGCAACCCATTATTGGTTTGCATCTAATACTGCTGGGCATATCTGGTTGGGTGTCTTTGCCATTCATTTTAGTTCTCATCAGAATCCATCTTGAACATTTATAAATCTACTATTGGTTTGTGCATCTAATACTGCGTTTGCCATTCAGTTGGGTGCCCTGGCCATTCATCTTGGGGTTCTCATCAGAATCCATCTTGAACATTTATAAATCTATTATTGGTTTGGTATCTAATAATTGCTGCCACATTTGTTGGGTGCTCCTGCCATTCATCTTGGGGTTCTCATCAGAATCCATCTTGAACATTTATAAATCTACTATTGGTTTGTGCATCTATTACTGTTGCCACATCTGGTTGGGTGCTCCTGCTATTCATTTTGGGGTTCTCATCAGAATCCATCTTGAACATTTATAAATCTATTATTGGTTTGCATCTACACTGCTGCCATATCTATTGGTGCTCCTGCTATTCATTTTGGGGTTCCTTTCATCAGAATCCATCTTGAACATTTATAAACCCATTATTGGTTTGTGCATCTAATAATTGCTGCCACATCTGGTTGGGTGCCCTGCTATTCATTCAGTTCTCATCAGAATCCATCTTGAACATTTATAAACCTACCATTATTTCCATCTAATACTGCTGCCATATCTGGCTATGCCCGTTTGTCCATTTTAAACACTGAATCCATCTTGAACATTTGGCAACCATTATTGGTTTGTGCATCTATGTCATACATATCTGGTTGGGTGCTCCTGCCATTCATTTTGGGGTTCTCATCAGAATCCATCTTGAACATTTATAAACCTACTATTGGTTTGTGCATCTAATACTGTTGCCATATCTGGTTGGTGCTCCTGCTATTCATTTGGGGTTCTCATCAGAATCCATCTTGAACATTTGGCAACCCAATTATTGGTTTGCATCTAATACTGTTGCCATATCTGGTTGGGTGCTCCTTGCTATTCATTTTGGGGTTCTCATCAATCCATCTTGAACATTTATAAATCTACCATTGGTTTGTGCATCTATCACTGCTGCCATATCTGGTTGGGTGCTCCTGCTATCCATTTTGGGTTCTCATCAGAATCCATCTTGAACATTTATAAATCTACTATTGGTTTGTGACCCATACTGCTGCCATATCTGGTTGGGTGCCCTTGCCATTCATTTTGGGGTTCCTTTAACAGAACCATCTTGAACATTTATAAACCTACCATTGGTTTGTGCATCTAATACTGTTGCCATATCTGGTTGGGTGCTTCTGTCATTCATTTTGGGGTTCTCATCAGAATCCATCTTGAACATTTATAAATCTATTATTATTTGTGCATCTAATACTGTTGCCATATCTGGTTGGGTGTCTTGCCATTCATTTTGGGGTTCTCATCAGAACTTACCTTGAACATTTATAACCCCATTATTGGTTTGTGCATCTAATACTGCTGCATCTGGTTGGGTGTCTCTGCTATTCATTTGGGGTTCTCTATCAGAATCCATCTTGAACATTTATAAATCCATTATTGGTTTGCATTCAATACTGCTGTATCTGGTTGGGTGTCTTTGCTATTCATTTTGGGGTCTTCATCAGAATCCATCTTGAACATTTATAAATCTATTATTGGTTTGCATCTAATACTATGCTGCATTCATTAGTGCCTTGCCATTCATTTTGGGTTCTCATCAATCCATCTTGAACATTTATAAATCTATTATTGGTTTGCATCTAATACTGCTGCTAAGTATCTGGTTGGGTGTCTTTGCCATTCATTTTGGGGTTCTCATCAGAATCCATCTTGAACATTTGGCAACCCATTATTGGTTTGTGCATCTAATACTGCTGCCATATCTGGGTTGCGTGCTCCTGCTATTCATTTTGGGGTTCTCATCAGAATCCATCTTGAACATTTATAAATCTACTATTGGTTTGTGCATCTAATACTGCTGCTGTATCTGGTTGGGTGCTCCTGCTGGTCTATTTGGGGTCTCCATCAGAATCCATCTTGAACATTTATAAATCTATTATTGGTTTGTGCATCTAATACTGCTGCCATCTGGTTGGGTGCTCCTGCCATTCATTTTGGGGTTCTCATCAGAATCCATCTTGAACATTTATAACCATTATTGGTTTGTGCATCTAATACCGCGCTTTCATCTAAGGTGCTCCTGTTATTCATTTTGGGGGTTCTCATCAGAATCCACTGAACATTTATAAATCTATTATTAGTTTGTGTATCTACTGTTGCCACATTCATTGGGTGCCTCTGCCATTCATTTTGGGGTCTTCATCAGAATCCATCTGAACATTTATAAATCTATTATTGGTTTTGGGTATCTAATACTGCTGCCATCTGTCATGCTCCTGCCATTCATTTTGGGGTCTCTATCAGAATCCATCTTGAACATTTATAAATCTACTATTGGTTTGTGCATCTAATACTGTTGCCACATTCATTGGGTGTCTCTGTTGGTCTATTTTGGGGTTCTCATCAGAATCCATCTTGAACATTTATAACCCATTATTGGTTTGTGCATCTAATACTGTTGCCATATCTGGTTGGGTGCTCTCATGGTCTATTTTGGGTTCTTGATTTAACCATCTTGAACATTTATAAACTCATTATTGGTTTGTGCATCTATTACTGTTGCCATATCTGGTTATGCCCTACATTATTTTGGGGTTCTCATCAGAATCCATCTTGAACATTATAAACCTACTATTGGTTTGTGCATCTAATACTGTTGCCATATCTGGTTGGTGTTCATATTCATTTTGGGGTTCTCATCAGAATCCATCTTGAACATTTATGTAACCATTATTGGTTTGTATCTATCATCATGCCATCTGCTGGGTGCTCCTGCCATTCATTTTGGGGTTCTCATCAGAACGCATCTTGAACATTTATAAATCTACTATTGGTTTGTGCATCTAATACTGTTGCCATATCTGGTTGGGTGCTCCTGCCATTCATTTTGGGGTTCTCATCAGAATCCATCTTGAACATTTATAAATCTATTATTGGTTTGTGCATCTAATACTGCTGCCATATCTGGTTGGGTGCTCCTGCTACTATTTTGGGGTCTCCATCAGAATCCATCTTGAACATTTATAAATCTATTATTGGTTTGTGCATCTATCACTGCTGCCACATTTGGTTGGGTGTCTCTGCTATTCATTTTGGGGTTCTCATCAGAACTACCTTGAACATTTATAACCCATTATTGGTTTGTGCATCTAATACTGTTGCCATATCTGGTTGCGTTTCCGTTATCTTATTTGGGGTTCCTTATCAGAATCCATCATGAACATTTATAAATCTACTATTGGTTTGTGCATCTAATACTCTTGCCATATCTGGTTGGGTGCTCCTGCTATTCATTTTGGGGTTCTCATCAGAATCCATCTTGAACATTTATAAATCTACTATTGGTTTGTGCATCTAATACTGTTGCCATATCTGGTTGGGTGTCTTGCTATTCATTTTGGGGTTCTCTACTGTGAATCCATCTTGAACATTTATAAATCTATTATTGGTTTGGGTATCTAATTACTGTTGCCATATCTGGTTGGGTGCTCCTGTTGCTATTCATTTTGGGGTTCTCATCAGAATCCATCTTGAACATTTATAAATCTATTATTGGTTTGTGCATCTAATACTGTTGCCATCTGGTTGGGTGTTCTGCTATTCATTTTAGGGTTCTCATCAGAATCCATCTTGAACATTTATAAATCTACTATTGGTTTGTGCATCTAATACTGTTGCCATATCTGGTTGGGTGTTCCTGCTATTCATTTTGGGGTTCTCATCAGAATCCATCTTGAACATTTATAAATCTATTATTGGTTTGTGCATCTAATACTAATATCTGGTTGGGTGCTCCCATATTCATTTTGGGGTTCTCATCAGAATCCATCTTGAACATTTATAAATCTATTATTGGTTTTTGTGCATCTAATACTGTTGCCATATCTGGTTGGGTGCTCCTGCTATTCATTTTGGGGTTCTCATCAGAATCCATCTTGAACATTATAAATCTATTATTGGTTTGTGCATCTAATACTGTTGCCATATCTGGTTGGGTGCTCCTGCTATTCATTTTGGGGTTCTCATCAGAATCCATCTTGAACATTTATAAATCTACTATTGGTTTGCATCTAATACTGTTGCCATATCTGGCTGGGTGCTCCTGCTATTCATTTTGGGGTTCTCATCAGAATCCATCTTGAACATTTATAAATCTATTATTGGTTTGTGCATCTAATTGTTGCCATATCTGGTTGGGTGCTCCTGGCTATTCATTTTGGGGTTCTCATCAGAATCCATCTTGAACATTTATAAATCTATTATTGGTTTGTGCATCTAATACTGTTGCCATCTGGTTGGGTGCTCCTGCTATTCATTTTGGGGTTCTCATCAGAATCCATCTTGAACATTTATAAATCTATTATTGGTTTGCATCTAATACTGTTACATCTGGTTGGGTGCTCCTGCTATTCATTTTGGGGTTCTCATCAGAATCCATCTTGAACATTTATAAATCTATTATTTGTTTGTGCATCTAATACTGTTGCCATATCTGGTTATGTCTCTGCTATTCATTTTGGGGTTCTCATCAGAATCCATCTTGAACATTTATAAATCTATTATTGGTTTGTGCATCTAATACTGTTGCCATATCTGGTTGGGTGCTCCTGCTATTCATTTTGGGGTTCTCATCAGAATCCATCTTGAACATTTATAAATCTATTATTGGTTTGTGCATCTAATACTGTTGCCATATCTGGTTGGGTGCTCCTGCTATTCATTTTGGGGTTCTCATCAGAATCCATCTTGAACATTTATAAATCTACTATTGGTTTGTGCATCTAATACTGTTGCCATATCTGGTTGGGTGCTCCTGGTTCATTTTGGGGTTCTCATCAAATCCATCTTGAACATTTATAAATCTATTGTTGGTTTGTGCATTCCTAATACTGTTGCCATATCTGGTTGGGTGCTCCTGCTATTCATTTTGGGGTTCTCATCAGAATCCATCTTGAACATTTATAAATCTACTGTTGATTTGTACATCTAGTACTGTTGCCATATCTGGTTGGGTGCTTCTGCTATTCATCTTGGGGTTCTCATCAGAATCCATCTTGAACATTTATAAATCTATTATTGGTTTGTGCATCTAATACTGTTGCCATATCTGGTTGGGTGCTTCTGCTATTCATTTTGGGGTTCTCATCAGAATCCATCTTGAACATTTATAAATCTATTATTGGTTTGTGCATCTAATACTGTTGACATATCTGGTTGGGTGCTCCTGCTATTGATCTCGAGATTCTCGACAAAATCCCAAAAAGTATCTGCAATGTAATCGGTCCTGACTTGGCATCTCGACTTCAGTCACTTTCTCACCGATATGATGTGGCCTCTCTCTGTCTTTTCTAAAATATTTGCATGGCAGCCGCAATTTAAAAAACGAGGATTTTGAAGATTTGTTTGCATGTTTGGCTGTTCCTTTTGCTAACAACCATGCATTAAGTTTACTTACAATCAATGCTTAGTCTCTTCTTGCTTTCCTTCAGTACTTACTGTAGGACTTCTTGCAGTTTTCGTTCTGTGTCTGCTATCAACACTTCATCTACATGGCTTATGTTGTTAAGATTGTTGAACAATATTAATGGTTAAAATTAGAAATATTAATGTCTACTGTCTTACGAAGATTAATGGTTTAAATGAAATATTTAATTGAAGTAAATGCTTGTTTATAAATATTAATACTTACGACAAAATCAAAAGGTGGGTATGTTTTTGGAGGACACCTTGTACTACAGGGTGACCCAAAAACAGAACCTACGATTTTTAAATAAAACAATTAATCACTGGGATGACGCAGTGGGATAGCGATGAACAGTGGTTCCAGCAAGACGGGGCCAACTCCTATACATCAAATGACTCCCTAGCCTGGCTGTGGGAGCGATTTCAGGAGAGACTGATCAGCAGGAAGTGTAACAGGAAGTTGAATGGGCACCGCACTCATCTGACTTGAACCCCGCACTCAGACTTTTATTTGTGGGGGTATTTCAGGGGTTAATGTGTACCAAAACAATCCTCAAACAATTGGTGAACTAAAGGTAGCAATAACAACAAAAAATTGCGCGACGTTTGCAAGTTTGCCTCCAACGCTGCGGGTCCCATTTGGTGCATATTTTGGAAAGGTCGTGATTTTTATGTAAAGTGGACAATTAAATGAAAAGAAAAAAAGGAAATATATAATCAGTAAATATAATTTCGTGTTTCAGACTGAGATGAGTTGAAGTACTCTCTTAAGGAACCGGGAACCCATTCCTAAACCGGAAACAATGTATAAATCTCTATTCCGGTTCAAAAGACAAGAAAGAAGCGTGAAAAGATTAATTTTATTCTAAACTAGTGGCATAGCCCGGCGTTGTTCGGGTGTAATGAAAGCTTTAAAACTAATAAACGGTCCTGGAGCTCAGACTCTTTGGACGTTGGCACGAAAGACTAAAAAGCAATAGTTGTTTCCAGTTAAAGCGAAACCGTAGACTGAAAGAAAAACGAATGGATCTAGATCAAATTTTGATTTCCTGCTATCGATATCAGATAAGTTTTTTTTCGTCGTAAACTAAATTTTGAAGGCTAAATAAGTCCTCTGAGAAACTGGTATCATGGCTGAGACTAAGAACTACAATTAATCTACTTAGAGCCAAACCCGAAGCAAAAACTAAAAGAAAAGGGCTGAAAAAAATACAGACATACAGGCAGATAAACAGACACACACACAAACATCTTGCCTTTTATATATATATATATATATATATATATATATATAAATATTATCGATTTTCTGCACGATTGTAAGAACTGCAACCTCGAAACTTCTGAATATTGTTTCTTATGTCTTTGTCTATGAGTGTATCAAATTTGATTAAAATTGGACTACTCCTTCTATAACCCGATT
The DNA here is from genome assembly GCA_037127315.1 of Ascarosepion bandense. Taxonomy (NCBI): domain Eukaryota; kingdom Metazoa; phylum Mollusca; class Cephalopoda; order Sepiida; family Sepiidae; genus Ascarosepion; species Ascarosepion bandense. The sequence goes on from JBBBDQ010000654.1 coordinate 149,766, forward strand.
TTTTCGATTATCGATTTTCGATATTTATCGGGGGTACCTCGACAGAAAACCTAGCTAAGAACACTCGCAGACGCTTATAGTACAACTGCGTAAATTTTCAAGAAAATCGGTTCATCTGTTTCGGAGTCTATAGGTAACGGACACACACACACACACACAGACAAAGTTCCATTTATAAATAAGTTTAGATTTGATAATTAATACGTCATTTTTTAATTTTTTGAATAAGTAATACTTTTTTTATTTTAATACTTATGAATGTTAGTTTGTATTTGTTTTGATTTTAATTAATACTGGATATTTTTATTGTTTTGATTAATAATGCCGTGTGTGTGTGTGTGTGTGGTGGGTGTGTGTGTGTGTGTGTGTGTGTGTGTGTGTGTGTGTGTTGTTGTTTTTTTTCGTTTTTTGGTATTTTTTTTCCAAATGATACTAGATTTCTTATTTTAATTATTTATTTAAATATTTCTGATTTTTGTCGTTAATACAGTTTTTGTTTTATTTTTTTAATGATTTATTATTGATTTTTAAGATATTTGTATAATAAGAATTAACTGTGAACATTAATGGTGATTTTAAGTCGTAGCTTTGATGTACCACGATGCTGAATGTATGAGGTCTCCAGTGAGCATCGAACTCACTATTCATTTGTAATTAATCTATCGAGACAAGCTCGTTAACCATTAGACCACGCCAAGGCGTCCCGTGGACATTAATGTGTCAAATACGTTGCAATTAAAAAAGAACAGATATTTCTTGTTAATCGACTCTCTTAAATCGATAAATAAACTAGATGTCAAATGACTGAGTGTCGTAGAAAAACTCGTCATAGCTCATTTGCATGTGTATGTTGCTGTCATCAAGGTGAATGACATGGCGTGCCCAGCGAAGCCAGTGGCGATGAATGCACGCTTCAATGCTGATTGCATCGGTCTTTTCGAAGAACGTACGGTCTGACGAGTAGGTTATCTAGTAAATAGAAAGAATCGATAAACCAGATCTCTCGAGCGACCAAGTGTCTACGGCAGCGTTTCCCAACCTTTTTACTCTTGCGTGACTCTTATAAACAAGTTGCATGTCTCAAGGAACGCTTACGCAAAAACAAAATTATCTAAACTTATATATAAATGGAACTTTATCTGTGCGCGTGTGCGTGTGCGTGTGTGTGTGTGTGTCCGTTACCTATAGACTCCGAAACGGCTGAACCGTACTGCCTTGCTTGGGGTGAAATGATTAAAAAAAAGAACAGTTCCACAGTCAATAATTCTCGCTCCCTACAAATTCATGTTATTCTGTTCTATAAATAAATTTCTACATATTGATACAAACGAAACACTTATTCTTTTCAACCTTCTGATAATATTAAATTTTGGGGAATTCGGTTATGTTTGGCACAAGGCCAATTTAATAAACATGATTGAGCTCTTACTTTATATTTATTACGTGATCTACAATGAAAATAAAATGAGAAAAATATGGTATACTAGCAGTATAGCTCGGCGTTGCTCGGGTGTAATGAAAGCTTGGAAAACTAATCCATGGTCCTGGAGCTCAGACTCTTTGAACGTTGGCACGAAAGACTAAAAAGCAATAATTGTTTCCAGTTAAAGCGAAACCGTAGACTGAAAGAAAAATGAATGGATGTAAGTCAAATTTTGATTTCCTGTTATCGATATCAAATAAGTTTTTTTCGTCGTAAACTGAATTTTGAAGGCTAAATAAGTCCTCTGAGAAAATGGTATCATGGCTGAGACTAAGAACTACAATTATACCTACTTAGAGATAAACCCGAAGCAAAAACTAAAATAAAAGGGCTGAAAAAAATACAGACATACAGGCAGATAAACAGACACACACAAACATCTTGTCTGATATATATATATATATATATATATATATATATATATATATATATATATATATATTATCGATTTTCTGCAACCTCGAAACTTCTGAATATCGTTTCTTATGTCTTTGTCTGAGTGTATCAAATTTGATTAAAATCGGACTACTCCTTCTAAAACCCAATTTTTTCGATTATCGATTTTCGATATTTATCGGGGGTACCTCGACACAAAACCTTGCTAAGAACACTCGCAGACGCTTATAGTACAACTGTGTAAATTTTCAAGAAAATCGGTTCAGCCGTTTCGGATTTATAGATAACGGACACACACGCGCACACACACACACACACACACACACACACACACACACTCACAAAGTTACATTTATAAATAAGTTTAGATAACAATAACCAAGAATATATTGGTCGTGTTTTGTAATCTTACGTATATGAAATTAAATAAAATGTTAAAAGTACATTAGCTTATTTTGCTTGTCATTCGGCAGGATTCGATCAATTGGTGTCTTCCCCTGTGTGGATTGGGATTGCAGAATCCTGCCCAATGACACATTTTCATAACAAAAAATTATCGTAAATAATCAGGCCGGTAGGAATAAATATATTATATACTGTTTGATTATAAACCAGAATATCTAATTAAATACGTGTATCGATCAAAAATAATGTTCAAACTCATTTCAAATATACATGTTTGTTTGAACATAATTAGTAGAAGCGGTGGTAAATGTTCGTTCTAATTCCCTTCGCTTTTCCCCCATTCAAATTCATCCAAAATAGCATTATCTCTGTGCAAATGTATATGCTGAACTCAAATCAACAATTAGTTATTGAAGAAACCTATCTTTTTTTTATTTGAAAGTCCATAAAAAAACGAACTATATCTCGCACTTTTTCTCTCCCGCAACTCTAACGCAGTCATGTAATTAACAGCTGAATGTCTTTCGGCGTAGAACAACAAATTTCGGTCGATTTTATTCCTTTACTGAAACTTCCGGCGATTTACTTCCTGTAATGAAAGTAATAGGCTATTGTATTTTTACGCTTATTACTTTCATTACAGGAAGTAAATCGCCGGAAGTTTCAGTAAAGGAAGAAAATCGACCGAAAATCGACCGAAAATCGACCGAAATTTGTTGTCCTACGCAGTACGTCATTCTGCAGTTAATTACATGACTTCATGAGAGTTACGGGAGAGAAAAAGTGCGAGATATAGTTCGTTTTTTATGGACTTTCAAATAAAAAATGGTAGGTTTCTTCAATAACTAATTGTTGATTTGAGTTCAGCATATACATTTGCACAGAAATAATGCTATTTTGGATAAATTTGAATGGGGACCTAAAACGAAAATTTACCGGTAATTCTACTATAAATAAGTATTACCTTAAATAAAGAAATCCTGTGTGTCTAAAAAATTTCGTTGGGGTCAGTGTTTACTTTGCGTGACAACCATTCGATTATACACAAGAACGTTTTTTTCTGGACAATTTAATGATAAGTTTTATCTTTGTTTTGCCTAAGTTTGTTTTATTAACTTTGCTTTGTTGAATAAATTTTCCATTTTCAGTGTTTACTTTTTAAGCTTCGGCGAATTTGTTTTAGTTTTGGTTTTTATTTTTCCTAATCTTTCATCGTCGAACTTTATTGGACGACGAATTTGTTTTCCTTTTAAAAATTTGTTTTAATTGTTGTATTTTGTTCTGCAGTTTATTTGTTGTTTTATTTGTTCTATTTCGTTTGTAACCGCCACTTTGTTTTGAAATTTAATTATTTTTGTTTTAAAAAAAACTGTTCTTTAAAATAAAGTAAACCTTATACAAGATGGCTAAACTCGGTCCATCAAAAAAAACTAAACGACCAGACAAAAAGAAAAGAAAAATAGATCGTCCAAATGTAGGCCCCCTAAGGAGGAATTCAATTACCCCCTTAGTCAAGGGAACGCAATGAAAATAATCAAAAACGAAAAGAACATAGCACAATCATAGCATCCGTTTCGACAGATAAAATTAGCGGAGTATTTTTTTCAGAATAATTTAATTTTTTCTTTTGTTTTTTGGGTTTTTTTTTTTTGTATTAAGTTCATAGATATATTAATGTTTAATTTAAAATTGACTTTTTGTATTGTAAAATCTTTAATAACATTATAATTCGTCTGTGTGTTCGCATCCCCCCCCCCCGCTTCTTAGACCACATGGTATCACAAAAAGAATATGCATTTGCCGGAAATACGCAAATAAAAACAAAAGTCCTCTTTGAGGAAGGACGAAATTTCAAAGAAAATATCTTCTGTTTACTGGGTATTTTATGCTTTCTCCTTTGCTAGTTACTCCTAACTAGGGGAATTGACTTTTGACTTTTTACAGGACCACTTCTTTGAACTTATACTAAGTATATAATTAATATTTTAATATTTGTTCTGTATTCCACCCCACTTTATATATATATATATATATATATATATATATATATATATATATACATACGGGATGTTAGCAACCCGGTAGGATAAAAAAAAGAACTACCAAGGGCAGAGGAACGCTTAATGTGTCAACAACCAGCTAACTAGAGTTGGTGTCTCAATAAATCACCGTGGAGAAGGCAACACTATCTCTATCCTGCGTAAAATCATGGCTATGCAATTAATACATATTAAACCTAACGGTGTGAAGGAGGTTGCTCCTAAAGGGAGCAATTCCTCGCCCGGTAAGTACCGACATGGGCAACAGGTGTCACCTGACCGTCATCCGGCGACTGTTAGCAACAACGGTGTAAAGGGGACAGCTTTTCCCAAAATATGTCTCTCGCTCGGGAAGGAACGATATGAGCAACAGGTGTCTCTGGACCGTTACACTGCGACAGCGCGCAACAAAGAAAGGATTACCTTGGAGACATGGAACGTCAGGACATTAAACAGCTGCGGACAACTTGAGAATGTCAAGCAGGAAATGAACAGACTAAAAATCAGTATTCTGGGAATATGCGAAACTAGATGGCCAAATAATGACGACTTCAACAGCGACATCCATAGGATAATATATGCCGGAGACAAAAATAATGAAAAAGGAGTCGGCTTAATACTGGACAAAGAAATAAAGAAATGTGTTTTGGGATACCGCCAGTTCTCCGAAAGAGTTCTCCTGATCAAACTGAAAGGGAGACAGTTCAGCATTGCAATTGTAGTCATATATGCACCAACAACACAAAGCACCGTGGAAGAAATAGAATCTTTTTACTCCACTCTAGAGAAGGCCAAGGCTCAATGTAAAAGTCAAGAAATCAGGATCATCATGGGAGATTTGTATGCCAAAGTAGGCAAGGAGAGGGAAGGTATGACAACTGGAAACTTTGGTTTAGGAATCCGCAACGAACGAGGAGAAAAATGGGTGTAATGGTGCATAGCAAATGACCAGGTAATAACTAACACCTGGTTTCAAGAACACCTACGACATCAATGGACATGAAGAAGTCCAGGAGGTGACACAAAAAACCAGATGGACTACATAACCATAAACAGCAGATTCAGAAATGCAGTGGTTCAAAGCAAAGCCTATCCAAGTGCTGACTGTGGAAGCGACCACGTCCCAGTCATCTGCAAATTTGTCAGTGATTTTAAAGCATTAAATTTTACCCACAGTATTTTTCGTCCGGTTAACTGCTAACTTTACCATGATTAGACTGTTAAAGGTTGCCCCATATTAACACTAGTTTTTTAGTTGTTTAGATACGGTTTAATCATGAACACTGTGGAATTATTTTGTTTTAGGTTTTTATCAACCCAGCCTTCCATAAAGATTGTACATATAGGACTAGGTAGTAATTCCTAGATCAAATGTGGCATTATGTACAAGGCAGTCCTGTATGGATGAGATGTTTTACTGAAAGTAACGAACGAGTGGATCAGTGATAAAGGCTTGGCGGATGTACGTTGTGGTTCAGTGGATATCGGCTCGGAACGAGAAATCGGGGAGCCGAGTTCGAATTTCAGTTGAATTCCTTGAATTCACCAATTCGAACTCGGCACCCCAAGTAGTTAAGGCAAAGGTTAAAAAGAACGTACTTCCGAGGCGACGAATATAGCCGCTAAACTGTTTGCAGAGGAAGTTAGAAAAGCGTACCATCGACTTATCGCGTACGTCACATTACCGGATAAATGGACGTGACTAAAAGTCGCAGGCATATGTGACGCTTTTCGTGACTACTTTCAGGGTCTGTTCCGCAAGGAAAACCCAGTCTGAACACTGCTGAGTTCGACTCCCTATTTAACTGAATTTCCCATCCCCGAGGCGGCTGATCAACTAGGTGCTAGGTTCCCATTTCAGAGTCAGAAATCTGGGAGTCGCTGAAGCTGGTTGGCCGAGACAAATGTCCGAGATTAGATAGTCTACCATACGAACTGTACTTGAGGCAGACGTTGGGTCTTGTTCCTTTGTTGGAACTGATTTACAACAACTGGATGAAACGGCGGTTTATACCGCAATGCTTAACTAGGGGTGTGATTAAGTTCTTACACGAGGACGAGGACAAGAACGGTGAGAATAGGATAGATAAGTTTCGGCCTTTAACGATGTTAACACAGAGTTAAAGATGTTAACAAAGATCTTAACCAGCCGGTTGCAGGCTGTACTTTTTATTTTGGTTCGCTCCGAACAGACTTTTGTTATGAAGGGCAGGACTAGATATGAAAAGGGTGAAACAGATAGATAAAAGTGTTTTAGACAGATATATATATATATATATATATATATAAAGTAGAAGAGAAAAAATGAATAAAATATAAAACATAGTTAAATTAATAGATAGATAGATAGATAGATAGATAGATAGATAGATAGATAGATAGATATCACATTCTATTCATATCTATCTCATTCTGTTAATATCCATTTATCTATCTATATATATATATATATATATATATATATATATATATATATATATATAAACAGAATGAGATAGATAGATAGATAGATAGATAGATAGATAGATAGATAGATAGATAGATAGATATCTCCAAAGTTGGTTCCCCAAAACAGAATTGACTTATGGCACATTTATATTCTTGATTTACAAAGAGAAGTTGCTTTAGACCATTAGTTATTTTGTTAATAACTTGTTTCTATATAGATATCTCATTCTATCTATCTATCTATCTATCTATCTATCTATCTATCTATCTATCTATGTATCTATCTATCTATCTATCTCATTCTGTTCATATATATATATATATATATATTTTAATTCAGATACTTCAATCCAAGGGAAAAAAGCAGGAAGGTAAATTCCAAAAAACCCGATCCTAATTAATATTAAAAATTTATTTTAATATTAAAAAATGATACAGGAAGAGAGCTCCATGTAATAAAATATTACAGAGCAAATATATATATATTAAAAAAGGATTAATTCAAAGATGTTGAATAGCCATTTCGATATGAAGATCCCCACGGGGGACGACACATCACCTCAGCAACAGAAAAAACCTTTCAGAAACTGGAGAAAAATTAGTCTACTTTTCCTTTTTAAATAGATTGCAAAGAAATTAAAAAATAAATAATAAAATAAAATAAAATAAAATAAAAAAAATAAAAAAATAAAAATAAAAATAAAGGGAAAGAAAAAGAAAAAGAAAACGAAAAAGAAAAAGAAAAAGATAGAATAAAATCAAATAAATAAGAAAAGAAAAAAAAAATTGACATCGTCTGGGTTCGCAAAAAAAAGGAAGAATGTAACTAAAAATTAACAGACAGACGCGTTAAATCGACGTAGTTTAGGCAATACGGAAAAAAGGTGGTAAGAGAGATAAAAGAAGGAAGGGAGGGTAAAAGAAAGAAACTAAAGAAAAAAATTTTTTTAAATATTACAGACGC